>JAMPIV010019919.1:0-293405 GCA_024509875.1 Oreohelix idahoensis | reverse complement strand
CACCCCCCCCCCCCCCCCCCCCCCGCCGCCCCCCCACCCCCCCCCCCCCCCCTCCCCCCCCCACCCCCCGCCCCACCCCCCCCCCACCCCCCCCCCCCCCCTCCCCCCCCCCCCCCCCCATTGAAAGGATACGGTATGTAAGATTACAGAGAGAAGAAGAGCAGAATGTAAGACGGGCCTGCGAGCCCAATACTTAACCCTTTGAAAATAAAGTTTGTTCGTTCGTTCAAAGGTATGACCACAGTAATGACGGAGGTTAACATTAGACAGTAAAAAATATGTTGGCCTTGTAAAAAGACACAGCACCTTACTAAAGACCATAATAGAAGGCGGAGTTAAAGGCAAACGTGCAAGAGGAAGACAGCGCTATTAGTGGAAATGTAAGATCAAGAGATGGACAAGAAAGAGTCCATCACAATATTAAGAGAAAAGGCAGAAGACGCCGGAGATCCATTGCAGCCGATCTAAGATTTTGATATGTCTGATGATGATGAATAGTCTTGTTGTTCTCTCCCCCCCCCCCCTCCCAAAATAAAAAATAATTTAATTGACAATCATCTTAACAAGACAATTTCGAGAACTACACGTCCCCTTGTAAAATCGTTGAAAGTATTCAAAAAGAGACATGAAAAGAGGTCGTATATCTTTATCATCACTGTCCTACAGATCGCAAAGGAGCATAGACCTTAAAAAACGCAAGCAAAGTTCACCTGTACCGGGGCATCAGTTACAGCTCTTTACATTTCTTTCACATCTCTTTCACTTCTGTCTCCAGTTGACCTCTCCATAACACCATATTCCCAATGTGCCTCAATGGGAGTGTAACAGGATATTTTCTTTATGCTTAATACATTTGTATTAAAATGTTATGTTATATAATCCGGCCCTGCTGCCACCCCTACTTGCGAAATGCATTATAGACTAACCCCGCGCAGACACAATTTTCTTCCTGCCACCCCTACTTGCGAATTGCAAAATAGACTAACCCCTCGCAGGCAAATGTACGGAAGCCGGTGTGGTCATTGCATTTCACAATGGGTGATAAAAGACACAAGATCCGAAATTTCTTTTCTGTTGCTTCAGTTTCTATCTGAATTTTCTTTAGTTCAAGCTCCTGTGCTTTCGCGTACTCTGTGGTAGCGATCTTTTTTAACTCATCTGAATCCATTCCCAGCGTTTTCCCTTGCTTGATGAAATAGTCTAACGTAGACATATTGTATAGGCCTATTTTGTGACTTACTTAGTCGACAATTTAGGTTTCGTGATGATAATAATAATAACTAACTACCTCATTTATGGTTCTTCACAACAGAACCTTGCCTAAATTCATTATAGATTTGGGAAATAATATATATATCAGTGTAACTGACAATCAATGGATCATGCAATAGAAAAAAAATCAATAATTTTTAAAAAAAAGTATCACAGTATGAAAGAGGAAGGATTTGTGATTAAAATACAGAGAATAATTAACAAGGAGACAGGATACAGTGATACAACCGACAACGTTCGCAGTGCAAAATAAGCTAGTATAGCGAAAACTAAAGTGAAAAAATTATTGCAGATGCAATGAGACTGCGAAAGAAAAAAAAATTGACGAGACAAATAACGCAACAGTGTATATATAATGAGTTTCATTCATTTCATAACCCTCCACTCCCAAAATAGCATAGGCCTTCAACAAACACATGCCAAGTCCTCTGTCACGTGCCATCATCTCAAGTTCCTTCCACGTTCTCCTTATCATTTTCATCTCTGTTTCCAGCTCTCTTCTCATATATAATGAGTTTGTATAGAAATAAATGACAGTAAGATGGAGAAGGACACAAACAAACAAAACTAATCAATTACTAAGGTACATTGTGAATTCAACAATAACACCAGTAAACACAACGATATGCCTAAACAGAAATTGTCACAGAGAACCCAAACACAATGGACTGAAAATCCCTCGGCCAATATCAGCCGGATTTCCACTGCGGGAAATCTGCGATGTCCCTACAGAACATTTAACGTAGACCCTGGGTTTAAATCTGGGATGTTATCCCATGTCAAATCAACCTTCCCAGCCGCCCGCATGGAACATAAAACATTGAACATAGAAAAGTCACATAGACGAGGCAAGAAAGGCTCGAACCCACTTGCAGTGCTCACAAGGGTACATAGACTAGAAAACAACCACTTATCTTAACAAAATCCGTCCTCTCGCAGACTGCTCGCCGAAAGGTATCGGATACTGCATGCTTCAAAACTTGGGTGAGCAAGCATTATCATCAGTAGCATGCCATTGTTAAAAAAAGAGTGCGTATTCTTGAAAAAAAAAATCGAAACACGTACGCATCTTCCCAAACGACAGACTGTGTTGAAATCAAAGCGGTTAACGACTTCTGTTGAGGTCGTAAGGTCAACTGTTGAATGCGCTGGACTCTGTAAAAAGCGGTGCGCCGTGTCGTCTATCAATGGTGCTTTTTTTTTTTTTTTTGAATAAAGATGTTCAGATTACTTGGGGTGTAGACTGATCCATAGTAAAAGGCGATTTTAGCAAAAAATTTCCCCAATAAGCAGGCCACCACTTCTGTTACTCCACGTTTTCTTCGGTCCACTAGAAAAGATGTTAGGCTGATTGATGTGTTATCGTGGCCTATCTATGGTACAGGCCATCTAACGCGAATGGTAGGCTGGTTCGATTCATGGTCGCCTCTAGTAGATGTGGGTAGTAACAATATAACATGGAACAACAATTAACTGGAACAGTTCAATCAGTTGATGGTCAAGTCGTAGTAATACTTGAGACAATCACAACATATTTTATTCCATGTAGACGTTGACATTTCTGTTTCAATTCAATAGGCATATTCATTTATATTACTTGGTGCAGTGTTGACAAAATATATTCAAGCATACAAATAATCAATGGCGTTGGCCGACCACACTGGCAACTGACTTTAACTTAGTACAGTTGGAGCTCTGCGGCAACGAAACGTAGAAGATGTGTGGATTTACTGACGACCACGGCAACCTTCGGCTGGATACAATATTAGATTAGTAAGCCCATCCTGGCTAATTTGAATAAGATCTTGGCGTACTCACGCCCAAGAACAAACCACAAGTGGTTAATATAAATCCAAACATACTGTCCTCCACAATCTTGGGAGCGGACATCAAAACACGTCCTATCAGGACGACGTCTATGTAAATTTCGGCCTAGAACATTCATTGTTTGGCAACAAGTGTGTACGTATAACGACGACATTCCATTGTTCAATAGTAGTGCACTGTCGTTTTTCAACTTACATCCCAATCTCTATCATCGATGCGCTCAGATGTATGTCTAGAAATTATAGGCATATATTTGAGGGCGTAAACAGATATCTGAACCCCATATTAATAAATATACTTTAACAATGGCGCAACATCCACATCCTGACTCAGTACATTTGTTTTCTTTAGACTTATGGTGAGGCCAAAGTCCTTGCACGCTTGGGTTAAGCAATTCATCAAGCTTTGAAGCTCCAGTTGATTTTGAATGACGACTGCAGCGTCATCAGCGAATAACAAGTCTCTTATAGTGACCCTTCTTATTTTTGTTTTTGTCTTCAGCCTTGCGAGGTTAAACAGTCGGCAATCTGACCTAGTGTGGCGGCAAATTCCTTCAGCTGCATCTCTGAATGTATGTTTCATGAGCAAGGCAAAGAAGATCCCGAAGAGGGTCGTAGCCATGACGCGACCTTGTCTATTGCGTATGTCAGGGTCTATGGTGTGCTTCCAGCATATTGGACTGTTTCCTTCATGTAACGACTTTATCATTTGCAGCAATTTAGCGGAAAAGACTATTTTCAGGAGGATTTTGAAGAGTCCATCCCTGCTAACCAGGTCAAATGTATTTGTGAGATCTATGAAGGTGATATATAAAGGTCTTTTCTGCTCTCTTGACGTTTCCTGAAGCTGGAGGAGAGAAAAGATTATGTCTGTTGTTGATCTAGTGCTAATGACCTGTCATTGAAACATCCTTTTTTGGGGATGCGTAGATGGCAGGGAGGACAGTGTGATTCGCTTGCATAGCTAGGCGGTGTTGTCGCACGGAAGGTCCAGGGTTCAAATCCTGGGTAAGCCACTCATGTCTGTTGTTTTTCTGTTGTCTAGTGTTCTACTTCTTTATTTCCTACGAGTGCCTTATAACATACCTTTATATTTGTTTCATATTAATTTACTGTTTACAGGCCTCGTGGTTTCCCTTCCTTATGTGTTATAAATGTTTATACAATACCAAACCTACCCTCTGTCCTGTTCTTACTGTTCTAAGTCTACTATCAATACTGGACACAGTATTAAGGTCTTTGTCTTGTTGGACTGACCAATACTGATATATAGGGGAACAACAGAAGTGATTGCGTCATCAATAGGCTGAACTGCCCATGGTAAACTTCCGGTGTTATGTATAGAGGTTCGCACTAATGACCTGTCATTGAAACATCCTTTTTTGGGGATGCGTAGATGGCAGGGAGGACAGTGTGATTCGCTTGCATAGCTAGGCGGTGTTATCGCACGGAAGGTCCAGGGTTCAAATCCTGGGTAAGCCACTCATGTCTGTTGTTTTTCTGTTGTCTAGTGTTCTACAGTACTTCTTTATTTCCTACGAGTGCCTTATAACATACCTTTATATTTGTTTCATATTAATTTACTGTTTACAGGCCTCGTGGTTTCCCTTCCTTATGTGTTATAAAAATTTATATAACATCTCTGTAGCCGTGTCGATATCTGCTTTGATGGCCTCTGCTGGAATGCCATCAGGTCCAGACGCTTTTCCATCTCTTAGAAGCTTTATGGCTTTCTTTATTTCTTCCTTCGTTGGTGTGGTAAAAGAGGTTACTGGTGTTATTAATTAGGAGTAAACAGAGTGAGGTCAAGCTGTGTAAGTTCCCTGAGTCTAATTGTTGATGCTGATTCTCAACACCTCTTAGATCTCAATATGTGTAAAATAGGCTCTGTGTTGTTGTGTGGCTGAATGTGTCTAGGGTAATGTATTTAATATAAAGATGAAATAACATGTAAACAGAACTGTAATTCAATAATATTAAAGTGAGTAAGACTTTTGTAAAGTTTAGGTAATTATATTACAATTTTATTTCCCTGTACCTCAAGTTTTCTGGGACAGGGATTGTCAAAGTCAATATATATATAGTTTTGACGGACTTATCTCAAAAAATGGTGACAACTGTTGGCCCTTGGGTTCTCATTATACAGTCAACAGGCTTTCGAGCTGAAGAAATGGGGTAGCTGCGGCAACAAGGCTGAGCGTTCCTCCCAAACTTTCTTCTCTCACCCGGTTTCCTGCCACCAATGGGTATGCTGGTATAGGACCTGTAATGAGAGGAAAATGCCCTCCCCATATAGATCTCATCTAGTATTTACTTCCACACACAAACACGGTGACAACTCACCCTGATCAGCTAGGTGTGCTGATCATTGCACCAATCTGTAACTTCTATTGTTTAACACCACTGCTGTGTAAACATTCTTCTTAGTGATAGTACATAGTTCTTGTTTCCTCCTCCAAGACGTCTCTTCCATACAATAGATAGTGGTGTACAATACATAGCTTGTGATCCCTTAATATCTCTTGTCGTTCATATAATAGATAGGGTCTGCTTACTCTAGCACTGAAACCTGTGGATAAATTCTTTCTAACATTCTCCACATGATTTTACATAATATTTAAACATTTATCGCACTGCAAAAGCCAATATCCTTTCTGGGTTACTGCATTGGCATGCGCAAAATTTGTAAGCCACTAGCAAATAATGTATGCCTTTCTTTCACTCCGGAAGACTGCATTCCTATTTTGGCTATCGTAACACAAATTGTGGCCTGCATGTTAATTAAAGCAATACAATTACTGATTGTGCCTTACCCTCAAACAAGAATATCACATATCATTAGCTTGACTTTGGCAGTTAATGGGTTCTACTACTGCCTGAAATGTCCAGACGGCGAAAGCTTTTGGTCACACAAGCTCTCCCGCTGATGTCAGCTCAAGATAGTTTTTCAATTTCAAATGGCGGTTGTTGCCAGCGAAATGTTAATTTTATTTCCCAATCTACACTACGCCTTAGCCAATCAGAACGCGTACCTAGAAATTTCCACTTTTCTCACGCAACCAAATTGAGCAGTTTATAAATGTGTTTGTCCGTCTGTCTCGATTTTTATTTTTACAATATCTTGGTTATTAATGGGTCAATTTTTAATATCAAAGGTGATTCTTAAAGGGACCAATGTCCTCTGTCTTCCTATATAGGTTTCCTTTACCCATTTATCCCCGTTTTAATCTTGGTAATATTTTTCTAATTTATAGTGCTCTGTTCACTGAACTAAAATATTAATAAAATAATTTTCTAAGGCCAGATAATTTATTATAAGGGAAAATTTTATAATATATATTAACCAATATTATTGCTACCCTTCAGGCATCCCTGTTATTGATAAAGAAATAAATTATCTAAGCTTCTTTTCAAAAGCATAAGTTAGGTTTGATTTTCCATTATAATCCACCTTCTCTCTCCCCTATTAGAACGCGGCAACGAGTTGGTGCGCTGCCAAGCTTTACGGCTTTCGTCATAAATATTGGGAAGGGTCGAGCGTGTGCGTATGTGTTTGGGTGAAAGGGGGGGGGGGATATTTACGCTTGGCGTTAGAAAATTCAAACTCTTTAGTTTAAATATTAGCGGTTTGATTTTAAGCTGTCCTTGAGACCAAGGTCAAACATGGAATTTATTTATAGATTTTTAACTGTAATAGTGGAAAATTCAAACTATTTTGTCCAATTTTTAGCGTTACGTTTGACCGTGTCCTTGGCAATTTTTCAAATAAAGTAGTAGTGTTATAGGTTGAGAATTTACGTTACTAGATTTTTGAATCGGGGAAATTGGAGCGGGGTGTTACACGGAGTTATTATATTACATATCCCCCCTGTTAAAAAGCCTGCACCACTAGTGCAGCTTTATTTTCTGTGTACAATCCCGATCAAATTAACTCACCTAGGCTTTTATAGGATCCTGGGTTTCTGCAGGTGGGTGCCTACTCAAGAAATCTGCCCCAACGTTCTGCGAACCCGGAATATACTCAATGGTAAATGAGTAAGGTTGAATGAAGAGTGACCACCTTAACAAACGTGCATTACCATGTTTTGCCTGGGCCAGAAAAACCAGTGGCTGATGGTCGCTTTGCACCACGAATTGTCTACCATACAGATAGATCTGGAATTTCTTGATTGCCCAGACTAAAGCCAAACATTCTGTTTCAATAGTTGAGTATTTTTGTTCCGCGCTGTTTAATTTGCGGCTGGCATACGCAACTGGGTTCAACTCTCCGTCTGGTGAAGAGGACCTTTGCAATAATGTGGCTCCCAATCCCACATTACTCGCATCCGTTCTCACCACAAATTCCTGACTCAAATCAGGTAATTTCAATATGGGCTTACTGGTGAGTTTTTGCTGTAGCTCATGGTATGCCAGCTCACATTCTGCCGACCATTCTATTTTATCTGGATTCCCTTTACGAGTTAAATTTGTAAGAGGAGCACACACAGAGTTAAAATTTTTAATATATTTTTGGTAAAACCCACAAAGTGAGACGAAGGATTTCACATCCTTCTTAGGCTGGGGTCTGGGTGCTCTCTGCAATTTCTCCAGGTTCTTGGGGTCAGGGGTCATGCTACCCTGATGAACAGTATGTCCCAAGAATTCCAATTCCTTGCATCCAATACAACATTTTGTTGGTCTAGCAGTTAAGTTTGTCTCTCTGAGTCTATCAAATAGCATATTCAAAGAGTTAACGTGTTCTTCAAAGGTTTCCGTAGCGATGAGGATATCATCCATGAAATTTGTAATACATGGGTTTTTCAGGGGATCCAATAGTTTTCTCATCATTCTAGAGAACACACTCGGAGCGTTTTTCAACCCAAACGGTAACATATTGAATTCATAGTGCCCTTCTGTAAAGTGCTGTGTATGGTGTGTTCTCTTTCTTCGGTAAAGCTCCACTATCAATCACTGTAGCATGTTGTTTGTGGTGCCACTACAGTATATGTCCATTGTAGTGTACCGAGTTGTTGAGATCAGGCATGCTCCAGTCTACCCAGCTGTAAATGGGTAACTCACCCTAGTCCTGAGTTAGGGAAGGCAAAGGCAGCTGTAAGCAGTAGTTTCCCTCTAAGGCTCCAGGGGGAGCAGGCCCTAAACTTGGTCAATTCAACCGACGCAGGATGGTGTATATATGGAGTGGAAGTGTAGAGTGTGATTAACGCGAATGGTGGACTGTTCGTGTTCTGACCAATCTAAGCACTCATTCACTTGTGTCTACAAGGCACCAATGCAGACTGCTGGAATCTTTTTTTACACAGTTTATTTAGACGCACACACTGGGACATAACGAGTAAATCATGGGTATATGTTGACACATCAATTTGCAGGCATACATAGTAGATCCCATGTCATGACACATTCATAAATAATGGGTAGTACATCAATAGCTTCCAATGTCATGATACATTATGGCCGCATCCCCTATCTGACTAAACGCGTCAGTGAAGGCGGATCGGTGTGGCGTTAAAGTTTATATTCTTCAGTTGATTGTTTGTGCTCGTTTTCACACTGTGTCTAGGTTTATATATCATAGGTCCACAAGATTCAGGACAGCCACAATAGTTCATTAACGATACTTTCTATGACTCGAAGATTCCACACAACGATCAATATAACAGCTGGATATTTTAGTAACATTCCATTTATTATTCACGTAGACAATACATCATTACACAGCATGCATAATTAGGTAGATTCAGCAACTCCTATAATCCGTAGGTCCATATAAACATTACCTCATTCCTATTCCTACCTTTAGTTGTATTTAATAAACATTAATATGTTTCAAGACACTTCTATTTTAACATTTCCCATATTTCTACCATTGGGTAGAACACATACACAAGTCGCCCATTCAGGGTCAACACACGCTCTGTCCATCTTTCCTCCACACTGCTCACGTCATGTGCGCAATACACATATCGACAAATCACTATCGTGCAGCGCTCATCAGCACCAAAATCCTATTTATTTTCTGGCGTGTGGCGTGCAATAGCCAGCGCCACAATCGGTAAGTAACTAAAGTTGCTTTATGTTCATAGTTTATATCATATTATGAAACCACGATAAGGGGGTTTCTATCAAAATTGAGATCTCCTTGCCACTGTCCGAATAGTAAGATACATGCCCCGTTCTTTGGACAGTGATTCAAAAATATGATGACAGGAATGTAACATGGCCGCCTTCCTGAGTTGTCACTCACTCACTCACAGGAGGGTATATATAAGCCAAAGTTAATTTGAAATGCATATGACTAATTTCCTAAAATTTCTCCATACAGTTCTACAGTAATCCAGTTACTTCACGTAGACATAACTGCTGTATGGAAGCCCGTCATCTTCGTCGATACAAACATGACCCTAGCGTTGCGAAGCACAAAATTCCAGCTAGGTCTAACCGACATGAGATCATCAAAAATAGGGTCTGGCATTACCTGGAGTCCGACTCATACATGATACCGTACATTAGGAGAATCTCTAACACAAACTCTAGTAGAGACACAATCTCCTACAGAAGAAAAACCACTTCATAAATCATTTTTACTTAAGAATGTACCAGCCCTTGAAAATGCGTACCCGCCATTGTAAACGGTACATCGGAACTCATCACGACTCGTCAAGACAACTCATACTTCCGCTAGAGCGGCATAACAAGAATATAGTCCTGCCTACCCATCCAAAATATACAATACAGGACTGATTCTACTTGTACTAATAATATGTAATACATATGAATTCAGGCCATAAACATAATAAGCAAATTAATCTATTTTCTGGCCCGAACAAATAAGTACGGACATGAGTGCCATATCCATGCGCCGAATCAATATCAAGAACGATTACTCCTATAATCAAAAGTGTAAATCAATCATGAACTATCTAGCTCTACCATAGACAGCATTTTCATACACAAATGAATGAATGTCTATATCTTTTCCATATTAAATAGCTATATCGATTTTTGTAATATGTGCGTCAAAATATGCACGCAACAGATTACCACACCCCTCGGGAAAAAAAAATGGTACTTTTTTTTTTTTGAAATACATCTAGGAGCAACATACAATAGGCTCACAACGCACCAATAACAATGCGCAGATGATAAGCATAAGTTTTATGACCTTAGAGAAAGTACTTCTCTAAGTATAAATATTTCCAGAGAGGTGTCACCAACGCATACTACAATATTAGCAATGACACAATTTCTACATTAGTTTATACCTAAATTTCATCTAAGATATCTTAACATCATGATCATCAAAGACGAAAAAACATTGAAAGATCAGCGGTGAATAAACATCAATGAACCGCTAAGTAGTGTTACAATCAATATATGATATATTACATATGTGTACACATTTCAACATAGGAACAACTGTATCAAAGTTGTATAACAGTTATGAATCATGTGGGCATCTAGACAAAATATCTGCCATCACATTTTCTGACCCACGGATAGCTCGCACCGAAAAATGAAATGGCTGCAGAGCAATCGCGTATCGCGTTGATCTCGCGCTTTTCAGATTTTTACTCTGAATAGCCGTAAGAGCTTTCTGGTCAGTTTCCACAATGAAATGCGCGCCAAGAAGAAATCTTTGCAGTTTAAGGATTGACCAAACCATAGCCAATAATTCACGGTCTAGGACCGAGTAATTCTTCTCTGCGGCATTTAATTTCCGAGAAATATACATCACAGGATGCAGAGTTCCAGAGTATTCTTGCATTAGTGCTGCTCCAATCCCGGTGGATGAAGCGTCACTACGAAGAATAAATGTCTTATCCTTAGAAGGCAATACTAGGATAGGTGAAGTAGAAAACATAGTTTTAACCTTATCCAAAGAGGATTGACATTCTTGAGTCCAATGGACTACATTAGGAGACCCTTTCTTTAGCAAGGAAGAAAGAGGTGACATAATGGAGGACAGATTCGGAATGAATCGTCCATAAAATTGTATTAGACCTAAGAGACTTCGCACTTGCTTTTTAGTCTTAGGAATAGAAATGTTAAGTATCTTACTTGTATTATGGTCTTCTGTTTTTAGGAACCCATGACCCATACGGTGTCCTAAGAAAGATATTTCGCTAAAACCAATACATGCTTTCGATGGTTTCGCTGTAAGGTTATGCTCGCGTAAGATAGACAATAGTTCATTTATCCCATTATAGTGATCGTTCCAAGTATCACTGAAAAGACAGATGTCATCAAGATACGCAATGACATCTGAGCGATGAGATAGGATTCGACGCATCATGCGTACAAATGTTGCAGGGGCGTTCATAAGACCGAAAGGCATGAAATTCCATTGGAATAGACCCCTAGGCGTCGAAAAAGCAGTAAACGGTTTGGCGTGTTCGGATAATGGAACTTGCCAATATCCCTTAGACAAATCGAGTTTAGTAAAGAAATGAGAATTCGATAGTCTCGTAAGTAGCTCTTCTAGTAAAGGCATAGGTTCAGCATCAAATTTCGTCACTTGGTTCAATTTGCGATAATCCACGCAAAGACGTATGTTATTGTCTTTTTTTCGTACAATAACCATCGGCGAAGAATATGCTGATGTGGATGGTTCAATAATTTTTAACTCTATCATCTCATCCAACTCTTTCTCTACCTGTGCTTGAAAATGTATCGGGATAGGATACGGTCTGACTCTTATAGGACTATGGTCAGTAAGAATAATGTCATGTTGAATGACATCAGTTTGACCAGGAATGTCAGTAAGGACATCCTGAAATTGTTCTAACATAGTAGAAACTTGTTTCTGCTCTCCTGGAGATAATTCGGGAGAAATTGCAACATCTTTCCATGATTCATTAGAGTGAAGAGGAATCATTGGAAAAGGTAGATTTACATCCGAGAAACTCGTTTCCTCATCCTGTATTACTGACAGAGATGAGTACTGTCCATGTTGGACTTGAAAATCTTCCGTTGCCTGGAAAACAGGTTGTAAATAATCAGGACGTTCATGGAATTCCGTGAGCATGTTGATGTGGAAGGTTTTACGCTTCCCGTCAATATCGACGATATAGTCAACATCGGAAACTTTTGATATTATATCGTACGGACCTTTCCAAGAAATAAGAAGTCTATTTTCTATACAAGGTAGCAAGACAAATGCTTTGTCACCTGGACAAAGTTGTCGCAAGCATCTCTTTTTATTGGCAAATTCCCTTGCCTTCTGTTTCGCAAATTCAGAAGAAGCAGTTGCCAATTTGCATGCTTCAATAATCTTGTGTCTAAGTGCGATGACATATTCATAAGAGGATTTTGTGTCATCGACAATATTATCAGCAGTTATAAGATCATGAAGTAAGGACATAGGACCTCGCGGTTTCGCGCCAAAGACAAGTTCAAAGGGAGAAAATCCTGTATGTTCGTTGGCGACCTCTCTATATGCAAAGAGAGCCGCGGGTAAAACCCTATCCCAATCCTGTGGATGATCTTCTGTTATCTTACCTAGTAGGTTTTTCAGAGTTCTATTCAGACGTTCCACCATCCCATTGGCCATAGGATGATAAATACTACTCAGCGATCTCTCTATCTTCAGAGTCGACATTACTTGAGACATGGTATCCGATATGAGATGGGTACCATGGTCGGATAATATTTCTGCTGGAAATCCCAGACGAGAAAATATTAACCAAAGAGCATCTGCGACATCAGCAGTAGTTATGCTCTTTAGAGGAACAGCCTCCGGCCAACGTGTGCACATATCAACACACGTCAAAATAAATTGGTGTCCTCTAGCAGACTTTATCTTAAATGGACCAATGATGTCTATCGCCATTTTTTGAAATGGTCGAATGGGAATGTCTGCAGCCTGAATAGGTGCATCATGGCGTGGACCTCTGGATTTAATCTCTTGACATACTTTACAAGATCGACAATAGATTCGTATGTCCTTATTCACAGCAGGCCAAAAGAAAGATTCAAGAACTCTAGCTTTAGTACGGGAAAAACCCATATGTCCAGCACACTGCGAATCATGAGCGTGCTGTAAGATTTTAACTCTCATATTTTTAGGCACAAGGATTTGAGAATGAATGGACTTAGCGGAGTCTTGTACCATACGTACAAGTACGCCATTCTTCATCGTAATCCAAGATTTACGATTTGTATCCTTATTCGGATCACCTTTTGTTGCCAGAGTAAAGAATTTCTTTAGAGTAGGATCATCTTCCTGCTGTTTTATAAATGAATCATGGGAAATCTCCAAGGGATCATCTTGGATCTGCGCATCATTATCTTCAGAATGTGAAGATTGCGGCATATTAAGAGCATGATTACTGCATTAGCAGATTGCATATTAACATTTTCCCAATTAGAAATTTGCTGTGGAGTGCATTCTTTCACTCCATGAATGCAACCGATGATAAGATCAGCGATCGGATTCGGCAAGAGACATGCTTGCACCTCTCCTGTAAAGAAAGGCGTAGCAATATTGATAATGGCAGTGGAGTACTTCTCCAATGTGCCACCAAATGTTACACATTTGACTACATTGCCTGTAGCTCGAGAAGGATTTACGAGTGATTGCCTCACTCCGATGGTAGTGCACCCCGAATCGAAAAGAATTGATACCGGAGTACCATCTATTAGGCCTCTATTGAAGACGAGAGCACCCCTTCCATTATGCGCGATTGACGCAGGGAGAGCGGGAAGCGGGTGACCGCAGCTTAAAGTAGAAACTGTGGTTGGATCGAATAATGTTTTGCATTGCGAACACTGAGATGCTCTAGCAAAATCGAAAGCGGAATTTGCTACACTATTGGAGTCTTTTTTATCATTATTCTGATTACCGGCGTCGTGGAACTCCTGTTGTGCAGAGTTAGCCTGGTAATAAGATTTACCATGTCTTTTGTGTTGTGATCTACCTCGGTTATAATTGTCTCTATAATTATTATTTCCTCTGTTATAACCCCTATTTGGGTTTGAATCATAATATTCATGATCATAATCATCACGCTCATTATACTGAGTATCCCTGTAATATTGTTTTTTTTTGTCTCCATGAAGCACTTGGGTAGTTCCTATAGCTACTCCCTTTTCGAGAATTTCTAAAATTATGGGTACCCCTCGCGTGTCGAGGACTATCAGCCCGATTCCAGTTCTTCGAAGAAGAACCCTGATTTGAGTGGTTATCTTGGTTTTGATACTTATTCCAATTAACCTTTTTATCAAATTTATTTTTAGCTCCTTGGAATTTGTGTGAGTAATTCTGATTATATTCTGTTGCCGAAGCAACTGGCATACTCTCTTTAATGTTAGAGTTACTAAGAATCATGTCAGGGTGTGCCGTGGCATACTGGTCACAATATTCTTCCATTTGCTTTAATGTACTAGGTTTACGCTCATGTAAGAACTCTAGGAATGCTTTATTTACCGAAGACATGACCTTGTCTCTTAGCAATAAATCCGTAAGACCATCAAATGTTTTCTCTATTTTGGATAATTCAATCCATCGTGAAAGTGTAATTCGTGCTTTTGAGATGAATTCTGAGAATTCTACACCTACCTCAGGTCTCATTGTTTTAAACAAAAGACGATAACCTTCTTCTGACAGCTGATATCTCTTTATCAGAGCTGCCCTAATAGCATCATAATTATCCTTGTCGGCCTCTTCAACGAAATATAACTTACTCAGAGACTCCCCTTTTAGATTTTCAGACAACTGATTCACATACTGTGATTTGTCAACATTATGAGCTCGACAAGCACGTTCAAATCTAGAAAGCCAAAATGTTATGTCATCACTGGCAGGGTTGAACGCTGGTACCTTGACCTTGTACACAAAGGGTTTACCATTACCACTAGATGCCTGATTAACATTACTCATACTTGTCAATTTTAATTTCTCTAACTCAAATTCATGTTCTCTTATTGCTTTTCTCTCTTCAGCTTCTCTATCTAATCTTTTCTGTTCTGCAGCCGCTTCTAATTTTTTTCTGTTCTGCATCAAATCTCCTTTCCTCCACTTGCATCTGCAATTTCTTTAGTTCAGCAGCAGTATCAGCTTCTTTTTCTAATCTTTTTTCTTCAGCCAGAGCTTTTCTCTCTTCAGCAGCAGCAGCAGCAGCAGCTTTTCTCTCTTCAGCAGCAGCAGCAGCTTTTCTGTCTTCAGCAGCAGCTTCTAATTTTTTTCTTCTATTTGAAGTTTTCTCTCCTCAGCAGCAGCTTTTTTCTCCTCAGCAGCAGCTTTTCTCTCCTCAGCTTGCATCTGCAATCTGAAATTCTCAGCATCTATCTTCTTTTGTTCAACTTCTGCTTTCCATTTATTCTCATCATTTTGTTTTTTCTCTTCTGATTTTAATGCAATAGCAAATTGAGCAGTTTCCCATTCTTCTAACTCTTTCCCAGTCTTATCAAGAGATTTTCCTTGTGCAATAAAGTAATCTAATGTAGACATCTTGTCTTCTTAAATCAGAAACCTGAAAAAGTAAATAAATTACCTTATTTCACTTTAATGGGAGACAAGTCTATACCATAGACTTAGTCTTAGTGGAAAACTTGTATGGTTACTTGAGTACCTGTGGAAAACAATATCTGTATATCCCAAATACTGTGGGAGACAAGCCTTACAAAGGTCTTGTATACCTTAATGTAATCAATGATCACTTGAGTACCTGTGGAAAATAATATTTCCTATACCAATCACTTTGGGAGACAAGCCTTACAAAGGTCTTGTACACTTTGTTTTATAACAATAATAATCATAAAGTACTGATCTGTACTATAATATAAGTGTATTCAACTATACCTCCTATGTCATATGTCAACTAAAGACATTACAAAGGACAAACAAGAAAAGACAATCTGAAACATTTGCAGAGATCAAATTAAATTAAATAGGAGAAATGAAAAAAAAAATGATCACAGAATCTGTGATGATAACTGCAATAAGATAACAAGACAAATAACGCCACAGTGTATAAACATAAGGGTGTAAAGAACTGAAATGAAAGGAAAGATGAGACCTACAATTATACAAACAAATCAAACAAAAATAAAGAACAGAAAAATATTACAAATACAAATATGAACACAGTCGTCACAGCTAACCAAATATTTGCAAACAATGTTGCATGCAAATTTCAATTAAGAAATTGCTCCCTATAGAACGCCAGAACAAGACCAATATCACTTGGTATTTCCTGTTCTAGTCACCTCCCATCCAGGCCCGCAAACACATAACAATCACACATATAAACAAATAATATATAAACATAAATACATATAAATCATAAATGTGTACATTATATACTGAAATGTGTTGCAGTTGCAATGTATTGTACTGTATGCTCAGTTTTAACAAATTAGACTACCACTTTATTGAGTAATAGATTTGCTTTCTAACTGTTACACTGTCCACTTTTTTTTGAGCACATTAGAAGATCCAACGATGAAATTTGCACTTTATGTTCAACATTGCTCTTCTATTTCAGCAGGATAAACAATCACTAGTTTAGAACACTGACTGTACTGTGCCAAATGTCAACAAGTGCTGACCCAGATATTGCTACACTTGTCAGAACAGGTCAAGCTGACATTGATTGTATAGCTGTCCTACTGGTATTGATGTGGTCAAACAAATGTTCTTGCAACTGTAAAATGTGATTCTCAACACAACAAGACTGCGTAGGCTGGACCCAGGAATCTGGCCCACCACTGTAAAGTGGGGCTGTAAATAACTGTAAAGTGTGTGGTGTGTTCTCTTTCTTCGGTAAAGCTCCACTATCAATCACTGTAGCATGTTGTTTGTGGTGCCACTACTGTATATGTCCATTGTAGTGTACCGAGTTGTTGAGATCAGGCATGCTCCAGTCTACCCAGCTGTAAATGGGTAACTCACCCTAGTCCTGAGTTATGGAAGGCAAAGGCAGCTGTAAGCAGTAGTTTCCCTCTAAGGCTCCAGGGGGAGCAGGCCCTAAACTTGGTCAATTCAACCGACGCAGGATGGTGTATATATGGAGTGGAAGTGTAGAGTGTGATTAACGCGAATGGTGGACTGTTCGTGTTCTGACCAATCTAAGCACTCATTCACTTGTGTCTACAAGGCACCAATGCAGACTGCTGGAATCTTTTTTTTACACAGTTTATTTAGACGCACACACTGGGACATAACGAGTAAATCATGGGTATATGTTGACACATCAATTTGCAGGCATACATAGTAGATCCCATGTCATGACACATTCATAAATAATGGGTAGTACATCAATAGCTTCCAATGTCATGATACATTATGGCCGCATCCCCTATCTGACTAAACGCGTCAGTGAAGGCGGATCGGTAAGTAACTAAAGTTGCTTTATGTTCATAGTTTATATCATATTATGAAACCACGATAAGGGGGTTTCTATCAAAATTGAGATCTCCTTGCCACTGTCCGAATAGTAAGATACATGCCCCGTTCTTTGGACAGTGATTCAAAAATATGATGACAGGAATGTAACATGGCCGCCTTCCTGAGTTGTCGCTCACTCACTCACAGGAGGGTATATATAAGCCAAAGTTAATTTGAAATGCATATGACTAATTTCCTAAAATTTCTCCATACAGTTCTACAGTAATCCAGTTACTTCACGTAGACATAACTGCTGTATGGAAGCTCGTCATCTTCGTCGATACAAACATGACCCTAGCGTTGCGAAGCACAAAATTCCAGCTAGGTCTAACCGACATGAGATCATCAAAAATAGGGTCTGGCATTACCTGGAGTCCGACTCATACATGATACCGTACATTAGGAGAATCTCTAACACAAACTCTAGTAGAGACACAATCTCCTACAGAAGAAAAACCACTTCATAAATCATTTTTACTTAAGAATGTACCAGCCCTTGAAAATGCGTACCCGCCATTGTAAACGGTACATCGGAACTCATCACGACTCGTCAAGACAGCTCATACTTCCGCTAGAGCGGCATAACAAGAATATAGTCCTGCCTACCCATCCAAAATATACAATATAGGACTGATTCTACTTGTACTAATAATATGTAATACATATGAATTCAGGCCATAAACATAATAAGCAAATTAATCTATTTTCTGGCCCGAACAAATAAGTACGGACATGAGTGCCATATCCATGCGCCGAATCAATATCAAGAACGATTACTCCTATAATCAAAAGTGTAAATCAATCATGAACTATCTAGCTCTACCATAGACAGCATTTTCATACACAAATGAATGAATGTCTATATCTTTTCCATATTAAATAGCTATATCGATTTTTGTAATATGTGCGTCAAAATATGCACGCAACACCTTCCGAGGTGCTAAAAGCTAGATAAGGTCGAATCTCAGGCTTCACTGGAATCCGGTAATATCCCTTACTGAGATCTACTTTTAGAAATATTTTGCCTTATTCAACATGGCAAATAGTTGGTTAGTATCAGGTAATGGATCTACCTGACTTTCTGTGACAGCATTCAGTTTCCTGTAATCTATGCACAGTCTATGTTCACCAGAGGGTCTCCTCAACAATACCACACTGGAGCTATAAGGAGATTCACTGTGAGAAATAATCCCTTCTTGTAACAGATAATCTATCTCCTCTTTTAAAGCTTTTTCTTTTGCGAATGGGATAGTATAGGCTCTCATACAGATGGGTGTTGGGTCTAGCAGTTTCATATTATATTCCAACAAGTTTGTGTGCCCCGGTCTGTCCGTTAACATGTCTGTATGATTTTCCAGAACCTTTTGAATTTTCTCCCTCTGCCATTTTGTCAGATGATTACTGATCTTTACCTGTGCAGGAGTTTCGCATGGTTTTAGGGGATATTCATAAGAGGTGAGAGGTTCTTTTTTCATCTCAGTAGCTATGGCCAAGGGCATTAGGTGTGCTCCTTTCAAGGTTTTCCTGTCATGGTATTTCTTAAGGAGGTTCACATGATAGACTTTTTCCTTTCCCTTCTTGTCTATCTTATAATTAGTTCTAGATACTCTTTCCAGAACTGTGTATGGACCTTGCCATCCTATCTGAAGTTTGTTGCTACTGCCAGGTAACAGAAGAAACACCTTCTCTCCCACGGCAAGCTCTCTATCCTTCGCTTTCTTATTATAATATGCAGCATGTTTCTTCCTGGCTTGTCTTAGGTTATCATTTGCCAATTTCCAGCCAGTTTTCAGTTGAGTGGTCAGCTCGTTCACATACTGATATGATGAGGTTACAGTCTCTTCTGCCTTCTCATCAGTCCATGTCCTCAATAAGGCTTCCAATGGACCTTTTATGGGCCGGCCAAATAGCAAAGTTGCCGGCGCCATTCCTGTTGAATTATGAGGGACTTCCCGGTAAGCAAAGAGGGCCGCGGGTAAGTATTGATCCCATGTATCAGGTTTCTCATGTGCCAACTTTCTCAGAATGGAAATAAGTGTCCAGTTAAATCTTTCCACCTGCCCGTTCCCTTGGGGGTGATACGGACTACAATGAAAGTGCCTGGCTTGGAAGATCCTAAAAACTTCCTCAGTTAGCCTCCCCTTGAACTGTGATCCATTATCAGTCAAGATCTGGTGGGGAAAACCTAACCTTGTGAATATTGTAAGTAACGCCTCTGCCACATGTTTGGAATCAATTGATGACAGGGCTATGGCCTCTCCCCACATAGAACAAGTGTCCACCAGAGTAAGAATATAACTGTTTCTCCTCTTGGTTCGTGTGAGAGGTCCCACAATATCCACTGCAACTCTCTCGAAAGGGGTTCCAATGATTGGCATCTCCCCTAGAGTTGCAGGTGCAGTCCAATGTTTTGGAGCTACCCTTTGACATTCTGGGCAGGATTTTACATATCTCTTTATATCCTCTGTTATTCCTGGCCAGAAGTAATGACAAGCTATACGTTGTACTGTGGCGCTAATCCCCATATGACCACTGAAGGGGATAGCATGTCCTAACACCCTCACCTTTTCCCTATATGAAGTGGGAAGTACTAGCTGTCCATGACCATTTGATCCAGTTCCAGCCTTCCTATACATTAATTTGTTCTTCATATAAAAATATCCTTTGTTTGGAGGGGTATGGCTTTTTGGGAGTTTCCTGAAACACGGCTTTAGTGACCTATCCTCAGCCTGTGCTCTCCTCATCTCCTCTGGATGAGTATTTATTGGGTTTTCTTCCTCCTTCCTTGACTGTGACCTGGTCTGTACTGATGCCATAATCACTGGTCTTTTGGGACTTCCCAAAAACACATATCTACACCCCAGTATCAGAGGGTAGATTGGTTCGTTTATCACTGCTGCTCTAATCACTCCTTCCACATAGCGAGTTTTTACATTTATCTTTGCAATGGGAAGTGTCATGGTTGCTACTTCCTTCGTCGCCCCTTGGATCTCCACTGTTTCCGTGGTATATTGATCTGGGTGCACAAGGTGAGAACTCACGACTGAGTCAAAATCCAATCCTGTATCATAAAGGCACCTAATGGTGGCCCCATTGCATACTACGTCTTCACATACAGGGGGATGATGAGGTTCCTGCTGTGTTGTAGGCAGTTCATTCTTTCCTTTGTTCCCTGTTTTTAGGCATGCAACGTGATGTGGAGGGTTCTTCCTACAGTTTCTTGTATTATGGGTAATTGACTTACAAAATTTACACCATCGTCCTTCTGGCCTGTAGGGTTTCTTGTCATTTGTTTGAGGTTTTCTATCTCTAGGATCATATCTTTGCCTATCATAATTTGGTGTAAACCTAGGGCCTTGTTCTCTATTGTCAAGCTTAGTCTGATTATGTGGGGTTTTATTATCTACTGGTTTCTTTTTAATGCCAGCTACTTCTGACTGGGCTGCCTGATATCTCTCAGCAACATTGAGAATCTCCCCCAATCTCTCTGCACCTTGTTCTCTGAGAAATTTTCTCAAGTCTGGAGCCATGGACTCTCTTAACTGCTCCATCATAATCATTTCCTTCAAATCTTGGGTTTTCCTCAGAGCAGTCCATTTCTCCAAATACGTTTCTAGTCGGGCAGATAATTGGTGGTATGTCTCCCCAGACAATAGCTTAGCATTTCTAAATTTCTTCCTATAGAATTCACTGTTCTTCTCATATCTGACTAAGAGAGCTTGTTTTAGAATATCATAATCTTCTTGCTCTTCCCGGCTCAATTTGGAGAAGACTTCATAAGATGCACCCCTAAGTCCTTGTGATAATTGAGGAATGACTCAATGTCATCCTCTTTCTCTACAAAAGGATCTAAGTGAAAGTTCATGGCTTAATAAGAGGCCCCCTGACTTGCAGTAGTATCAGAGGTAGATGGGCTGCTTCCATTTTCTGGAACATGTCCTTGCAGTTCCAGTTCCTTTAGTCTTAATTCATGCTCTCTTTGCAATCTTTTTCCTTCTTTTTCAGCCTCCATAAGCAATCTCTTTTCCTCTGCCTCCCTTTGCAATCTCATTTCCTCTAACTGTAACCTTTTAACTTCAGCCTCCCTATCAACCTCTAATTTCTTAGCCTCTCTATCAGCCTCTAATTTCTTAGCCTCTCTATCAGCCTCTAATTGTAATCTCTTAGCCTCATTAGCAGCCTCTAGCTGTAATCTCTTCTCTTCTGCTAACCTCCTATCTTCCCTTTCAATAAACTTATCACATTCTGAAGTCACATACTGAATCAGAAAGTTTCCCTCCATGCCAAGTTCTTTCGCCGTCTGTACAGTGGAAGATCTGAATTTAGCTAAGTCTGCCATCCTTTCTTTCAATACAAATTTATCAATAATATATTTTAAATTAACAGACTATCTAACTAATTAATAAAGGCCCTGACAGTTCATCAAATTCCACCACTTATTACTTTTCTTATTTATTTATTTATAGAGCCCTAGGGTCTGGTGTTAAATTAATCCCTGGACAGGACCCCAATATGTGGTAAAAGAGGTTACTGGTGTTATTAATTAGGAGTAAACAGAGTGAGGTCAAGCTGTGTAAGTTCCCTGAGTCTAATTGTTGATGCTGATTCGCAGAGTCCCTATCCGCCACCTCTCAGATCTCAATCTGTGTAAAATAGGCTCTGTGTTGTTGTGTGGCTGAATGTGTCTAGGGTAATGTATTTAATATAAAGATGAAATAACATGTAAACAGAACTGTAATTCAATAATATTAAAGTGAGTCAGACTTTTGTAAAGTTTAGGTAATTATATTACAATTTTATTTCCCTGTACCTCAAGTTTTCTGGGACAGGGATTGTCAAACTCTATATATATATATATATATATATATATATATATATATATATATATATATATATATATATATATATATATATATATATATATATATATATATATATATATATATATATCTATATATATATATATATATATATATACATTTACACTATTCAAAATAAATAACTGGAACTCTGTCCAAGTAACTTGTTTCTATGAATAAAGATCACTGTAAGAATTCCACCCACTGATCTGTCTATCTGCTTATACGTATCCCTGTTAATATATTGGACAGATTGTCTTCTTCATCATATCAAGGTGAGGTTATTATTTATTAGTATGCTTATGTTTGTGGTGGAATAAATGATGTTCACTCTCAGTGCCGGTTTTGACGGACTTATCTCAAAAAATGGTGACAACTGTTGGCCCTTGGGTTCTCATTATACAGTCAACAGGCATTCGAGCTGAAGAAATGGGGTAGCTGCGGCAACAATGCTGAGCGTTCCTCCTAAACTTTCTTCTCTCACCCGGTTTCCTGCCACCAATGGGTATGCTGGTATAGGACCTGTAATGAGAGGAAAATGCCCTCCCCATATAGATCTCATCTAGTATTTACTTGCAACAGCTTGATCTCCATATAACTGTGCCCAAGCTCGCACCCTGGAGAGGACACTCCAGCTTCATCCTATAGGTGTCGGCAAAACACGGGAAGTAGCAGTTAGACTTCGCTGGCTTGGCCAGGTTGGCCGCATGGAAGATGGTCGTATCCCAAAAGATACCTTCTATGGACAATTAGCAGATGGCATGAGAACAGTTGGGTGACTACAGCTGAGATTCAAAGATGTGTGCAAGTAAGATATGAGGGCACTGGACATGGATCCAGCAACATGGGAGGATGAAGCTGCCGATCGCACTAAGTGGCGATGCTATTTACGGCGCCACCTCAGATTGGGCGAAGAGAGGCTCACACAACAAGCAGAGGAGGGGAGGAAACGTCGAAAGGAGCACCAGGAAAATAAGCAGCTGAGGGCTGTCACCTCAGGGGCGCATTCCCATAGTCAGTTATGACTGAAGGGGCTATTATTATTATTATTATTATAGTATTTACTTCCACACACAAACACGGTGACAACTCACCCTGATCAGCTAGGTGTGCTGATCATTGCACCAATCTTTAACTTCTATTGTTTAACACCACTGCTGTGTAAACATTCTTCTTAGTGATAGTACATAGTTCTTGTTTCCTCCTCCAAGAAGTCTCTTCCATACAATAGATAGGGGTGTACAATACATAGCTTGTGATCCCTTAATATCTCTTGTCGTTCATATAATAGATAAGGTGTGCTTACTCTAGCACTGAAACCTGTGGATAAATTCTTTCTAACATTCTCCACATGATTTTACATAATATTTAAACATTTATGGCACTGCAAAAGCCAATATCCTTTCTGGGTTACTGCATTGGCATGCGCAAAATTTGTAAGCCACTAGCAAATATTGTATGACTTTCTTTCACTCCGGAAGACTGCATTCCTATTTTGGCTATCGTAACACAAATTGTGGCCTGCATGTTAATTAAAGCAATACAATTACTGATTGTGCCTTACCCTCAAACAAGAATATCACATATCATAAGCTTGACTTTGGCAGTTAATGGATTCTACTACTATCTGAAATGTCCAGACGGCGAAAGCTTTTGGTCACACAAGCTCTCCCGCTGATGTCAGCTCAAGATAGTTTTTCAATTTCAAATGGCGGTTGTTGCCAGCGAAATGTTAATTTTATTTCCCAATCTACACTACGCCTTAGCCAATCAGAACGCGTACCTAGAAATTTCCACTTTTCTCACGCAACCAAATTGAGCAGTTTATAAATGTGTTTGTCCGTCTGTTTCAATTTTTATTTTTACAATATCTTGGTTATTAATGGGTCAATTTTTAATATCAAAGGTGATTATTAAAGGGACCAATGTCCTCTGTCTTCCTATTTAGGTTTCCTTTACCCATTTATCCCCGTTTTAATCTTGGTAATATTTTTCTAATTTATAGTGCTCTGTTCACTGAACTAAAATATTAATAAAATAATTTTCTAAGGCCAGATAATTTATTATAAGGGAAAATTTTATAATATACATTAACCAATATTATTGCTACCCTTCAGGCATCCCTGTTATTTATAAAGAAATAAATTATCTAAGCTTCTTTTCAAACGCATAAGTTAGGTTTGATTTTCCATTATAATCCACCTTCTCTCTCCCCTATTAGAACGCGGCAACGAGTTGGTGCGCTGCCAAGCTTTACGGCTTTCGTCATAAATATTGGGAAGAGTCGAGCGTGTGCGTGTGTGTTTGGGAAAGGGGGGGGGGTTGTATTTTTACGCTTGGCATTAGAAAATTCAAACTCTTTAGTTTAAATATTAGCGGTTTGATTTTAAGCGTCCTTGAGACCAAGGTCGAACATGGAATTTATTTATAGATTTTTAACTGTAATAGTGGAAAATTCAAACTATTTTGTCCACTTTTTAGCGTTACGTTTGACCGTGTCCTTGGCAATTTTTCAAATATAGTAGAAGTGTTATAGGTTGAGAATTTACGTTACTAGATTTTTGAATCGGGAAATTTGAGCGGGGTGTTACACGGAGTTATTTTATTACAGTTGGTCTTTCACCGTTAATTTGAAGCTCTTTTTCTGTTGGCTCGATGTCCGGGGAGTTTTGTGGAGCTGGTCTATTGAGAAGGTCCTCAAAATATTCTGTCCACCTCTTCATTTGCTCTTGTATATTGCTGATCAGTTTTCCATTCTTGTCTTTTATGAGGCAACTTGTTTGCTTGTATTTCCCAGTTAGCTTCTTTGTGCTGCTATACAGTTCTCTCATATTTCCTTTGGCTGCAGCATCTTCTGCCTCTCTTGCCAACTCCCCAATATACTTCCTTTTGTCTCTTTTGATACTTCTTTTTACTTCTTTGTTTGCTTCTGTGTACACTTCTTGAGCCTTGGCTTTGGAACTTCTGGTTTTGCTTGTGTTTAAATCTGCTTTCTTGTTTTTTCTGTCTTTTATCTTATTGATGGTTTCTGTTGTTATCCGTGCTTTGTGTTGTCGTTCCCTTTTCCCCAGTATTTCTTCACATGTCTCATTCCATACCGTTTTGATTTGCTGCCAATAGTCTTCTGTATTCTCTACATCTTCCAGCTGTTGGAGCGCTTGGAATTTGTTGGATACTGTGACCGCAAATTTGTCTCTTGTTTCTTGATTTCTTAGATGTCCTACATTAAATTGTTTTCTATAATTTTGCATTGTTGCATATCTCTTGAGTTTCATTTTTACTTTGGCTATCAGTAGGTGGTGATCTGATGCCACATCAGCTCCTCTATATACCTTTGCATCCTGCAATGATGATCTAAACTTCTTGTTTATGCATATATGATCAATCTGATTTTCTGTTCTATGGTCTGGTGATATCCATGTTGCCTTGTGTATTCTCTCTTTGGAAACATGCTTCCTCCTATAGCCAGGTGATTTGAAGCACAGAAGTTTGAGAATAGTTCCCCATTTTCATTCATTATTCCTAGCCCATGTTTTCCCATGACTTCTTCAAATCCGGTGTTGACTGTACCTATCTTTGCATTCATGTCACCCATCAAAATTGTGATGTCTCTTCTTTTTACTTTATCCATAATTCCCGATAGTCTAGTATAAAATGCTTCTTTCACAGACTCTTCTTTGTCATTAGTTGGTGCATAACATTGGATGAGATTTACATGTATTTTTTTTTTAGCTGTTTTAAACGAAGCTGTTATTATTCTGGATCCAACAGCTTCCCATTCAATGAGTGCTTTCTGTGCTTCTTTAGATAACATAAGAGCTACCCCCTCACTGTGGTGTGCACTTTCGTCTTCATGTCCCGAGGACAGCACCAATTCACCTGTGATGAGTTTCTTCCTGTCTACCCCCTTCCACTTTGTTTTACACATTCCCAGAACCTCGATTTTATATTCCCTCATTTCTGCTGCTACTTGTGCCACTTTCCCTTGTTCGTTTAATGTCCGAACATTCCAGGTGCCAACTCTGGAAGTTCTCCTAGAAGAAAGAAGGTTAGTCAGCAACACAGACTCCTTTCGGCTTTCTCTGTGTTGCATCATACGCCTCCCTGCGAGAGGACCTTCCCCTGTCTTGGATGGCTGTGTTTTATTTTCCTTATTTGACTTGTCCATATTTGTTGAAGTTTTTTGTGGTTTAAATTTTTAACAGGATGGGGTAACCGGCCCCATGCCCAACCCTCCTTAGTCGCTTTCTACGACATGCATGGCAGGGAACAGTGTTACTATTCTTTGCTCCCCTTTCGGGCCCCGGTAACACACGGGTGTTTGTGATTATTGCTTGGTGCGAAATTTTCTGTCCACAGTTCGGGTGTGACCCTAATCCCTATGCATCCAATAGGGAAAGCAGATAGTGGCGGGACAACACCTTATTGTCTGCAGGGTGCCCAGCTTGAAATGGGAGGTAGCTGGCCAGTGAGTTCCTAGAACCTCCCCCACTGTCGGAATAGCCCCTGGCACCATGCCCTACACCAATTTGGCAAGATACTTATATCCTGTAACTGTTACTTCCCGTGTTGTTCCGATACCTATAGGGTGAAGCTGGAGTGTCCTCTCCAGGGCGCGAGTTTAGGCACAGTTATATTGAGATCACGCTGTTGCCAATGCAGCATGTTCCCCTCTCCACGCAGCCGGTAGATCCAAAGGAATGGCAGTAGCCGATACAGTTTGGAAACTGCCACGTCGCAGGAGTTGCTAGAATAATGTCGTCATTAGACTGCCTTAGGGACTCCTGATTTATCCTCAGGGTTTACTCTTGAAGCCTTTCCCGTAAACAGATATTCTTGCTAGGCAGCGGTGGTTTGAATTCAGAGTTTTACTTTCTCTTAGATGATAGGCTACCAACCAAGGATCACGAGCCCTATCTGCCCGAAGCTGCTGGTTTTAAGGCGCCAGTGACTCGCCTTCGCCAATTGTGCCGTCAACGGAAACAGTTCTGCCGGTCTCAAATCGAGCCACACATGAAGGCCAGGAGCTGGGATTGGTTATCAGAGGCTATTTGAGACGCGTGCCATAGAAGCACTTATCTGCAGTTAGAGCTTATCTTCACTACAACTCCTGGCTATGACAACCTTTGGAACCACACACACACACAGATAAACATACACACACACACGCCTTCCAGGTACCATACCCTCCATCACTGCTCTCTCTAAGCCACTATGACGTTTAATGTGGCCAAAATATTTCAGTTTCCGAGACATGATATTGTTTATAAGCCAGTTTTCCTCGATGTTCAGGTCGTGTAGGATGTCTATATTTTTCTTCTTCTTGATCCAAGATATTCTGAGAATTTTTCTGTAACACTTTGCTTCGAAAGATTCGATTTTTTTCTTTAGTGTTTGAGTAATGGTCCATGATTCACATCCATATGTTGCTACCGGAAAGATGCACGTTCTCAGAAGTTTTACTTTTATTAATTTGCTGGTGTTATGCCATAGGTTCTTCATTTTATTTAACCTCTGCATTGCTATGGCCAGTCTCCTTCTGACCTCTTTTGAGCAGTCTCCATTGTTGTTAATTATGGAGCCAAGATATTCAAAATTTGTGACATTTTCAATTTCCTCATCATTGATGGTAATTTTTGGTTGGCATTGTGGTAAAGTGGGGATATTATAAATATTTATAGGGGACTTAGTGTACTGACTGAGATCAGCTGTGAAGGTATCTGTATCTAATAAGTGTGGTGTATTACAGATGACCTTACTTTGCTACCACATTTAGATCTCACTCAGACTTATTCTGGAATATTGTGATGACTACGTTGAATGTCTAGGGTTATGATAGTGATGAAGTGTATGTTCACAACAACCAACAGACAGATAAACACTTTAATTAAAATCCACAATACTTTACAACACTGTGACACGCACATACATAGAACACTCTATAAGACTATCTTAAATAAGTCAAGTGTTAACTTTTAAAACATGTATTAATTCCTTTCAATAATAGATATCCTGATTCAACTACAGAGTGAATCAGGAATCACAATCAAATGTAATCACAAGTTGTATGTACACAATTTATACATAGGATCTTTGTACTGACATATAATATTATTACAATATGTGTGTAAGTAGTGATGTAGTACTATGAGGTAATACTGGCTTTTCAAGCTAGGTTAATGTTTGTCATCATGACTTCATGTGTTTGATACTGGTGGAAATAATATTGGAAAGATTGACAGTTTCTTTTTATTTGAAAACAAATAACTGTCCCTCTTGATTTAATGTACAGTCAATTTAAGAGGGGGGTTTACACAAGATTGAGCTGCTCTGGCCAACGAAATCTTATCTTCTGTGTGGGCGGCAGGAAAACTGTCTCCTCTGCTCGCTTGCTTCTCAGTTTTCTTGAAAAACAACACTGGTCGATATCTTAAACAAGGAGTATGCTACCAGCCTCTGGATTCAGCAAAACTCAGACCAGGTGCTGCTCTAATACTTCAGTACCACGGTCCCTGAAATAAGAAGGTTGTACCTCCTACTTCAGAACTAATTTATAATCTATTTCCCCACTGAAGCACAATACATCACAAACACAGAGTTCAGCGCTGGAGGCCACCTGCTAGCTTCTCATGTAACAATCTACACCAGTATTCCTCTCCCTAATGGTTACAACGCCTCTGCAATTCCAGCATTAATTCATTCTATACAATAAGATAGGTGTCATAGTACTATTTGGCAATCCCATCTATGCCTATGCAGTTATACTCCTCTCCGACAAGTTTTTTTTACATGGTGGAGCAATATCTAGGCTTTTCCTCATGTTTGCTACTGAACCACACACATATAGACATAATTTAACAATTCACATTCAATTTTCATCTAAAAGAGATCAAATATGTCTAGCTTACCACAATTCAAGGAAATATTAAACAAGTACGTTGACTGGCGATGAGTTATGGCACAATTCCGATCTGCCTCTGTCCCAGGCTTTTATTAGAAAAATATGAGCTGGTTCTCAACGCACTTGCTTCTACAAAGTTTATTTTCAAAAAGTGGCCCTGAACTGACGCTTCTAATTGACTATATCAAATGGTCTAGCCAATGAGACCATGTTTACAAAAGCCTTTGAAAAAAATGTACCCTTCCTACCGTTTCCATTAACAACCAAAAATAGTATTTGCAGTCGACTAATCATGTTTCGCCTTACATATTATTCTAGCCAATCAAATCGGATCTAACGTGGTGGCCTCATTTCCCCTAAAGCAGTGTCCAAACACGCCATTATGAGCAAATATGATCCTGTGTTGTCAGACAACACCACTATAGTATTTTGGCTATAATTTGTTAATTACTAGACTATTGCATAACACCTAACATATTCTTTGTCAGCAAGTCCTAAGGCACCAAAATATATAAGTTTAATGGAGCCAAGTGGCTTCGTTACAAATATGTATTATTCTAGGATAGTCGTGTATTTGTTTTTTGTTTTTTTATTTACTGTCTTAGAACCGCCACCTGTTCTGCCTTTTCGACTGTTCTGTCAGTATAAAGTCAGGATTTCAGACATAAAACAGTATTGTGTCATGTTTCCTAATAAGCATTAAACATGTTTTTTTTAAACCTTACCTCGTATTGGTAGTGTTTTTTGTCACTGTTTATTTGAAAAAAAAAATCAAGCCTGCATGCTTTTCGCGTGGGGTGGCATTAATTTTCAATCGCGAGACGACTTCGTAGCATTGCATGCGTTCCTCCGTACATCTCTCTCTCTCTCTCTCTCTCTCTCTCTCTCTCTCTCTCTCTCTCTCTCTTCTAAGCCCGTCTGTCTTTTAGTTACGTAGTGTATATAATGAGATTAATGTAATATTAATATAGGTCATTACGCAGTGTGTCTATCAAGGTCGTACAAGAAATACAGTTTACCAGTTTTATTTTTTTTTTGAAACGCGTGTAGTTGATGCAGTAGGCTTTACTAGCAAACGTGAAAGCGTTACAATTATGCAGACGAAGTAGAAAAAGGGGGATCTCGAGTTTAGCTAGTATGACGTTCTATAACATAGGCGTACGCTATTGTGACCGCACTGTTCTTTTACCATTCTTCTTTCCTTTTATTGAATTACTTCGTTAGGCTTTACATTTACTTTCTAATTTAGATATGTGGATTTAGAATTTCTCACGACAGGCATCTTGTTTTGTCTGTGGACATTATCTTTGTTTTTTTTTTTTTTCTTTTGTGTTCAGAAAAAGGTTCTGATTCTCACTGTGTCTTTTGACAGACAGGATTAACTGTTCTAGTCCCTTGGCACTGTTTGAAAGAATAACTGTGTCATCTGGGAGTTCTGGGATCGCATTTCCACCAATTGTGAACGGATCGCAATGTTCACATTCTTGGTCACTCCGAACATTTCCCATTATATTTTCTGCATAGATGTTAAACAAGTATGGAGAGAGGATGCAACCCTGTCTTACTCCCCTTTTCACCTCAAACCATCCTGATGTTTCCCCCGCTACTCTGACAGCTGCTTATTGTTCATGGTATAGTGTTTCAATTATATGGATCAAATGCGCCGGAAACCCCATGTCTCTCATGATGTTCCACAATTTCTGATGTTGTACTCAGTTGAAGGCCTTGGTGTGATCTACAAAACAGGCATGAAGATTGTATTCTCTGCATTTCTCGAGGATGTTTCTCACATTAAAAATGTGATCTCTCGTACCTCTGCCTTGTCTAAAACCCGCTGTACTTCATGTATTTCATATTCTAACTTTCTTTCTATCCTCTTCATGATAATCCGCAAGAGGACTTTGCTGGCATGACTTATTAAAGCAATAGTACGATAGTTGGTACACAGTTTTAAATTGCCTTTCTTTGGCAGAGGGATATACACAGATCTTTTCCATGCTTTGGGCCAGATTGCACTGTTCCAGATCTTCACACATAGTGCATGATAAACGAGGACACTGGCCTCTCCTCCTGCTTGGATTAGTTCAGTTGGTTCATCGCATCCTGGTGATTTCCCTTTCTTCAGGCTTTTGATTGCTGCACGTACTTCATCTAATATAGGTTCTGGCTCTCTCTCTTCACTTTCAATCGTCATGTCTGGGGTCTTTGTACTATCTTCATACATTTCTCTACAATACTCCTTCCATCTCTCCAATATATCCTTACGTTCTGTTAATATGTTACCATTTTTATCACTGATTACATGTAATGATGGTCTAAAATCATTTGTTAGCGTTCTGATTTCCTTGAACATATCCCTATCTTTTCCCTGAAATTGCAGATCTTCTATTCTATTGCAGGTGTTCGTTATGTACTGTTTCTTGTCTTTCCTAATCTCTCTCCTGTTGTTTCTTGTGCAGTTTTTATATTTGTCACTGTTCCGTTCTACCCCTGTTTGCTTCAATTTTCTTCTTTCTTCAATGAGCCTCAATGTTTCCTCGTGATGTATATCTGCTTCTTATGCACTTTTCTAGGGATCATGTTTTCTGCTGATGTGATGAGAATATCTCTCGCATGTGTGGCTAGCTCATCCGGTGTCAAATCCTATTGTACAGCCATCAGTGCTTCGAATTTGTTTTGTACTTCTATGTTATATTCAGGTGGTATGGCGCTTACATCGAGACGGAGAGGTCGAGCACCTTTCGTCACTTTTTTAAATTTTAACTTAAAATCTGCAATTAGTAGCTCATGATCTGAATCACAATCTGCTCCCGGGAGTGTCTTTGTAGATGATATACCTGACCTCCATCTTTGTTGTATCAAGATGTAATCTATTTGATTCCTGCTGTTACCATCTGGTGAGGTCCATGTGTAGAACCTTCTGGGATGTTGTCTAAATAGGGTATTTGTAATAGAGAGGTTGTTTTCTAAGCAGAATTCGATTAGTTTTTCTCCTCTTTCGTTTCTATGTCCTATACCGAATGGACCTCGCGTCTTTTTCTCTTCCTCTGTTCTTTCGATGCCAGCTTTCGCGTTAAAGTCGCCCATGATTATCATGATATCCCTTTTTTCCACTTTCCCTAAAGTCTCTTGTAAACTGTTGTAAAATTCCTCAATTTCATCATCATCTGCTGCAGATGTGGGTGCATAAACTTGTAAAACTGTGATGTTCCTTTTCTTTCTCTTAAGTCTAATCAAGAGAAGTCGATCACTAATTGGACTGTATCCAAGTCGCGCTATGGATGCTTTCTTTGTCAGGAGGAAACCCACCCCGCTCAGACCGCCCTTTTCCTTCCCTGAGTATATGAAGGTCTCTCCTGTTTGAGTTATAAAATGACCTTGTCTGGCCCATCTATGTTCAGAAATGCCCAGTATGTCTGTTTTGGTTCTTTCCATTTCTTTACTAATCATACAAAGTTTTTCCTGATGTAGGCTTCTTACATTCCACGTGCCTATTCTTAATTTTTTCTTTAGTCCGATGTCAGGGCTTTCCGCAGTAACACAGTCAGGTTTTTGGCCGTCATCACCATTACTTGTACTTGCTCTGGCATCGTTCTCTTCCCCAGTTCGCATGGTTGATCTGCATGGCCTGGGGGCCACACCATCAGATCTTTGTGTTTCGAGATTCATCATTCGTGGCTGTCATGATTTCTTGGCAATATTCATTCAGTAGTTTGCCATTGCTTTCTGAGTTGAAAAAAAAAACGACACACACACACCCACACAAATAGTAATACGTCTTACAAGGAGAAGGACAAGAAAAACCTACGTTGCGGCCACAAGGCCTTCGTCAGGGACAGACAAACAAGAGACAGGAGGGAAAGAAAATGAGAATTAAGTAGAGAACATGAAACTATAAAAATAAGAGAAAAAAAACTCCCTTTAATATTAAGTCCAGTCACATGGGAAGCAAGATGGCTTCCACTAAACCGGAAAGAGGAAGTTGATAGTATATTAAAAATAAGAAATAATAAAAACAAGGACTGGAAAAGAGTGAGAAAAAAGAAAAAAGTAATCAATAAATAATAAATAAAATAAAAAAATAAATAAAATATAAATAAATAATAATAATAAATAAATTTAAAACAAATAAATAAATAAAATAAATAAAAAATAAATAAAGAAATAAATAAAATAAAAAATAATAAAGGAAAAAAATAATTAAAAAAAAAAAAAATTTAATAAAATAAAAATAAAAAAAATAAAAAGTAATAATAAGTAAATAAATAAATAAAATTATTAAATTAAAAAATGGTAATTAAAAAAAAAAAAAAAAAAAGGTGATCGCATCAAAGTAGAAAGTCATAATACAACTAGGACTCGATAGAGAAAGGCGTCTCAGACAAAAGAATGTTGGGTATTCAAACCGTGTGGTTTGAGGCAACCCATAAGATGGATGAGGCGTTGTTCCTGGCGAAACCGACTGTTAGCGTCCGAGGAACAGTATCTGATGGCTGTCACCTGGATGTCAGAAGCACCGTGGTGGTCAGGGCCATTGAAGTGGATGGCCACAGGTGTGGAATTAAACTGAGAGATGTCATAGATGTGTCTGCAGAATCGGTCGCCCAGTCGTGTGCCCGTTTGGCCGATGTACGTAATGGTGCAACGTTTGCATATTATAGCATAAATGACGTTGCGTAACTCACATGTGAAGCCATGGGTGATGGTGAACTTGGCGTTAGGGAACGAGACTGAACGTGTTTCAATTACATACTGACATGTCTTACATCGTGTACGGTTACATGCACGCCATTATGAGCAAATATGATCCTGTGTTGTCAGACAACACCACTATAGTATTTTGGCTATAATTTGTTAATTACTAGACTATTGCATAAACACCTAACATATTCTTTGTCAGCAAGTCCTAAGGCACCAAAATATATAAGTTTAATGGAGCCAAGTGGCTTCGTTACAAATATGTATTATTCTAGGATAGTCGTGTATTTGTTTTTTGTTTTTTTTTATTTACTGTCTTAGAACCGCCACCTGTTCTGCCTTTTCGACTGTTCTGTCAGTATAAAGTCAGGATTTCAGACATAAAACAGTATTGTGTCATGTTTCCTAATAAGCATTAAACATGTTTTTTTTTTTTAAACCTTACCTCGTATTGGTAGTGTTTTTTGTCACTGTTTATTTGAAAAAAAAAATCAAGCCTGCATGCTTTTCGCGTGGGGTGGCATTAATTTTCAACGTGGAAGTATTGCATGCGTTCCTCCGTATATATATATCTCTCTCTCTCTCTCTCTCTCTTTCTCTCTCTCTCTCTCTCTCTCTCTCTCTTCTAAGCCCGTCTGTCTTTTAGTTACGTAGTGTATATAATGAGATTAATGTAATATTAAATCTGGGTCATTACGCAGTGTGTCTATCAAGGTCGTATAAGAAATACAGTTTACCAGTTTTATTTTTTTTTTTTTTGAACGCGTGTAGTTGATGCAGTAGGCTTTACTAGCAAACGTGAAAGCGTTACAATTATGCAGACGAAGTAGAAAAAGGGGGATCTCGAGTTTAGCTAGTATGAAGTTCTATAACATAGGCGTACGCTATTGTGACCGCACTGTTCTTTTACCATTCTTCTTTCCTTTTATTGAATTACTTCGTTAGGCTTTACATTTACTTTCTAATTTAGATATGTGGATTTAGAATTTCTCACGACAGGCATCTTGTTTTGTCTGTGGACATTATCTTTGTTTTTTTTTTGTTTTTTTTTTTGTGTTCAGAAAAAGGTTCTGATTCTCACTGTGTCTTTTGACAGACAGGATTAACTGTTCTAGTCCCTTGGCACTGTTTGAAAGAATAACTGTGTCATCTGGGAGTTCTGGGATCGCATTTCCACCAATTGTGAACGGATCGCAATGTTCACATTCTTGGTCACTCCGAACATTTCCCATTATATTTTCTGCATAGATGTTAAACAAGTATGGAGAGAGGATGCAACCCTGTCTTACTCCCCTTTTCACCTCAAACCATCCTGATGTTTCCCCCGCTACTCTGACAGCTGCTTATTGTTCATGGTATAGTGTTTCAATTATATGGATCAAATGCGCCGGAAACCCCATGTCTCTCATGATGTTCCACAATTTCTGATGTTGTACTCAGTTGAAGGCCTTGGTGTGATCTACAAAACAGGCATGAAGATTGTATTCTCTGCATTTCTCGAGGATGTTTCTCACATTAAAAATGTGATCTCTCGTACCTCTGCCTTGTCTAAAACCCGCTGTACTTCATGTATTTCATATTCTAACTTTCTTTCTATCCTCTTCATGATAATCCGCAAGAGGACTTTGCTGGCATGACTTATTAAAGCAATAGTACGATAGTTGGTACACAGTTTTAAATTGCCTTTCTTTGGCAGAGGGATATACACAGATCTTTTCCATGCTTTGGGCCAGATTGCACTGTTCCAGATCTTCACACATAGTGCATGATAAACGAGGACACTGGCCTCTCCTCCTGCTTGGATTAGTTCAGTTGGTTCATCGCATCCTGGTGATTTCCCTTTCTTCAGGCTTTTGATTGCTGCACGTACTTCATCTAATATAGGTTCTGGCTCTCTCTCTTCACTTTCAATCGTCATGTCTGGGGTCTTTGTACTATCTTCATACATTTCTCTACAATACTCCTTCCATCTCTCCAATATATCCTTACGTTCTGTTAATATGTTACCATTTTTATCACTGATTACATGTAATGATGGTCTAAAATCATTTGTTAGCGTTCTGATTTCCTTGAACATATCCCTATCTTTTCCCTGAAATTGCAGATCTTCTATTCTATTGCAGGTGTTCGTTATGTACTGTTTCTTGTCTTTCCTAATCTCTCTCCTGTTGTTTCTTGTGCAGTTTTTATATTTGTCACTGTTCCGTTCTACCCCTGTTTGCTTCAATTTTCTTCTTTCTTCAATGAGCCTCAATGTTTCCTCGTGATGTATATCTGCTTCTTATGCACTTTTCTAGGGATCATGTTTTCTGCTGATGTGATGAGAATATCTCTCGCATGTGTGGCTAGCTCATCCGGTGTCAAATCCTATTGTACAGCCATCAGTGCTTCGAATTTGTTTTGTACTTCTATGTTATATTCAGGTGGTATGGCGCTTACATCGAGACGGAGAGGTCGAGCACCTTTCGTCACTTTTTAAAATTTTAACTTAAAATCTGCAATTAGTAGCTCATGATCTGAATCACAATCTGCTCCCGGGAGTGTCTTTGTAGATGATATACCTGACCTCCATCTTTGTTGTATCAAGATGTAATCTATTTGATTCCTGCTGTTACCATCTGGTGAGGTCCATGTGTAGAACCTTCTGGGATGTTGTCTAAATATGGTATTTGTAATAGAGAGGTTGTTTTCTAAGCAGAATTCGATTAGTTTTTCTCCTCTTTCGTTTCTATGTCCTATACCGAATGGACCTCGCACCTTTTTCTCTTCCTCTGTTCTTTCGATGCCAGCTTTCGCGTTAAAGTCGCCCATGATTATCATGATATCCCTTTTTTCCACTTTCCCTAAAGTCTCTTGTAAACTGTTGTAAAATTCCTCAATTTCATCATCATCTGCAGATGTGGGTGCATAAACTTGTAAAACTGTGATGTTCCTTTTCTTTCTCTTAAGTCTAATCAAGAGAAGTCGATCACTAATTGGACTGTATCCAAGTCGCGCTATGGATGCTTTCTTTGTCAGGAGGAAACCCACCCCGCTCAGACCGCCCTTTTCCTTCCCTGAGTATATGAAGGTCTCTCCTGTTTGAGTTATAAAATGACCTTGTCTGGCCCATCTATGTTCAGAAATGCCCAGTATGTCTGTTTTGGTTCTTTCCATTTCTTTACTAATCATACAAAGTTTTTCCTGATGTAGGCTTCTTACATTCCACGTGCCTATTCTTAATTTTTTCTTTAGTCCGATGTCAGGGCTTTCCGCAGTAACACAGTCAGGTTTTTGGCCGTCATCACCATTACTTGTACTTGCTCTGGCATCGTTCTCTTCCCCAGTTCGCATGGTTGATCTGCATGGCCTGGGGGCCACACCATCAGATCTTTGTGTTTCGAGATTCAACAGAAGTGAAAGACATTCGTGGCTGTCATGATTTCTTGGCAATATTCATTCAGTAGTTTGCCATTGCTTTCTGAGTTGAAAAAAAAAAACGACACACACACACCCACACAAATAGTAATACGTCTTACAAGGAGAAGGACAAGAAAAACCTACGTTGCGGCCACAAGGCCTTCGTCAGGGACAGACAAACAAGAGACAGGAGGGAAAGAAAATGAGAATTAAGTAGAGAACATGAAACTATAAAAATAAGAGAAAAAAACTCCCTTTAATATTAAGTCCAGTCACATGGGAAGCAAGATGGCTTCCACTAAACCGGAAAGAGGAAGTTGATAGTATATTAAAAATAAGAAATAATAAAAACAAGGACTGGAAAAGAGTGAGAAAAAAGAAAAAAGTAATCAATAAATAATAAATAAAATAAAAAAATAAATAAAATATAAATAAATAAATAATAATAATAAATAAATTTAAAACAAATAAATAAATAAAATAAATAAAAAATAAATAAAGAAATAAATAAAATAAAAAATAATAAAGGAAAAAAATAATTAAAAAAAAAAAATTTAATAAAATAAAAATAAAAAAAATAAAAAGTAATAATAAGTAAATAAATAAATAAAATTATTAAATTAAAAAAATGGTAATTAAAAAAAAAAAAAAAAAAGGTGATCGCATCAAAGTAGAAAGTCATAATACAACTAGGACTCGATAGAGAAAGGCGTCTCAGACAAAAGAATGTTGGGTATTCAAACCGTGTGGTTTGAGGCAACCCATAAGATGGATGAGGCGTTGTTCCTGGCGAAACCGACTGTTAGCGTCCGAGGAACAGTATCTGATGGCTGTCACCTGGATGTCAGAAGCACCGTGGTGGTCAGGGCCATTGAAGTGGATGGCCACAGGTGTGGAATTAAACTGAGAGATGTCATAGATGTGTCTGCAGAATCGGTCGCCCAGTCGTGTGCCCGTTTGGCCGATGTACGTAATGGTGCAACGTTTGCATATTATAGCATAAATGACGTTGCGTAACTCACATGTGAAGCCATGGGTGATGGTGAACTTGGCGTTAGGGAACGAGACTGAACGTGTTTCAATTACATACTGACATGTCTTACATCGTGTACGGTTACATGGCTTGGTTCCAAAGTGGCCATCGTTGACGGTTTTCAAACGGCTGTGGACTAGGAGGTCCCTCAAATTTTTGTCCCGTCTATATGCCAGCAAGGGTGGCTCACTAAATGCTTCCCGCGCCACTGGGTCAGCTTGGAGGAGAGCCAATCAAATCGGATCTAACGTGGTGGCCTCATTTCCCCTAAAGCAGTGCCCAAACACGCCATTATGAGCAAATATGATCCTGTGTTGTCAGACAACACCACTATAGTATTTTGGCTATAATTTGTTAATTACTAGACTATTGGCATAACACCTAACATATTCTTTGTCAGCAAGTCCTAAGGCACCCAAATATATAAGTTTAATGGAGCCAAGTGGCTTCGTTACAAATATGTATTATTCTAGGATAGTCGTGTATTTGTTTTTTTTTATTTACTGTCTTAGAACCGCCACCTGTTCTGCCTTTTCGACTGTTCTGTCAGTATAAAGTCAGGATTTCAGACATAAAACAGTATTGTGTCTTGTTTCCTAATAAGCATTAAACATGTTTTTTTAAACCTTACCTCGTATTGGTAGTGTTTTTTGTCACTGTTTATTTGAAAAAAAATCAAGCCTGCATGCTTTTCGCGTGGGGTGGCATTAATTTTCAATCGCGAGACGACGTGGTAGCATTGCATGCGTTCCTCCGTACATCTCTCTCTCTCTCTCTTCTAAGCCCGTCTGTCTTTTAGTTACGTAGTGTATATAATGAGATTAATGTAATATTAATCTAGGTCATTACGCAGTGTGTCTATCAAGGTCGTACAAGAAATACAGTACCAGTTTTATTTTTTTTTTAAACGCGTGTAGTTGATGCAGTAGGCTTTACTAGCAAACGTGAAAGCGTTACAATTATGCAGACGAAGTAGAAAAAGGGGGATCTCGAGTTTAGCTAGTATGAAGTTCTATAACATAGGCGAACGCTATTGTGACCGCACTGTTCTTTTACCATTCTTCTTTCCTTTTATTGAATTACTTCGTTAGGCTTTACATTTACTTTCTAATTTAGATATGTGGATTTAGAATTTCTCACGACAGGCATCTTGTTTTGTCTGTGGACATTATCTTTGTTTTTTTTGTTTTTTGTGTTCAGAAAAAGGTTCTGATTCTCACTGTGTCTTTTGACAGACAGGATTATCTGTTCTAGTCCCTTGGCACTGTTTGAAAGAATAACTGTGTCATCTGGGAGTTCTGGGATCGCATTTCCACCAATTGTGAACGGATCGCAATGTTCACATTCTTGGTCACTCCGAACATTTCCCATTATATTTTCTGCATAGATGTTAAACAAGTATGGAGAGAGGATGCAACCCTGTCTTACTCCCCTTTTCACCTCAAACCATCCTGATGTTTCCCCCGCTACTCTGACAGCTGCTTATTGTTCATGGTATAGTGTTTCAATTAGATGGATCAAATGCGCCGGAAACCCCATGTCTCTCATGATGTTCCACAATTTCTGATGTTGTACTCAGTTGAAGGCCTTGGTGTGATCTACAAAACAGGCATGAAGATTGTATTCTCTGCATTTCTCGAGGATGTTTCTCACATTAAAAATGTGATCTCTCGTACCTCTGCCTTGTCTAAAACCCGCTGTACTTCATGTATTTCATATTCTAACTTTCTTTCTATCCTCTTCATGATAATCCGCAAGAGGACTTTGCTGGCATGACTTATTAAAGCAATAGTACGATAGTTGGTACACAGTTTTAAATTGCCTTTCTTTGGCAGAGGGATATACACAGATCTTTTCCATGCTTTGGGCCAGATTGCACTGTTCCAGATCTTCACACATAGTAAACTTGAGCATCATAACAAGACATTTGCGGTATAAGAAGTGTTATGGCTTTACTCACATGATTTTAGTTGCACTGGCAACCAAGGCGGGGTAGGTACTTCATTTTCACAAAAATATTCCAATATTTCTAAAAACGTGTAGGGCCACCCGTTTGCCGCTAAACATTCATTGCAACGACGTCTCATACTGCAAATAAGCCTTCTGATGTTGTCTTGAGGAATTCTCTGCCACTCCTGCTGAAGGGCCTGGGCTAACTGCTGAAGAGTCTACGGAGCGGCTGGACGTTGTTGGACGCGTCTATTCAGGAGGTGCCACAAATGCTCAATAGGAGACAGGTCGGGGGACATCGGCGGCCACGGTAACGTTCGGATATGCTGCATCTGAAGGTGATCTTGGACGACGCGAGCACGGTGAGGACGTGCATTGTCATCCTGGAAGATGAAATCTGGTCCGTGCCGTTGAGCAAATGGCACAACAATAGGCTCGATGATGTTGTCACGGTAGTAGAGCCCTGTGATATTGACCTGGCATATGTGAAGGTCGGTCCTGTCATTCATACAGATGCCTCCCCACACCATTACACTGCCACCTCCATAACGGTTGTGTGCAACAGTTGCAGGAGGCTGGTAACGCTCACCTCGCCGTCGCCAGACACTAATTCGACGATCATGAAAATCCAAAACGAAACGGGACTCATCAGAAAACATCACTGATGCCCACTGTTGATTGGTCCACCGATGATGACGTTGACACCAATCCATTCTTGCTCGCCTGTGTTGTGGTGACATGGGCAAAGCTACAAACGGTCTGCGTGAGGCCAGTTGCACTTGGTGCAAACGGTTTCGTACTGTCTAAGTTGAGACCCGGATCCCAGTGGTCTGTTGAAGGTGTTGCTGAAGTTGAATAGCATTTAGAGTTCCAGTTCTGATGGCCTGAGTAACAAGAAATTGATCTTGGCGGCGTGTAGTGACACTTGGGCGGCCAGTCCGAGACAGATCAGCCACTGTGCGGAAATTTTGATACCTGTTCCACAGTCAGCTGACAACTGACTGTGAAACATTAAAGTTCTGAGCAGCATCCACTTGCTGACTTCCGATTTGCAACATGCCTATGCCTATCCATCTTTGCTGTTCTGTCAAACGTTCCATGACGAAGAAAAGAAATTTTATCTGTTGCAGAGTCTTTTTATACCTGTCCATGGTGAGTAGTGTTCATCAAACCCGAGATACACGCATTTTTGTGAAAAAGAATAATGCGTGAACTTTACGGATGGGCCCCACCTCTGTTCTTGGGATTGGCTTATTCATCACGAGTCACCAGGTCAACATGATATTGCACGTGAGAGTGGAGAAGAGCGTGCTTGATATGTCCGTACAACCATTAAAATACGAAATCCACTCTTTTGTAAAATAATACATACCATCTTAAAATATCCCCTAATTTTTGTGACCAGTATATATATATCATCATCATCATGTGACGTATTCTTTCCAGAACGTTGTCTCCATTACAGCTGCTCTGAACGCATCACGATTCTGGGCAAGTCGACCTGCATCAGCCAAAGACAAGTTCAGACTCTCTGTGATGTCTTGGGTCCACCGTCGTCTAGGTCGACCCCTTCCCCTTTTTCCAGGGACCATGCCTTCCATCACTGTTTTTTCCAGACTATTATGTCTTTTTATATGACCGAAAAATTTCAGCTTCCTTATTGCGATGGTATTTAGGAGCCAAATATATATATATATATATATATATATATATATATATATATATATATATATATATATATATATATATATATATATATATATATATAAGCTGTCACATGCTTGCCTTCAAAGCATGTATACACTGCTTAGGCAGCGCAGATTACACTAGCGTTGACATGTTCGCCACATGGAAAATGGTCGAAGCCCTAAAGATATCTTCTACTGACAACTGGCAGATGGCAAAAGAACAGTTGGGCGACCGTAGCTGAGGTTCAAAGATGAGAGCAAGAGAGGCATGAAGGCACTGGACATAAATCCAGCGACCTAGGAGGATGAAGCTGCCGATCGCACCAAGTGACGATGCTACCTACGGCGCCACCTCAGATTTGGCGAAAAGAAGCTCTCACAACAAGCAGAATAGAAAAGAACGCGCTGAAAACCTTAGCACTTTGGGATGTATTGCAAGCTCAAGAAAGCGATCATCTACCCTGTGTAGTATTCATTGCAAAGGGAAAGGCCACCAGAGAAGGAAACCTAAACAGACTTTCCAGTATCATACAGGCCCACATGACTGTAGTGGCCCTCTGCACATATTGCATCAAAATGCAAAACAAAAGACAGCTCGAACACCTTTTACCCAACCACCCTGGCAGTGTATATGGTACTGAATGACTGGGTTGGTTGTGTAGTACAGTCTATATAGTTACATCCCCTGATGTTGTCAAGGGAAAATAATCACTGTACTAATTTTGATAGTGTTCTTCTGTTGCGTAACTGGCTACCGCCATAGTGACAGTGGAGAACGCATGGATGGAAAAGGAAATAGTGACAAAGTCATGGCTGAAAACACGAAAGAGGAGGACAATGAATGATGAAGAGGTGAAAGAGATGAAGAAGAAAAGCAGAGAGCCAGCAATAAATTCAACAGCTTGGCTAAAGAAGCCAAATACACAGTATGGGAGGGCTTTGTGACACAGGTGGGCACTGAAAAAAGTCTCTGGTTTCTGAAAGAAATTCTGGTCCTTACATCGAATGATGAATAGGAACAGTACAAGCCAACCAGGGCTGGATTTAGACATGGTGAGGCCCTAAGCTATTGCAAGCTTTGGAGGTCCTATTTAGCAAACTGGTAACATAGAATAAGGCCGTGTGACAACTGAACTTGGTAAGAGTGCCGCCAAGATGCATAGCAAATCTATTTAAGCATATCAGGTAAGATGTACTGCGGTGATGTCATTATAAGTGGAAATTAACATTATAGCCTTACTCCTACTATATGCATGGAGGCATATCTGAAGTTATCTTTATATGACTACCAGCTATGCACAATGCTACACTATACATGTGAAAGTGAACCATACACTTCCAGGGATTCCCCATGTGGTGAAATTTCTTGAGAATCCAATATTGCTCACTAACCTTGGAGAAGTCACTTGAGCCCCAGATGTGATTCTTTATCTTTGATCTGGTTGACTGCATGCCGGAAGATCTCACTATGGACCCAGTGATAGGCAGGGGGAGCTGAGAAGTGGCTCTGTGCGGGACGTGACAATTCCTTGGGAGAGCCCAGAACCAGAGCACAGTATGTTAGTTCTGCATAGTTGGAGAGCCCCCTTGGATGGCCAGGAATGCACAGTATGCCACTCGCTTCTTACTCCTAGCTTAGGACCAGATGTGACGATCTTTTAAATGCAAGCCAAGCTGGAGAAACTGTAGCTCATGGCTTCAACTCAGCACGTTTCGAAATGGCAGAAAAGCCACAGGAAAGCCTAGATCTATAGCGTAGATAATACCAAAGAGTCTTCAACTTGGTATTGCCTGCAAAAGAGCGAAAAGCTTCGCAGCCCTAGCTAAACAACAACTCGTACTATAACTATTTCTATAACTTTTTGTGCTGCTCAGCGCCCCACCTCGCTACACCGCTATTAAAGAGGCCCCTACAGACATTGAGACCCTAAGTTGTAGCTTATTTAACTTATGCTTAAATCCGGCCCTGAAGCCAGCCAATTCCTAATATTCTAAGCTCGACGGGAATAAGCGTGAAGACCGATGATGAAAAGGGACATGCATTACTCGAGCGTTATATTACTCAGACAGATAAAGGTATAAATCTGCCCACCAAGAAATTTAAGACCATGTCCTGAAAAGCGACAGAAGAAGCAACAAATATTTCGACCTAATTTCCGAAGAAGACGTGTGCACGTTAGAAACCAGTAGAAACACCGTCCGGATGTCACGTAGGGTTTATATTCATTTAATTTCCTACATTTTCTTCCTATTCTTTCACCAAATTCTCTCTTTATTATCTCTGTATTTCCTTTTTCCTGTATATTTTTCATCCATTCGTTTTGCGTATATTATTTTCATATAATTCGCAAACTTTACCTGTTTTCCTTTCTCTTAAACTGAGAATCGCGCTAGGACGATATTACGTAGATGTCAGGGCTGCAGGGCGTCAGAAGGCGTGATAAGTCGGTTCGCTGAACACAGGACGTAGCAAATCGTCTACATTCTCACCGAGCGCGCGAGCTTCTTCTCGGCATAAGTCCCGGTGAGGTGTGATACTTTACATCTGCACCGGTCAGTATCCAGACATTTGTCTGGAAAATCCCAAACTGACACGGCGCTCACGGTGGGCCATGGTCAGCTGTAGTGTGAAAACTGCCCTGAAATGGAGTCAGGCTGTCTGGGATTTGAAACTGACACGCGTACATCGTGGTCAGTAGGTGACAGTTACGACACGCGTTAAGCGGACGTAAATGTTGGGAGTAGGGGAGATAATTTCGCTTGGCGAAGTAAGTTTGGGCCCTTTGTCTGATTTTAAGATATTGGCCAAGTTTGAAACTTTAATTTCATTCTCGCTCATAGACTCCACAGTAGATAGGTCGCTCGAAAACAGAATAGCTGTTAGCGAAGATCTCAGTTTGTTTCGGCAATTTGTCGAACTTCTAGACTTCCAGAAATATTTTCAGCATTTTTATTCTTAAGTTGTGCGACTACCTGTAATTCTGTGGTTGAGGTAATTAATATGATAGATATATAGATTTTGTGAGTGTTAAAGTGTTAAATCGCTTAATTCATTTTAATCTATTTCTTTAGCGCAGAAGAGAAATAAAGTGGTAGGCTATTATATTTTCTAGGGAAGCATTCAGTGGAAAGCAGAATAAAATTAAAATTTCTAGCTTATAACGGCAATTGTAGGTATTTATAAATTTAATTTAACTGCTAATACTCAGTCGAGTGTATTTTTCTAAACTAACGTATAAACTCTAGAATCCAGCCTCATGAATGGTGACGGAATACGCACGTGTTCTTAATTTATGAGGATTGCTGATTTTTAAATATAACTTACGTCACGGGAAGTTTAAATGATAAGCAAAGCTCTCTGCTTGCAAGTTTAAATGTAAGTTTTAACCAGTACAGATTCTGTTTATTATATTATATGTGTTATTTTTCCTCCACACAGTGAAAGTTTTGGGGTGACCCTAACTTTACCAGCACCTAGTAGTAGTTTCCATACTTGTGAAGAAATAGACAGTCCTTATTTTGAACCACGTGGGTTTTCTCAAGTAACACTGATCTGACGGTGCAAGTTAGACAGAAATACTAATATCCCAATAACGGGTTTTCAAAGACTGTAATGATAAATACTGGACCTTGGAGCCAGCACTTAATTTCTTCTAGAAACTCTATACGTAATTTTTCTGCCTGGTGGCGCGAGATACTTCAAGTATTAACTAACATTTCCCGACTATATCTATATATATTATTTGTGGACAAATCTGTGGTGTGACTAAAGTGAATCCTATACTGAGGGAAGGCACCGACCTGACATTCATCATTTCTAGAAACCTACGCTATTGACACTGTGCTCTGCTAACTCCCGCGCCTGGAATAATTGTTAGGTGACTTAATCAGACATTTGAACAAATTTGCATACCCAAGTAGTCGTTCCCGGAGACTCCAAGTTAAATACGTCTTTTGGAACTGGGGACTTCTTGGCAGAAGACTGCATTTTTTTGAGTCTGTGTGAAAATCTAAAATCAATGTGTTCCAAGAGGCAGCAAGCAAAGTCGTGAGTACAAGTATGAGAAGCCATGGCGGAATGAATGAGTGTACGCTGGTTTGAGTGATATTTTTCACTATTTTATCTTTGACACCCTGTTGCTGTCTTAATTTTTTTTCAATCTGCATAATTTGTTGCTAAGGCTAGAGTTCTTGTGTTTTTGTCTTAGGTTAAACCAGATTTTTTTTTTCAAACTCTGTGCATATAATTACGAGATAAGACAAAGAAAAACTCTTAGACTCAAACCCAATGTATCTGTGACTCGGGCGCCATCATCTGTTCTCTTAACGGGGCCGGGCTAAACCTAGAGTTAACACTATAACGGGGCTATCATCCTTGCAACATTTCCTTGATTTTTTATGACTATGTGTATATGTATTTTCCTTGATGTACTTTCTTTGATGTTGTGAGCCGATTTTTCCTGATATTAAAATCGCTCTTGAACTAAATAATCGTGTTTGGTCAGCTCGTTCTAGATAATATATATATATCATTGTTATAGTTTTCCCACGTCTGTGTGTTTACCTGTCGTCACGTGTATGTGCGTGCCTGTGAGTGATAGAAATATACGTAATATGTATATTGGTGTAGTCTGTCTGACGCTGTAACAACTGTTGTAGAAGATAGGTGAGAGAGAGAAGAATTCTTTTCGCTTTCAGAGACAGCCACTATATCAAAACCTATCATCTCACGTGTGTGGAAATTCTATTACCTTTCACTAACTCTCACTGAGTCTATCACCTATTCAAACCTATTCAGAAGGGACCAAACCTCGTCTTAATTCTCCTATCGGAAATCTACGACAAATGAGGGCTCGTTTCCGGTCTTTGAACTTAGAATAGGAAGACGAGTACGACAAACGTGGACTCGTCTATCTGGATTTTGTATTTAAGATTCTTATTCTGTAATAGAGTAAGAGTGTGATGTCTTGTGAGTTGTGTATCTTTTTAAAAAAAAAATTACCCCCTAGACTAGCGATCTGTTTACGGGCGTGCTGACCACACAAACTAATAAGTTTTTTTTTTCCACAGCATCTTTGAATAATATACATTTTGGTTACAGGTTGATTGTCGGGATATATGTTAACTGCTGATTGTAATACTAAATGCTGGTAAAGTGGTGAGTGTATAACATTCACTGGGTACTGAGGCAGAACGGCGTTTGAACTAAGTTAAGGAGTGTGTTTCGGACTTTTTGTCCAGATTAATTCCCTCCCTTACCCGATCTGACTTCAGGGGCGAACTTATAGTGGATTTTTAAAAATTAAGGGATTATTTTTCTCTTTAATTTTTGCAATATTCTTTTGCTTTTCCACTGTAGCAACTTATTTTTCAGTTGTAATCTTAACTACCATTTATTTGGCGTAGTCGTGTTTTGCATTGAGTGCTTTATTGCCGATAATAGCAGCGATAGTTAGATTTTATTTTGGAGGAGGTATCCCAGGGTTAAATATATCATCTTTTTTTTTTGGTAATTTTTTCTCGTAAGTGGTAGGAACCAGGTTATTCTTTTTCCTATTTTCTTTCTCCAACAGTCTCAGTCACTGACATAATATGGCCGAGAGGGCAAAGCTTAGACAACTCCTCAGGGACGAAGCGAGAGAGGAGGGACTGGAAGGAGAGGAAGCGAAAGCTTTTGTCAGAGACGAACTTGAGAGATATGATGCGGAGAGGAAAGCAGCTGAAGCTAAAGAGGAAAAAGAAGAACTCAAGAGGAAAGAAGCAGAAGCTAGAGAGAGGGAAAGGGAAGACCGTCTTTTACAGCAGAAGAAGATGGACGAGGAAATGGAAATTCGCAGGATGCAGCACGAGGAAAGAGAAAATGAGCAACGACGACAGCATGAGCTGGCGCTTAAAGCTCTTGAGTTCCAAAGTCGTGGTGCTGCCTCTACCTCCAGCAATGGAGAGTCTTCTCCTCATTCTTCCTTAACTGACCCTGCTAACACTCAATCCCTTCAACTAAATGCTATGTCTTTCACTCTTGAATCTTTTCCTTGTCCAAATGAGAAGATTGACACATGGTTAGAAAAATTTGAGAAAATTGCAACTCTGTACGGGTTAGAGAGGTCGCGTTGGAATATGAAACTTTCCCAGGCCCTAAAAGGTTCTGCTTATGATGTTTATTCTAAGCTGGAAAGTAGCCAACAAGACGACTACGATGTGTTGAAGAAAGCGTTACTGGAGCGCTTTGAAATGAACGCTCGCAAGTTTTTGCAACTGTTTCGCAACAGCCGGAAAGAGAATTCTGAAACTTTTCACCAGTTCTCATCTCGTCTTAAGGGATATCTAACAAAGTGCCTTGAGCTTTCGCAGCTCCCCTCTACCTATGAAGGTCTTGAGGAACTTGTTCTAACTGAACAAATAAAGAACACTTTGTCTGCTGATACCCGGAGATTTCTCGCTGAGCAGGGGGCAGAAAAACTTGAAGACATTTTGGAAAAGTCTGAGCGTTATCACAATGCGCTGGCTGAACTACCGGCCACAAAGCGGAAACCGACAGAGGAGCATTTTCGAAAACATAACCTAGAGCAATCTTCTCAGGCTTCTAACCAAAACAACCACAGAGAAACTGGACCTCAAAACCCCCCTCCTGAAAAATCCAAGTTCTACAAGAACAAGTACCCCAACCACCCCAAACAGTCTGATCAACCCGACCGCCCTACATGGCAGCGTAGCCAGAAAGGACAAGGTGGCAAAGGGAGAACCCCTGAGCATGGGCCATATGATCAGACCGAGCACACCGAGCCGAAACGCATCGGATGCTTATTGACAGTCTCGCAAGGCGGAATTATTGACAGTGATTCCCAACCTGTTGGGGATAGACCCTCAACGCGAGGTACTGTTACTTTGAACGGTTCTCAAACTTCTTGCTTATTTGACACGGGGCTTTCTTACGATTGCATTGTTGCCAGAAACCTGGTTAAACCCGGTCAAGAGACAGGAGAGACCGTCAAACTTTGTGGAGTTCGTAAGAGTGATGCACCTACAGCGCTTCCCATCGCATTGGTGGAGATACACTCTGATTTTGTCAGAGGTGTGATCAAAGCAGCTGTTATGGATGATCCCATCTACCCAGTCATACTTGGCGGGAGATACGTGTGTATTGGGAAACCGGAAGAGCCGACTGTGGCAGCAGTAACTATAAGAGGGCAAACCAAGAAGGAACGGGAGCCTGCGCCAAATTTGTTACCTATGGAACTTAAAGAAGCGCAATACAAGGACCCTACCTTGGCACCCTGCTTTAGGAAACTGCCCATGGCGAAGGAACCAAAACAGCACGGGGACATTTTTTTCTGAGGATGGCGTACTTTATCGGAGAACGGGCAAGCCTGACCAAGGTTACAACCAGCTCCTAGTACCGAAACAGTACAGAAGCCAAATCCTAGAAATGGGGCACTCTCTTCCCTTTAGCGGACATATGGGACAGAACGCCACAAACCAACGTATAACCACTCATTATTGGTGGCCAGGAGTAAATACTGATATTATCAGATATGTCAAATCCTGTGCCCAGTGCCAACGTGTGCCACCCAAGCAACGGGCACCCCCAGTCCACATGGGTGAAATGCCAATAATGGGAACACCATTCGAACGGGTTGTGATCGACATTTTAGGGCCTTTCGAAAGGACTAAAAGAAGGAACAGGTTCATCCTGACCTTAGTCGATACATGCACTTTATGGGCAGAAGCTATCCCGCTAACATGCGCAGATGCCAAGCATGTCGCAGAAGCCCTCGTGCAGATTTTCACTCGGTTGGGATTCCCTCAGCAAGTGTTGACGGATAATGGATCTCCATACCGAAACCTGTTGATGGATGAGATCGTTAAGATCTTGAGGACCCAGCACATCCACACTAAGCCATATACTCCGGCCGGAAATGGGCTCGTGGAACGTGCTAATGGAAACCTCACCATGATGCTAAGTAAGCTGGCACAAGTGAAACCTGAAGATTGGGATCTCTGTATTCCTGCAGCATTATTTGGCTACAGAGAATCTCCTCATACTTCCACAGGATTTCCGCCAGCTACACTCTTATTCGGCAGACCCATTAAGGGCCCGCTTGAAGCCTTACTTCAGTCTCTGACAGACGAGAAGGCTGATGAGACAGTTGTCTCAGCCAGTAAATATGTGTCGGTTTTAAAGGAACGGTTGAAACTAGGGTGGGACCTAGCAACGACTAACTTTAAGCGAGCTCGCACAAAGCACGCTAAACGATACAGGAAAGTCGCGGAAGAGAGAGAACTGGAAGCAGGAGAGAAAGTTTTGGTGTTACTCCCTACCGAGAACAACCAACTGAAGATCGGATGGCAAGGGCCGTTTACCGTCCTGAAAAAGATTTCTAAGGCTAACTACCAGATCTCTATTGAAGGAAAGGAGAAGGTTTTCCATTTAAATCTCTTAAAGAGATACTTGGAAAAACCAGTGCCAACCTCCGACCATCTCCTGACGATCGCCAAAACTGACGAAGATGACGATAGTGGCAGGGATATTCCACCGCTATCACAGGAAATCTTTCAAAAATGTCAGAAGCGGCGACGCTCTTTCAAGCGCGCATATGAGACATTCCAGGGGAAGGAAACTTTGAGGAGTGGACTTGAGTAGGAATTGGACAGAGATGGAGGGGGAAGAGGAGAGGGAAGAAGACAGACACCCCGAAGCTACGGTTATAGGAAATTAAACTCCATAACGTAGACATGGAGTGCTTCCATATCTTAAAGGGGGGAGGCTCTGTCACGTAGGGTTTATATTCATTTAATTTCCTACATTTTCTTCCTATTCTTTCACCAAATTCTCTCTTTATTATCTCTGTATTTCCTTTTTCCTGTATATTTTTCATCCATTCGTTTTGCGTATATTATTTTCATATAATTCGCAAACTTTACCTGTTTTCCTTTCTCTTAAACTGAGAATCGCGCTAGGACGATATTACGTAGATGTCAGGGCTGCAGGGCGTCAGAAGGCGTGATAAGTCGGTTCGCTGAACACAGGACGTAGCAAATCGTCTACATTCTCACCGAGCGCGCGAGCTCTTCTCGGCATTAGTCCCGGTGAGGTGTGATACTTTACATCTGCACCGGTCAGTATCCAGACATTTGTCTGGAAAATCCCAAACTGACACGGCGCTCACGGTGGGCCATGGTCAGCTGTAGTGTGAAAACTGCCCTGAAATGGAGTCAGGCTGTCTGGGATTTGAAGCTGACACGCGTACATAGTGGTCAGTAGGTGACAGTTACGACACGCGTTAAGCGGACGTAAATGTTGGGAGTAGGGGAGATAATTTCGCTTGGCGAAGTAAGTTTGGGCCCTTTGTCTGATTTTAAGATATTGGCCAAGTTTGAAACTTTAATTTCATTCTCGCTCATAGACTCCACAGTAGATAGGTCGCTCGAAAACAGAATAGCTGTTAGCGAAGATCTCAGTTTGTTTCGGCAATTTGTCGAACTTCTAGACTTCCAGAAATATTTTCAGCATTTTTATTCTTAAGTTGTGCGACTACCTGTAATTCTGTGGTTGAGGTAATTAATATGATAGATATATAGATTTTGTGAGTGTTAAAGTGTTAAATCGCTTAATTCATTTTAATCTATTTCTTTAGCGCAGAAGAGAAATAAAGTGGTAGGCTATTATATTTTCTAGGGAAGCATTCAGTGGAAAGCAGAATAAAATTAAAATTTCTAGCTTATAACGGCAATTGTAGCTATTTATAAATTTAATTTAACTGCTAATACTCAGTCGAGTGTATTTTTCTAAACTAACGTATAAACTCTAGAATCCAGCCTCATGAATGGTGACGGAATACGCACGTGTTCTTAATTTATGAGGATTGCTGATTTTTAAATATAACTTACGTCACGGGAAGTTTAAATGATAAGCAAAGCTCTCTGCTTGCAAGTTTAAATGTAAGTTTTAACCAGTACAGATTCTGTTTATTATATTATATGTGTTATTTTTCCTCCACACAGTGAAAGTTTTGGGGTGACCCTAACTTTACCAGCACCTAGTAGTAGTTTCCATACTTGTGAAGAAATAGACAGTCCTTATTTTGAACCACGTGGGTTTTCTCAAGTAACACTGATCTGACGGTGCAAGTTAGACAGAAATACTAATATCCCAATAACGGGTTTTCAAAGACTGTAATGATAAATACTGGACCTTGGAGCCAGCACTTAATTTCTTCTAGAAACTCTATACGTAATTTTTCTGCCTGGTGGCGCGAGATACTTCAAGTATTAACTAACATTTCCCGACTATATCTATATATATTATTTGTGGACAAATCTGTGGTGTGACTAAAGTGAATCCTATACTGAGGGAAGGCACCGACCTGACATTCATCATTTCTAGAAACCTACGCTATTGACACTGTGCTCTGCTAACTCCCGCGCCTGGAATAATTGTTAGGTGACTTAATCAGACATTTGAACAAATTTGCATACCCAAGTAGTCGTTCCCGGAGACTCCAAGTTAAATACGTCTTTTGGAACTGGGGACTTCTTGGCAGAAGACTGCATTTTTGTTTGAGTGATATTTTTCACTATTTTATCTTTGACACCCTGTTGCTGTCTTAATTTTTTTTCAATCTGCATAATTTGTTGCTAAGGCTAGAGTTCTTGTGTTTTTGTCTTAGGTTAAACCAGATTTTTTTTTTTCAAACTCTGTGCATATAATTACGAGATAAGACAAAGAAAAACTCTTAGACTCAAACCCTATGTATCTGTGACTCGGGCGCCATCATCTGTTCTCTTAACGGGGCCGGGCTAAACCTAGAGTTAACACTATAACGGGGCTATCATCCTTGCAACATTTCCTTGATTTTTTATGACTATGTGTATATGTATTTTCCTTGATGTACTTTCTTTGATGTTGTGAGCCGATTTTTCCTGATATTAAAATCGCTCTTGAACTAAATAATCGTGTTTGGTCAGCTCGTTCTAGATAATATATATATCATTGTTATAGTTTTCCCACGTCTGTGTGTTTACCTGTCGTCACGTGTATGTGCGTGCCTGTGAGTGATAGAAATATACGTAATATGTATATTGGTGTAGTCTGTCTGACGCTGTAACAACTGTTGTAGAAGATAGGTGAGAGAGAGAAGAATTCTTTTCGCTTTCAGAGACAGCCACTATATCAAAACCTATCATCTCACGTGTGTGGAAATTCTATTACCTTTCACTAACTCTCACTGAGTCTATCACCTATTCAAACCTATTCAGAAGGGACCAAACCTCGTCTTAATTCTCCTATCGGAAATCTACGACACGGGAGTCCTCATGGTGTACACTATACAGTGTCACCGCATAAAACAGTTCGATGATACGAGCATTAAGAATGTGGTGAGTGATTTCGACACAAGCATACTGAATGCTGAGGTGCCAGTAGACTGGCTACATACGGCCACTTCCTAAACCTGATAAAGACCCCAAACATCTCAGCTGCTATAGAATTATCACACTGCAGAATGTCTTCGGTTAACTACTAGAAAAGATCGAAGGGAGAAAAAAATGAATCACCTTGAAAATGCATAAATCCTACCTGATACCATGGGAAGCTATAAGCCAGTGTTTCTCAACGGGGGCGGTACAACCCCCTGAGTGGCGTTTTCAAGATGTCTGGGGGCGTTCTGATGGGTCGCAACGATTGGGGGTCGCTGCTTCCATTCAGGGGGGCGTTGTGTACATTTTTACAAGAATCAATATGAAACAATTACAAAAGATATTCCCCTTCGCATAGCTTGTAACACGATAGTTTTTATTTGCCTTGCGTCCCATAGAGTGTTTCAAGGATTCCAAACGCAAAATTTTAGTACCTGGGATGTTACCATTGTCAGGAGACAGTAGGCGGAGATTTATGTCCCTTCAACACTCGAAACATTCATTAGCCTCTCGACACACCCAAGCTAACCTTCTCTCTCCACTCTCGACACATATTTTCTTCTGGAAACACATTTTTGTTGGAAAAAAATTCCTTTTTCCAATGTCATCGCATGTCATCACCAGCATGTGCGACAGAAAAGATTCCGATTTATATGTTTATTGCAGTCATTTGGACGCTATTAAAAATGATATGAGCATAAGATATAAGGACTTGCTTACTGACTTACTTAGTCGTTCCCCTTCTAACGTGATGTGTAGAGGTTTCTATGAGAGAGCGCCAGACTATCCTATCGGCTGTCTTCCTCCTGGCCTGGATCCATTCTAGTCCTCTGTCCTTTAAGGACTTGCTGTGGTAAAGTGGGATGATATAAATATTTATAGGGGACTAAGTGTAATGACTGAGATCAGCTGTGAAGGTATCTGTATCTAATAAGTGTGGTGTATTACAGATGACCTTACTTGCTACCACATTTATACCTCAGTCAGAATTATTCTGGAATATTGTGATGACTACGTTGAATGTCTAGGGTTATGATAATGATGAAGTGTAAGTCACAACAACAACAGACAGATAAACAATTTAATTTATTCCACAACACTTTACAACACTGTGACACTCACACACATATAACACTCTATAAGACTATCTTAAATGAGTCAAGTGTTAAAGTTTAAAAATATATGTATTAATTTCTTTCAATAATAGATATCCTGATTCAACTACACAGTGAACCAGGAATCACAATCAAATGTAATTACAAGTTGTATGTACATAATTTATAGATAGGATCTTTGTATTGACATATTTTATTATTATTATTCTTGTGGTGAAGTGGGATGTTATAAATATTTATAGGGGACTTAGTGTACTGACTGAGATCAGCTGTGAAGGTATATATATATCTAATAAGAGTAGTGTATTATATATAACCTTACTTGCTGCCACATATGTATACCTCAGTCAGAATTATTCTGGAATAGTGTGATGACTACGTTATATGTCTAGGGTATGTGTATGATGAAGTGTAAGTCATAACAACAACAGACAGATAAACAATTTAATTTATTCCACCACACTTGACAACACTGTGACACTCACATACATATAACACTCTAAAGGATATCTTAAAGGAGTCACTGATAACTTTTCAAATAACAATATGTATTCATTGCTGTTATGAATGAATATGTGTCCTGATTCAAATACAAAGGGAACCAGGAATCACAATCAATTTTACTTACAAGTTATATGTACAGAATTTATCAATATGAATATTGTAGTGACATATATTATTAAAAGTATCCTATGTGTGTCAGTTGTGTAGTAGTAATATGAGGTAATACTGGTTTTGTTTTGTTCAAGCTCTGTTGGTATTTGTCATCATGACTTCAATAGTTTGTCTTTATTGGAACTAGTATTGGAGATGTTCTCAGTTCCTGATATTAAAACAATTTACTTCCCCTCTTAAGTTTATGTTACAATGTTATTTTAAGATGGGGGTACATAATTTTGAGCTCAGCTGGCCACATCAGCTTATCTTGCGTGATGGCGGCAGGAAAAGACTCCTCTGCTCGATTTCTCCCCTGTGCTCTGGAGACACCTCACTGATAGCTAAATGGACCAAGGAGTATGCTGTCCGACTCTGGATTCAGCAAAGCTCTGACCAGGTGCTGCTCAATACCATCAAGACCACGGTCCCACAATTCATAGAATAAACACAGATACGTTGACTAGCAATGAATTCTGGCACAAATTCCCATCTGCTTATGTTCCAGGCTTTATTTAGCAAAAATATGAGCTGGCTTCAACGCACTGTTGCTTTATCAAGCTTATTTGAACTAGTGGTCTCGAACTAACGCTCCTAAGTGATTATATCAGCGAGTCTGGCCAATGGAGCCACGTTTCGACAAGTGTTTGAAAAAATTTTACCTTCCTACGTCTCCCCTAACAACCAAAGATAGTATTTATAGTCCGACCAATCGTGTTTAGCCTTACATATCATTCCAGCCAATCAGTTCAAATGTAACTTGTGGCCCATTTCCCGTACAATGATGGTGTAAAAAAATCTACCACTGAGCGATTCTGATTTTGGGTGTTGTCTGACAGCACCATCATTTTATTTTGGCTATAACTTAATAATTCCTAGACTATTTGCATAAAGTTGTACATATTCTTTGTCAGCAAACCCTAAGGAACCCAAATATATATATATTTAATAGAGCTAAAATGCTGCGTTCAAAATATGCAATTCCTTCTACCTCCTGTTTCGAAGATGTGCTGTCTGGGTACTGTAATGTTTTCAAACGTAAACCCATCTATTGTCATCTTTCTAATAAGAGTTTTTCAGGATTTAAAAACCTAACTCTGGGAAGGTTAGTGTTTTTATCACTGTCCGTCCGAAAAAGTTAGTGCATGTGGCCTTACACGCGTGATAGTAGTAATTGTGTATCGCGCGACGCGTGTTTTGTGTTGCACGTGTTCGGCTTTATGCCTCTCCCTTCTCTCTATCCTTTAGTCCATCTGTCTTTAGTTACGCCGTGTATAAAATGGAATGAATGAAATATTAAAATTAGGTCATTGTTCAGCTTGGTATCTCAATGTTTTTGCAAGAAATACAGCACACGTTTCATTGAAGAACGCGGGTAATAATACAGTAGGCTTTTACTATCAACGTGAAAGCGTTACAATTTGCCGACGAAGTAGAAAACAAGGGGGATTTCGAGTACTTTCCTTGTGACAGCACTGTTATTTTACCATTGCTCTTTTCTTTATTAGAATTTATTTGTTAAGCTTTACATTTACCTTTTAATTTATATATGTGGATTAGAATATTTCACGACAATTCTATGTGTGTAAGTTGTGAAGTAGTACTATGAGGTAATACTGGCTTGTTCAAGCTTGGTTGTTGTTTGTCATCATGACTTCAAGTGTTTGCTTAGGGTGGAAATAGTATTGGGAAAGTTTCACAGTTCCTGTCATTTGAAACAATTTATTGTCCCTCTTTAATTTATATACTGTCAATTTTAGAAAGGGGGGGGGGGGGCACATAGGATTGAGCTCCTCTGGCCACAGAATCTTATCTTCTGTGATGGCGGCAGGAAACAGTCTCCTCTGCTCGCTTGCTTCACTGTGTTCTTGAGATCTCTCACTGGTCGCTATCTGGACCAAGGGGTATGCTATCAGAATCTGGATTCAGCAAAACCCAGACCAGGTGCTGCTTCAATAAGTTAAGACCACGGTCCCTGAAACAAGAAGGTTGTACCTCCTACTTCAGAACTAATTTATAATCTATTTCCACACTGAACACAATACATAACAGACACTGAGTTCAGAGCGGTAGGCCAACTGCTAGCTTCATCTGAAACAATTTACACCAGTATTCTTCTGCCTAAGGGTTACTACGCCTCTGCAATTCCAGCATTAGTTCCTTCTAGTCAATAAGATAGGTGTCAGTGTACTATTTGGCGATCCCATGCAGATATACTTCTCTCCGACAAGTTTTGTTCAGGTTGGAGCAGTTTCAAGGCTTTGCCTCATGTTTGCTACTGAACCACACACATATACAGACATAAATTATCAATTCACATTCAATTTTCACCAAAAAGATATAAAATATGTCAATCTTACAACAATTCATGGAAATAATAAACAAATACGTTGACTGGCGATGAATTATGGCACAAATTCCGATCTGCCTCTGTCCCAGTCTTTTATTTAGAAAAATATGCACTGGTTCTCAACGCACTGTTTCTTAGTAAGTTTATTTCAAAATGTGGCACTGAACAGACGCTCCTCATTGACTATATCAGCGGGTCTAACCAATCGGGCCATGTTTACACAGCTTTTCAAAAAATTTTACCCTTCTCACGTTTCCCCTAACAACCAAAATTAGTATTTGTAGTCCGACTAATCGTGTTTAGCCTTACATATCATTCCCGCCAATCAAATTTGATTTAACATGGTGACCTATTTCCCGTACCATGGTGGTTTCAAAACATGCCACTGTGCGATTATTATTTGGTGCTGTCCGACATCCTCACTATTTCCTTTTGGCTATAATTTGTTAATTCCTAGACTATTTGCGTAACACTTAACATATTCTTTGTCAGCAAGTCCTAAGGAACCCAAATATGTAAATTTAATGGAGCTAAGTGGCTGCGTTCAAACTATGTATTCTAGGATAGTCGTGTATTTTTTATTTTTTATTGTTTTAGAACCGCCACCTGTCCTGCCTTTTCGACTGTTCCGTCAGACTAATGTCAGGATTTCAGACATAAAACAGTGGAATGTCATGTTCACTAATAAGCATTAAACAGGTTTTTAAAACTAACTCTCGTATGGGTAGTGTTTTTTTTATCACTGTCTATTTGAAAAAAGTTAGTGCTTCTGGCCTTACGCTTGGGGGTGGCATTAATTATCGCGAGACGCGTGTTAGTGTTGCATGCGTTCCTGCTTTCAGCCCTCCCTCTCTTTCTATCCTAAGTCCATCTGTCCTTTCGTTTATGTTAACGTAGTGTATAAAATGAAATTAATGGAAGTATTAATTTAGGTCATTACGCAGTGTGCCTAGCTCAAGGTTTTCTTAGAAATACAGTACACGTTTTATTGTAGAAAGCGTGTATTGATGCAGTAGGCTTTACTATCAACGTGAAAACGTTACAATTTGCAGTCGACGTAGAAAAAAGGAGGATTTTTGTACGCCATTGTGACAGCACTGTGCTTTTACCATTTCTCTTTCCTTTTATCGGATTTATGTGTTAGGCTTTACATTTACCTTTTAATTTATATATGTGTATTTAGAATGTCTCACGACACTTGCAAGAACTAATAATACCAGACTGGGTGATTAATCCGTTTGAATCAGACGTGGAACAAGTTAGTCAGCATGTATAAGAAGAAGAATTAATTGAGCTACAAAATGACTTCGAGGCAAAAGCACGATTCAGTCACACACATAACGAAAAATTTTGGATCCAGCAGAGGCTTGCGTATCCCGTTCTTTGGCGTGAAACTAAATTGCTAATTACAGCATTCCCAACGTCGTATTTGGTGGAGAAGGGGTTCAGTGCAGTAGTGTTGCTACTACAAAAGCAACGAAACCGACTGCACATTTGTAACAGGAGATTTGAGACTTCTTTTAACAAACTTGGAATCAAATATTACAAAACTGGCTGAGTCACACCAAGCGCAAGGATCTCATTAAGCTTCATTAGTAAGTGAATTTTTATATAATTATATCATTATTATCAACTAATAATTTTTCCAATTTTTTCATGTTTAAAGTGGTTACATAAGGAAAGGCTTAAATATTCAGATTTGAAGATATATGTGCAGTCATTTAGGCGCTATTAAAATGATATGATTATGATAGTTGTAGAGTTGTAAGAACTAATTTTATATCATTTGCTCCTCCAATTTATAATTCAAGGATAATGAACCTGTGGTGTATATAATTCCGTACTTAAACAGGTATTTAATATAACTATGCTTTTATGCAGTTGGGCGACCGCAGCTGAGGTTCAAAGATGTGTGCAAGAGAGATATGCGGGCACTGGACATAAATCCAGCAACGTGGGAGGATGAAGCTGCCGATCGCGCCAAGCGGCGATGATATTTACGGCGCCACCTCAGATTGGCTGAAAAGAAGCTCACACAACAAGCCGAAGAGAGGAGAAAACGTCGAAAGGAACACCAGGAAAATAAGCAGCTGAGAGCTGTCACCTCAGGGGCGCATTCCCATAGTCAGTTATGACTGAAGGGGCTATTATTATTATGCTTTTATAAATGTGCCTTCTCTTTTTCTTTATATTATAAGAAAAGATAACTCATTAACTGCATTGCTTTTTTAAAAGTATGGTGGAATATATGTGTGTGTGTTTGTGTATACACGATAAAGAGCAAGGGGGTGTTAAAAGGGTGGGGGGCTTTTTAAAATATTAGTTGTCAAAAGGGGGCGTTGCTACTATCAGGGTTGAGAAACACCGCTATAGGCCAATGAAAGTAACATGGGGTAACGCTGGAACATTTGCGTATGATGTGTACGAGGGGTTCAAGGGTAAACGAGAAACGCTTGATGTATCTATTGACCTAGAGGATGCTTATAACAGAGCGAACGCTGAAACCTTAATGAACTGTGTAATGACTTGCGGTGTTAACCTTTGGCTAACAAGACGGAAAGCGGCTGCCTTAATTGAGAGATCAGTTAATGCAACTTTGGAACATGGACATCAGAAAAAATGCGCATTTACACAGGACTATGCCAAGGTTCTCCACTATCGCCGGTGCTGTTTAACATCTGCACAGCAAAAGTAGTCACCATTCAGCCAACTGGGCTTGGGCGATATTAACTTTTGCAAATGACATACTGGTTTACAGGACAGGCTCTGGCCGCTGGTAAATGGTCAGTAGCATACACGGGACACCACATGAGGTGTTTAAATGGTGCGAGGAAACTGGCTCGAAAGTCAATCCAAACAAGGCCTCTGTGATGTGGTGCTTCTTGTACAACTCCATGGTGAAAGCAGACTTTCCAGATATTACTCTCAATGGGCACAAAACTGAAAGCCAAGACAAGTTAAAGTACCTTGGAGTAACATTTGATCGCTGGCGATCGTATAAACACAAAGTTGATCACATCATACTGAAGTGCAGGAGAGATCTGGCAGCCCTAAAAACAATGGCCGCAGCGCACCTGGAGCAGAGATTACTATTTCTCCTGTATAATCAGCTAATCATACCAGTAATCGGGTATGGGCTGGGAATACGCACGCTGTCAGCAACACAATGTGAGTAACTGGAACGGATTCAAAATGTAGGGATGCGTAGTCTTGGGCTGTACACGATACCCCCATTGTGACGATGTGGCACAAGCTTGGGTTGTTGTCAATTAGATCCAGATATGTAATGGCCCAGGCAAACGCTTATATGCGAGTAAACACAGATAAAGGGCATTCCCTGCATGGGAACATAGCTGCCATCAAAGAAGCAAGAATAAAGAGAGGGATGTCATGGATAGCTTAGGCAAAGGCTACGATTAGACAGGTGACCGAGTTGAAAATATATCCAAGGGAGAAGAGTGGAGTTAAGTGAGTACTGGACAAACTACCAGCAAGTCATCATCAGCCTTGACAGGGATTGCAGAGCTTGGGGCAATGGAAAAGCAGAACTGGAAATTAACCAACTGCTACAAGAACATGCGGAAGACGATGATGCCATTGTGTACACCGATGGGTCTGTACTCTGTAGTCAGAAACCAGGCTGGGGCTTCAACCTGTGGAAGTTTCCGATAACAGATGGACAGATAAAATGAGTGAAAGTATGAAAGTACCAACACTGCCCAGATAAGCTCACTGAAGTTTGGCTCATGGAAAATCTGAGGAAAATGCACGTGTAAGTTCCGCAGGAAGAAATAGAGTGAGAATCACTGGCAGATCTATTTATAGGGATACTGGAAATTAACAGTCTCTTAGCAGGTTGAGAATACTCTGAGTAGACTAAGAGCTAGTAGGTATCCAGGCCACTATTCCCTATGGTACTGAGTTATTGGAAAGATCCCCCATTCAAAGATGGCATACAGTATTAGACAACACTGTAACACCAAAGAAAAGTCAGCAAAACTAACCTTGATTTTAGAAAATTACAATGAAACTTTACTGATGAAAATAACATGTCATATATATATATATATATATATATATATATATATATATATATATATATATATATATATATATATATATATATATATATATATATATATATATATATGTATCAATCAAATATATGTATAGAATTTAAGATAATCAAAAATGCCTAAAGAGTAATCGTTTCTATAAAGTTACTGAAAATTCGTCACAGTCTTTGTAACAAAATAACCTCGAACGTCACATTTGCCTGTGCTATCCTGTAACTCATTCTGTGCTCTTCACTTTCTTTTTCCCACCTCGGACAGTATTTGGTATTTTCGATTCGTTGTTTACACTCCCTTCCATCAATTCTTGTCATGTCGGGACTTCAGTGACCACTCTTTGCTGGTTAGAGTAATCAATCACTTTCGTTTGAATCCAAATTGACACCTGGGATCTGTAGAGAGAAGTGTGGTTTACTAATGTGTAAGAAGTAAACAACCTTGGGATGACCACAATCGGTTATCTTATCACTGATAATAGGGCTGTCTGACCAGTTTGTTGATAGTATTGGCTGGACCTAGTAAATGAGATTTCCGGGCAGACTTGTAGGCAATAGTTACGATAATTATCCATCTTGAAAGAGATTACTTGTAATAGATTATGAAGTCGCGAGTGTAAGCATGATCGATAACAGACAGAAGATGACATACCTTATCATCATCATCTCAACCCATAACCCGTCATGGGTCGTAGGGGTGCCATGGTGGAAGCATCAGCAGACATGGTCCTCCACTGCTCTCTATTCTCAGCAATGCGTACGTGTGGAAAAACCGTGTCCTGCCCATTCTTTGATGTTATCAGTCCAGGATTTTCTTTGCCTTCCTCTTCTCCGTTTACCTTCGACTGTTCCCTGGAGGATCGTTTTAGAAAGGGAGTCATGACGAGTTACATGCCCAAACCAGGCAAGCTTTCGACGTTTCACTATTGACAAAAGTGGTTCTTGGTGGCCTGCATAGGTGTTTATCTTCTCTCTAACATAGACATTTGTTTTGTGCTCTTTATAGCAAATGCGCAAATTTCTTCTATAACATTTATGCTCGAAAGCCTGAATCCTTCGTTCCGTATCTGCAGTGAGTGTCCAGCCCTCACACCCATACAAGAGAATAGATAATATAAGTGATTTGTATAATTTGATCTTCACAGGAAAACTGATGTTACTTTTCCAGATCACATTCAACCTTGTCATGGCAGCTGAGGCCATCTCAAGTCTTGTCTTGATTTCTTTACTTGATCTTCCATCACTACATATAGTGGACCCGAGATATTTAAAGGTGTTAACTTCTTCTAACGTTTGCCCATTTAACGTAATATTGGTCGGAACATGTTTCTTATGGCTATTCACCAATATCTTGCTTTTTTCTATATTAATTTCCATCCCATACGTTCTTGTTACTTTCTCCAGTCTAGAGGTAAGGTCTTGAAGTTCTGATTCTGTTCCAGCTATCAGATCAATATCATCAGCAAAACGTAGATTACACAGAGGGCGGCCTCCAATCGATATGGTTGATTTATAATCGTAGAGAGCCTCCTGCATAATATGTTCTAGATATATATTAAAGAGCACTGGTGACAGGATGCATCCCTGGCGAACTCCTACAGTTGTTTTGAAAAATTCTCCAATGTCGTTGCTTGCAAAAACAGCACTGCTTGCGTCCTTGTATAGTGCTTCAATGATGTTGGTATCAAAATTGAATTTTCTCATTATTTGCCATAAGCCTTCATGCCAGACTCGATCGAAGGCTTTTGTGAAATCGATGAAGTTATGGTATAAATCATGTTGATGCTGGAGATGTTTTTCGATCATTAATCTAATATTGAAGATTTGTTCTGAGGTACTTCTTTTTGGTCTAAAGCCAGCTTGTTCCTCTGACAAGATTTCTTCTGATTTCTGTTTTATTCTGTTCAAAAGTATCCATAACATCACTTTACTTGGATGACTAATAAGGCTAATGGTTCTGTAGTTCTTGCACATTTTTAGATTTCCTTTCTTTGGAAGCGGTATTACTAATGACTGCGTCCATTCTTTTGGCCATTTTTTTGTACTCCGTATCTCTGGCAAATTGTTGTCATGATTTTTACTACCTTATAGGACTTGTAAAGATCACATTTTTGTGCGTCACGCATGAATTTTACAAGAGAGGGTAGTGGAAATATATCCCTACCAAAATATACGCATAATGCATGCTATTGGTTTGGCATTTGAAATGTTAAAATACAACATTTCTGATTGGAGCTTTGTCATATAATAGCGATCTGGATGCAGGGGCCGAATGTTGCCTTATAATCTAGCGCTTTTTTTGAGTTTATGGCACTGTGAATTTCAACTCGCCAAGAAGACAGCCAGACATGCCAGAGTAAGGAATAGGATCAGGATTCCACTTTAAAGGACCGGACAACATGTTTGAGCGTCTTGTGGATTTACACAATGACAGCTCTACCTTTATTAATGCGGAAAGTCCGGAATTCTAGGAACCGGAACATTAAGTCATAGTGGGAGTCTATTGTAAAGTATACCACAGACCATGTGTAAGAGGCAACTGAGCCAAGTTGCCGAAACTATTTCTCTGAGCCAGAAATCAGTCTGTATTCCCAAGTATTTGGGGTGTACATTTTATAATTCTATATTTTGCATTATTAACATGTTAAAATTGCTAGTGGATGTCCAAGTTCATATGAGGCTGGCAACCTCAGCATATAGAATAATAGTTTCATGAACACTGCAAGAGCTGGTGACTGCTTTATGCGGGTTTCTCATACAGAATCAAAAGCAGAGGTAGTCCCAAAGTTCCATATGGAGCAGGGAGCGGATGATGACAGAAGTGATGTACATACTTATTATATTAACATTTTCAACCAGTGCATATGGAGCCACGCTGGTGTAATGGTTACCACACTGCGGAATCACTACTGCATGACATGACCAATATAGTCCCTACATAACCTTTGACACGAGCCCGAATAGCTTCGAGATAGATCTCTTTATCAAATCGACCACCCAACCTTACACGAAAACAAGAACCACAACATATAAATATACATAAAAAGACATGAAAAGCAGATATTACAAAGGGTTTAACAATTATACCCTGATCTATTGAAACATTTACAGGTCAACTTATCTGTAACAGCTGTAAATCCTTCCAGATGCCAGTATGCACCAAAAAATGTCTCGAAACTGGCTGCAGACTGGTGAAATCACTACTTGTAAACCGTCCTGACACAGCACACAGCAGTCCCGAAGATCAGAGGAGGACCATGGCAAACTTGAAGGACGTCATCTGGAGATGGACTTGAATGTTCACTCAAGATACTGGCATGTTAATTGTTGACTTTTGAAACGTAAGCCGGCAGACATGCGCTCTTGACTTCCAATTATGTAAATTAGGGCTAACGGTGACAAGTTCATACAATGTCCTTGAAAAAAATATTCACAGTTCCAGTTCTTTGATAACATGCAAGCAGACTTGATTTTCGATCTTCCCAGCACTGGATCACCAAAATTCTTCTTGTTACGGTTGATATTGAAACAAGAGATGTGTGTTGTAGTTGGTTCTTGTATAATATTAGGTCAATGCATCGTGCTGATAACTTGAAAGAATGTCGTGCGTGAGATCACATGTATGCCATCAAATTAGTGCAGAACTTCGTAGTTAAATGGGTCTACATAACAGGACAGGTTTAATAACATGTAGACGAATCGTAGTTATGGCATTGGCAATAGAGAAGTACATGAATATGCATAAAAATCCTTCCAACAGTCTCGTCTCATCAATTCATTTCTGGCCGCTGTACTCGGAGTGCCTAACAAAGGTTATCACCCAAGTATTGTGGACCAGATAAATGAAGATGTAAAATTCTAATTAGAAATACTTCTCTGCAAGATACGCAGCAGTTCCATCATGTCTGGAATCTTCTTAACAAGTGGCGGCCTTCGCAGATCATTACAGCCACATAAAAATACTTTATTTCTCAACCATTTCAGGAGCTAGAAAATGAACGTCTTCCTCTGACGAATACTTTAGACGAAAGGCCTCGAAACAACCGTTTGCATAATTTAGTGCAAAACGGATTACGTCATAGACTCCTAGTGACGTATTAATATTTATGCATTCAATATAAGTAAAAAACCGTGCAAGTACATGATGAATCATAGATAGACATATTACTACGTAGATTAACTGCTAATAGACTAAGTGTGGTCATCATGCAAAATTACATTATAAATCTTCTGTAACAGACGGGTCTTAACAGACGCTGCACCATCTTCGCAATTACCCCATGATACTACGAGGGACGTGTTGTGGCCACCAGACTTGACCAGTGACGAGTGAACCAGTCTATAACCTGCAAAGAGCAAGCATCGGCTGGAGCAGAAACCAGCCAAAATCTCACTGGCAGCTAAGTACCCACTTAAAGCTGCCAAGTGAACTCTTTTCTTTAAGAAAATTCGAAAAATAAAACACACTATCCAGATCATCACCTGTGATGAATCTTTAAAGACACTATCTAATTCACCCCTTCCTTATTTGTGTTACATTGTTAACGATAATTGACTACTAAATTTTGTTACTTGTATATATACAAATGTATAGTCTATTTAGTCATTTTGAATGAACTACACCCGTATATATCAATCATTTTAAATACCTATAACGGAGTTATTGAAATAATCTTTTACTGATGTAAATCAGTTGGGGGCTCATCAAAACGAGCAAAATTCTTACTCCTATTAGAAGGTCACGAAGAAAGAAAGTTTACACGACCTGTCGTAGTACGTGATTTCTTAAATTCCTACGAGGCTCCCTAGAATTGAAGCATCATTCTTCAATTCACATCTCTGCCAAGATTTTGCTCCGTTTGCTGAAAAATGCTTGGAAAAACCAGGACGTAAACAAAGAATGGAGAAAGGTGAATGGAGTCTACATCCCGAAGGAACAAAATTCCACAGACATCAGTCAGTTCAGGCTAATTCCACTACTTAACGTGGAAGCGAAGATATTCTTCTCAATGATGGCTAAAAGGCTCACCACATCCCTCCTGAAGAATGGATATATTGACACTGCCATCCAGAAAGGAGATATCCCAGGTACACCAGGGTGTCTGGAGCATTCCACAATGATCTGGGAAGCAAATCAAAAGGTTAAGTCTGACAGAACAAATCTCCACATAATCTGGTTGGATCTAGCTAATGCGTATGGATCCGTTCCACACCAGATGTCGTGGCAGGCCCTGGAAATGTACCATGTCCCACAAGAAATCGCAGCAATGCTGAAGCTTTATTTCTCAGGGTTCTCTGTCAGATTGTCAACCAGAGAGTACACAGTGAAGTGGAATGACCTACACGTTGGAATTGTGATGGGATGTACCAACGATACTATTCGTGTTGGCTATGCAGGTAATCCCAAAGCGGCTGAAGAATCTGCAACAGGTCCAAAGCTCAATGGAAGGTGTCACATGCCACCGCTTAAAGCATTCATGGATGACACAACAACGATTCTGATATCAGATGAACACCAGCGCGCCTGGATGAACTAGTCAGCTGGCGCAGAATGAGCTTCAAACCTAAGAAGTCAAGAAGCCTATCAGTCAGGAAGGGGAAGACATTTGATATCACATTCATGGTTTCAAACCAAAGAATCCCTACTGTCATTGAGGAACCTGTTGAAAGTCTTGGCAGGGTGTATGATGCCTCATTAAAAGACTCAAAGGCAGTTCAACAGACAATAGAAATGGCAGAACAAGGACTACAGATCATAGACCAAAGCAGACTCCTAGGAAAGTTCAAACTGTGTTGCCTCCAGTTCATGTTGATCCCTAAATTGCTATGGCCACTGCTTATATACGAAATAAGCACCAGTACAGTGGATGCTATAGAGCAAAAGGTCAACAAGTTCATGAAGAAATGGCTAGGAGTACCACTAGGTCTGTGTGACGTATAATGGAAAGAAAGCCTACAGTAATCTGACAGGATTGTAACCTCGTAGCGTTCTAGGATTTGCTAGCAAAACCACGCATTTTTTCTACCTGTGTTTTACTTACACAAGCGTACTTTTCGTCCCACCTCTATTTCTGTGAACGCGAGCTAACGCAATGTTTACAAACTGCATGACCTGTCAGTCATAACAGGTAGCGAATCAGGTTTGTTTACCTAGTTTTCTCACGCGAGCTTATCTGTCAATCATACGATACCTGACAGACTGCACGTGAAAAACACAGAGTCTTTGAAGTCCACGAGGGGAGATCCAGGATTTTCCGGAGTGCGCTTTGATGTCGATTCACGGGAAAAAATCTTCGAGAACCCCGTTACACGGATATAAGTCTTTGACGGCGGTCGAACGCCCGAGAAAGGCCGACCGTAAACTTTTATCTGGGGAATTCATGTTTCTGATTCTCCGTTACTCACACAATAGTACGAAAAGTAACATCATCTATAGATCAGAGAAACATAATGATTTATAAACTGTGTTTTCTTAAACCTGCTATCAGTTGTCACTCAGAGTTTTTGGATAGTCTAAGCACGTAGTTCTAGAACCATTGTGGAAAATGTGTTAATAGCATTCGTGGGATTTTCATTCTGATTTTCTGGTAATATAAATTAGTGCTTACGTGTTTAAAAGTGTTAAGCTTTTACCATTATAATTCACTTAAGATTTTCTAGAATTAAAACTAGTGAAATAAAATAACGCGTAGCTATTTCATACCAGATGTTCAGTTATAATGTTAAATTTCACCACACGCTTTCTCACACAAGAAGAGACGGTTAGCTGACTGGTTTAAATGCTAGGCGCGACTGATAGTACAGAAAAGAATTCTCGTTTTATTTCATTGTGCGTATTTATTATAAGTGCGCATATGAATAATTAAATAATAGTTAACATTGTACGCCGACTGCCGGGGCGAGGAGAGTTGCATAACTCCCTCCGACCTGAAAACTCAGCGCTAGAGACAGGCGATATGGTAGGCTAAAGACACCGTGTGCCTTTTAAATTTAATCAGGACTGATTGAGTGGATAAGAGATCGTCTTGTCCCCGTCTGTGTGCATATATGTAGCTATATAGAATAGTATAATTTTTCCGTTTACTGATTGGTTAATGTTGTCTTTTCTTGGCTTGTGAGTAACATTTTAACGTGTAAAATGTAACTGGACTTACCAAACCCAGCAATATTTTTTAAATTTTATCAGCCCACTGGGGTGGTGAAAAAAATAACATTCATTCTGACAGTCGTATTCAAGCGTAGCATCCAGAATTTACGCTGTTTCAGAATCGGCAATCTACCATAGAGTCAGCCGATAGGATTATCATCATTTATCAATTGTAACATTTTTAGCAACCAGATGTTTCCCAATACTGGAAGTATTTTCCTCTTTTAACTGTGAACCCCAAGATCACGTTTCTACAGCAACCATTGGCGGTGACATTTTGTTCATCCAGGAAAAACCCACCCCAGATTCGGCGTTCCCCTCACTAGTCTTTATTTGACAGAGGATGGACTGGGGCCAATTTTGTAAATACACCTGACATTTTATATAGTCAGGAAACATTGTAATTCAAGGGATATCAACAAGAGTAGGTAAGAGTGATCGAGTGGCCACTGTATGAAAGAGAGAGTGAATATTTTTCTTTGTTACGGGGACTTTACCAAAACTGGATCTGCTTAAACTTGTTAACATTACTGGGTAGCATATAGGAAGAATCTGTTTACTTTACTGTCTACTCTGTAACATAGTGCTAACCTTTGACCTTTGGGTTATTAACTTTTTGGGTTCTTTTTTTCTCCATAGGGGGAGGGCACTTTTATTCTGCTATTTTATGTATGTAAATCTGATTTTATTTGATCTTTCTTTAGATATCTGATGTCGTCAAGTTTAAATGATAATAAACAACAAAAGAAACTTAACTTTGTGTGTTGGTCAGACCCATACCCAATTAACCGTAGTTTTTCACGTGTGTGTGTCTTGTTGTCACATAGCTGTATGTGTGTGTGTAGTTAAACTTATATTTATATGTATGAGGAGGGCAAGGTTGTCTTGTACTAAATTATAGTCGTATAGATAGGTTGGAATAGAGAAACTTACTCATTCCATATACATATTTTGTTCCTTAAACTATCACCCGTGAAATCTATTTCTCACACCTTTTTCTCACGTACTTATCAACATCCACTCTACTCAGACGGGACAAAAATAATTCACAACCTATCTGTACGACAGTCTGTCAGACGTAGCACTGTACTGCAAGAAAATAAAGCTTGTGCTTCCTTTCAAGTCAGTTGTTGAAGAATACAAAGTAGGAAAGGCAAGGCTCGCAATGATGCTGTGCGAATCAGCAGATGACGTAGTTTGGTCCATTCAGCCCACACTGAAAACTGGAAGGAAGTGGAAAGTGGATGAAGCTGTTGTTGCTGCCCAAGAGTCGCTCAAGCTGAGTGAGGTAATCGGATACATACAGACGAATAGACGGGGATTTGGCCATGGTGACATCCGCTGGTGGTCCAAGGCATGAAACAGGGAACGCAGAGACATGGTAATTCAAGAGATACGAGGAGCTGAAAATGAGATGAGGATGCAAAAAGTGGTGCAGCAGGCTTAACAATGCCAATGGATTACATGGGAAGGAGCCCTGCAAAGGTCCTTGACATGGAATGGTATATGACCTAGGCACTTCTTAGACTCAGCTTTATTATTAGATCAATGTATGACCTCCTGCCTTTGTCCGCAAACCTTGTGAGATGGGGAAAGTCTGATGATGCTCAGTGCCTCCTGTGCCATGAGAGGCAGACACTTGAACACGTGCTCTCGGCTTGCAAGGTGGCATTAGGGCAAGGGCGATACACATGGCGCCACAACCAAGTACTAACTGAGCTGGCTGCTACAAAGACCTGGCAAGGGTGAAGGCGAACAGCAATGTCAGACCGAGCACCGCAAATACATACTTTCTGAGAGCAGGAAAGCCAGCACACCCCAAACCAATTAAATCAAGTAGCAGTTTACCATCCCTTCTTGACTGTGCAAATGACTGGGAGATGGCAGTAGACCTACCTGGGCCAGGGGCATATCCAGAGAGCATCAGAAGATCTCAAAGACGGCCAGATATAGTGTTGCATTCCTCATCATCGCACCAGATTATAACGATTGAGCTGACCGTGCCGTTTGAATCCAGATTGGACGAGAACACTCGTTCAAAGTGTCCAAGTATAATGATCTGGCCACGGACTTGAGACACGATGGGTTCACTGCAAGGGTCATGGCTGTTGAGGTGGGTGCAAGAGGTTTAGTGGCGGCCTCAGTGTATCATCTACTGAAACTGTTGAGGTTGAGGGGACAGTCAAGAACAAGGGCACTCAAGAGGCTCAGCGAAATTGCAGAAAAGTATCATGATGGATGTGGAACAACCGCAACGGGCTATGAAACTCGGGACACTAATTTGGTTTCAATATAGGGGTTACTTTCACAATTGCCTCCAGCTGGTAGAAAATAGGAATTTGAAAGCTGCAACCAAGGTGGAGTTGGTTCAATTCACCGCACAAGACAACAGGAGGCTGACACTTGGGAGTCATGACCCAAGTGGGCCCCCCCCCCCCCCCCCCCCGGTCGAGTGTAAAGGAGATTAAGGGCCCGAACATGTAGTTAGGCTCCAAGCACCACCATTACATTTAAAAATTAAAAGACGACAGAAATATGCCATAACAAATTACACAGAGACCTTCGCTATCTTGCACAACCCACAAATCACTGCTAAAGCAAGAGAAGTCACTTTTAGACTAATATACGGGACCCAAAGATGCAGCAATAGAGAATGCAGTCAGCGACCCATTGCTTGACTGCTTGCGCCAGGGTCAGCGAACCAGAGCTGACCAAGACCTTACTCCACCTCCACGTGGTGGTCCTGGAAACAGGCTGCATCACTGCAGTCTGGCTGAAAGAGTAGGGATCGAAGAGGGATGGCAAACCCGGTCCCCAAAAATGCCGTGCTGAAGTCGGATGTGTCGGCCGAAAGGCGCAGATATCGCAGATCCGGTGTAAACAGATACAACGCAACCAACGTCCTTTTCAGGACGAACGAGGAAGAAGAAGACTAATATACAACATGACACCCACAACAGAACGAGATGCCCAATGATGCCAACCAAATATCAAAATGTCGGCTATGTAGGAAAAGCATTTCAGAAACAGGAAAATCATTTGTTTTTTGAATGCAGTACAATCATACCTACAAGTAAACTACTGCAGAAAAACATCGATTTACAAACAAAACCAAAAACAGATTACTACAAAGCAATCATGTTAAACACAATACCAAAACCAGCAAATAGAACACACACACACACACACACACACACACACACTCACACACACTCACACACACATACACATACACACAGACAGACAGACAGAGAGAGATCTTGATTATTTTGTCACAATTTCGAAATGAAATTTCAAGTTGTGTAGTCCGTTCGGAAATTCGTGCCCACACATTGAACGTTGTAACTTTGCAATCCCTTGACGGGTGTTATTGAAATTTGCTACGTGCCCTACTGATATCAATGCAGTTATTAATATATTTTTTGCCCTTACAAAACTCATGTCATGTTCGAATTTTCATCTTTAAGTTATATAAAAAACTCTTACCGGTGTCTGGGTTAATTTTTATTAGTTCTACAGGAAAGTTACAAGATCCGTGCAAAAATTTCGCACTTAATTTTTGTTACAGCACAGCGCAAGCGATGAAATGTGCTATGCAATATTTTTTTTTTTTGAATTAGGGTAGTGACTACATGTCCGCACGTGTGCGCACCTATTGTCACAGTCGCGAGTAATTATTTCAGCGGCGTATTGTGGTAAACTTCTAAATACAATATCTAAATTAGAATATAACAGTATAGTGCATAAAGTCAAAGATAGGATATTACTAAAAATTTTCGGCGAGAATTGTTGGCGTCGCCTACGCCTTCAGCTTATTATTTGATAACACATTAGCCGAACAAAAAGGGTACCCAAATTTTCAAATTCGTCCTTGACGACAAACGTAACACTTCCCTAGGTCAACTAAGTATTTGCCTAAAAGACATAGTAGAGGGGAGAGGGGACGGATAGATAACCAACGCAAATCAAGTCTCACATTGTTTCTAAAAATTAAAACCGACTTGCTAGTATTGCCCTTAGGCGGTTTTCACAATACGATGAAAAAGTTAGAAAATTGGACACTACGGTCATGAAAACACGCTTAGCTCTTATTGCGAATGACTTAAACTCTCGTATTTAGCTTGAAAGTACATGGAAAAGGAATTGAACAGGAGGTAGTTTAAAAATAAACAACTAACATAGAAAAAAAGATAGAATTTTGAACCAAGCCACTTAGCCTCATAAAAATCATATATTCGTGTACCTGAGGCCTTGCTGACCAAGAATATGTTATCAATTACATAAATAGTCCACTAATTAACTAAATATTGGTAATAATACATAGAGAATCGGAGATACTGTCAGGTCAAGTCATATCTGCTTAGATTGGATAGCATATTTTTTTTTGGGGGGGGGGGGAAGTAGGTGACAGAAAGGCTAAGATAGTACGATGAAAGGGATTGGATGAAATTTGAAGGAAGCCGAAATATTATTGGCTAACCTAAATATACAAATCTAGTTGGTAGTAGTAACGCATAGTGGTTTGAGATATTTAAAAAAAAATAGAGTTCGTTCAATGAAAGAGATGCTTGGTCTCATTGGCCAAAGCCGTTTACTTTATCGAAATAGTAGGTTACTCGTTGCCATTTTTCCAAAAAATATTCAGTGGAGCAAGAAGCGATGAGCAGACTTGTGCTTTTTATTAATAATACTACCATCTGAAAGCAGTCTGAACAGAGGCAGTGATAAAAAAGTGCCATATTCTATTTCCTAATTCATCGTTACTTGTTTATATTTCCTTGATATGTGGTAAGATTTATTTTATTGACTTTTTAATTAAAAAAAAAGGTTGTGTGAAAAAAGAAAAGGCCATGTAAAAGATTGTAATTAAATGGTTCCATGGCAGATTTAAGCATGACCTAGATGTTGATCCATCATATAAGGGACTATCTAAGAAGTTTAGAACTACAGGACTATATATATATATATATATGATGGTCATACAGGAACATTACACCTATCTTATTGCATGGAAAAGATTACTGCAGGAATGACAGAGGCGTAGCATCCATTAGGGAAGAGAAAAAGAAAACTGGTACCATTTGTTCCATCAAACTAAAGGGGAGAAGCAGGGTTGTCAGAGAGAGCTGACCATGTTCTTTTGTATGTATGATTTCATGTACATTAGGAGGAATTAGTTTGGTATTAAGACAGAACCATAACTTGCATCGACAGGGGTTCCTGCTGGCACTTGTCTGGTGCTAGTACTCGCTCATTGAAGAAGTCTGAACGATTTCAAAGAGTCACTGGCACCTACTTGTATTAAAGAAGTCCAAGTCCAGAGGAGACTGAAGTGTTTGGCCAAACCGAATACAACTGCGTCTTATTCCAGGATCCAGATAAGTTGAATATCTGGCCTGGGACAACCTATCACGATTAAAGAATAATCTCCTGTGCTTACAAAAAAAATCATCCTAAAGAATATAATAAACCATCATAGTGAAGCAAAAGACAGTGGGATGATGACAATCCTCAACCTGCTTCCCATCACCAGTATTTAAATAGAGTAAATAACATCAAAGTGAACATTTGTAACAATGTACTATGGACATATTGTCTGTTGTATGTAAATATCTTTATATATATATTTGTAAATATATCTATCCATCTAAATTGATTCTCATTGACTGTAGTACTGACCCAAAACAAATTTAGGCTCAGGACCAATAAAGTTTAACAAAAGATATTTTAAATATAAAATTTAACAGCTGGAGTTAGTTGAGTTTATCATAGTAATTAGTATATGTTTGTATATGTTTTTGTATTGAGATTCTTTAACAACACTCTTATGTAGCTTTCAGTCACGCTAGTCAATAAAAATATAACTTAGAGTGAGATCGTAGGGTGGTAACAAGAAAGGTACTCTGTAACACAGTTGTCCATTGTTTACCTCAGAGACCTTCACAGTTGATCTCACTCAAGTACAACTATACGCACACATTTCTTCTTAACATCTAAACCCAAAACACGTATGCTAATTGCAATGAGTTGGCTGCAACGAAACAAAACGACACCAGCGTATAATATATTAATAAACTAAACTGTATAATTATGAAATGCGCAATGAACTTGAAATGCAAATTTATCACTTTGCAGAAGGTAACTGTTATATTGTACAGGCATTTTCGCAGAGAGGCTAAGATGGGTTGTTTATACCACGACATCCAAGAACCAGGTAGGAGAACACGAAAGGCCCTTGGTGTAGATAGAAGATCTTTTCGACGTTGGATACAACAAGCCGGTGATTGTACAGAGGCTGCGGTTAAGCAAGGAAGGAAGAAAAACATTGATGATTTTGACAAGGATGTCATTAGACATTTGATTTTGAAGAGGTTTAATGCCAATCAACTTGTTACTCTCCGCATGCTGAAAAGTCGGCTGCAAGCAGAATGCGATACTAACGTCTCAAAAACAACTCTTTGGCAACTTGTCAGAAGTGTCGGCTTCACTTTTAGAAAAACGTCTGGCGGACGGAATTTTTTATGTGAAAAACCACATCTAGTTGCAGCTCAAATCAAATACCTGTAAAGTTTCTTTTCTTCTTTCCACTCTGTAAAGTGTCAGTCTGTATGCTCTGTAAGAAAGAGTGGTGTGTTGTTGAGATCAGGCATGCCCCCAGTCTACCCAGCTGTAAATGGGTAACTCACCCTAGTCCTGAGTTAGGGAAGGCAAAGGCTCCAGGGGAAGCAGGCCCTAAACTTGGTCACTCCAACCGACGCAGGATGGTGTATGTATGAAGTAGAAGTGTAGAGTGTGATTACCGCGAATGGTGTACTGTTCGTGTGCTGACCAATATAACCACTCATACACTTGTGTCTACAAGGCACCAATGCAGACTGCTGGAATCTTTGTTTACTCAATTTATTCAGACGTACACACTGGGACATACGAGTACATCATGGTATGTTGACATATCAATTTGTAGGTATACATAGCAGATCTGAAGTCATGACACATTCAGAAATAATGGGCAGTACATCAAAAGTTCAATGTCATGATATATTAAGGCCGCATCCCCCTATCTGACTAAACGCGTCAGTGAAGGCAGATCGATAAATAACTAAAGTTACTTGACGTCCATAGTTTGTAGCATATATTATGAAACCACGAAAGAGGGGGTTTCTAGCAAGATTGAGATCTCCCTGTCACTGTCCGATAATAGGATAAATAATCTGTTCTCTTGGCAGTGATCAAAACATATGATGACCGAAATCTAACATGGCTGCCTCCCTGAGTTGTCGTTCACTCATTCATAGGAAGGAGAATATGAGCCAGAGTTAATTTATAATGGGTATATAAATGATTTCATAAATGTTTCCATACAGCTCTACGGTGATCAGGTTAATTCACGTAGCCATAACCGCTGCAGGAAAGTCTGTCATCTTCGTCGATACAAAACACGACCCTAGCGATACGAAGCACAATGTTCCATCTAGGTCGAATCGACATGAGATCATCAATATAGGGTCTGGCAATACATGGAGTCCGAATTATACATTGTACCATACCTTAGGAGAGTCTCTAACATAAACTATAGTAGAGATACCATCTCCTTTAGAAGAAAACCACTTCATGAATCATATTTCCTTAAGAATCTACCAGCCCTTTGAAAAGTGCGTACCCGCCATTATCACGGTACATCGGAACTCATCACGACTTGTCAAGACAACTCATACTTCCGCTAGACCGGAATAACAAGAATCTAGTCCCTCCTACCCATCCAAAATATACAATATAGGACTGATTCTACTTGTACTAATAATATGTAATACATATGAATTCAGGCCATAAACACAATAAGCAAATTAATATATTTTCTGGCCCTAAAAAATAAGTACAAACGTAAGCGCAATATCCTTGCGCCGGATCAATATCCAGAACGATTACTCCTATAATCAAAAGTGTGAATCAAACATGGATTCTCTCGCTTTTACCATAGACAGCATTTTCATACACAAATGAATGAATGTCTATATTTTTCCCATATTAAATAGCCATATCGATTTTTGTAATATGTGCGTCAAAATATGCACGCAACAGATTACCACACCCCTCGGGAAAAAAAAATGGTACTTTTTTTTTTTTGAAATACATCTAGGAGCAACATACAATAGGCTCACAACGCACCAATACAATGCGCAGATGATAAGCATAAGTTTTATGACCTTAGAGAAAGTACTTCTCTAAGTATAAATATTTCCAGAGAGGTGTCACCAACGCATACTACAATATTAGCAATGACACAATTTCCACATTAGTTTATACATAAATTTCATCTAAGATATCTTAACATCATGATCATCAAAGACGAAAAACATTGAAAGATCAGCGGTGAATAAATATCAATGAACCGCTAAGTAGTGTTACAATCAATATATGATATATTACATATGTGTACACATTTCAACATAGAAACAACTGTATCAAAGTTGTATAACAGTTATGAATCATGTGGGCATCTAGACAAAATATCTGCCATCACATTTTCTGACCCACGGATAGCTCGCACCGAAAAATGAAATGGCTGTAGAGCAATCGCGTATCGCGTTGATCTCGCGCTCTTCAGATTTTTACTCTGAATAGCCGTAAGAGCTTTCTGGTCAGTTTCCACAATGAAATGCGCGCCCAGAAGAAATCTTTGCAGTTTAAGGATTGACCAAACCATAGCCAATAATTCACGGTCTAGGACCGAGTAATTCTTCTCTGCGGCATTTAATTTCCGAGAAATATACATCACAGGATGCAGAGTTCCAGAGTACTCTTGCATTAGTGCAGCTCCAATCCCGGTGGATGAAGCGTCACTACGAAGAATAAATGTCTTATCCTTAGAAGGCAATACTAGGATAGGTGAAGTAGAAAACATAGTTTTAACCTTATCCAAAGAGGATTGACATTCTTGAGTCCAATGGACTACATTAGGAGACCCTTTCTTTAGCAAGGAAGAAAGAGGTGACATAATGGAGGACAGATTCGGGATGAATCGTCCATAAAATTGTATTAGACCTAAGAGACTTCGTACTTGCTTTTTAGTCTTAGGAATAGAAATGTTAAGTATCTTACTTGTATTATGGTCTTCTGTTTTTAGGAACCCATGACCAACACGGTGTCCTAAGAAAGATATTTCGCTAAAACCAATACATGCTTTCGATGGTTTCGCTGTCAGGTTATGCTCGCGTAAGATAGACAATAGTTCATTTATACCATTATAGTGATCGTTCCAAGTATCACTGAAAAGACAGATGTCATCAAGATACGCAATGACATCTGAGCGATGAGATAGGATTCGACGCATCATGCGTACAAATGTAGCAGGGGCGTTCATAAGACCGAAAGGCATGAAATTCCATTGGAATAGACCCCTAGGCGTCGAAAAAGCAGTAAACGGTTTGGCGTGTTCGGATAGTGGAACTTGCCAATATCCCTTAGACAAATCGAGATTAGTAAAGAAGTGAGAATTCGATAGTCTCGTAAGTAGCTCTTCTAGTAAAGGCATAGGTTCAGCATCGAATTTAGTCACTTGATTCAATTTGCGATAATCCACGCAAAGACGTATGTTATTGTCTTTTTTCCGTACTATAACCATCGGCGAAGAATATGCTGATGTGGATGGTTCAATAATTTTTAACTCTATCATCTCATCTAACTCTTTCTCTACCTGTGCTTGAAAATGTATCGGGATAGGATACGGTCTGACTCTTATAGGACTATGGTCAGTAAGAATAATGTCATGTTGAATGACATCCGTTTGACCAGGAATGTCAGTAAGGACATCCTGAAATTGTTCTAACATAGTAGAAACTTGTTTCTGCTCTCCTGGAGATAATTCTGGAGAAATTGCAACATCTTTCCATGATTCATTAGAGTGAAGAGGAATCATTGGAAAAGGTAAATTTACATCCGAGAAACTCGTTTCCTCATCCTGTATTACTGACAGAGATGAGTACTGTCCATGTTGGACTGGAAAATCGTCCGTTGCCTGGAAAACAGGTTGTAAATAATCAGGACGTTCATGGAATTCCGTGAGCATGTTGATGTGGAAGGTTTTACGCTTCCCGTCAATATCGACGATATAGTCAACATCGGAAACTTTTGATATTATATCGTACGGACCTTTCCAAGAAATGAGAAGTCTATTTTCCCTACAAGGTAGCAAGACAAATGCTTTGTCACCTGGACAAAGTTGTCGCAAACATCTCTTTTTATTGGCAAATTCCCTTGCCTTCTGTTTCGCAAATTCAGAAGAAGCAGTTGCCAATTTGCATGCTTCAATAATCTTGTGTCTAAGTGCGATGACATATTCATAAGAGGATTTTGTGTCATCGACAATATTATCAGCAGTTATAAGATCATGAAGTAAGGACATAGGACCTCGCGGTTTCGCGCCAAAGACAAGTTCAAAGGGAGAAAATCCTGTATGTTCGTTGGCGACCTCTCTATATGCAAAGAGAGCCGCGGGTAAAACCCTATCCCAATCCTGAGGATGATCTTCTGTTATCTTACCTAGTAGGTTTTTCAGAGTTCTATTCAAACGTTCCACCATCCCATTGGACATAGGATGATAAATACTACTCAGCGATCTCTCTATCTTCAGAGTCGACATTACTTGAGACATGGTATCCGATATGAGTTGGGTACCATGGTCGGATAATATTTCTGCTGGAAACCCCAGACGAGAAAATATTAACCAAAGAGCATCTGCGACATCAGCAGTAGTTATGCTCTTTAGAGGAACAGCCTCCGGCCAACGTGTGCACATATCAACACACGTCAAAATAAATTGGTGTCCTCTAGCAGACTTTATCTTAAATGGACCAATGATGTCTATCGCCATTTTTTGAAATGGCCGAATGGGAATGTCTGCAGCCTGAATAGGTGCATCATGGCGTGGACCTCTGGATTTAATCTCTTGACATACTTTACAAGATCGACAATAGATTCGTATGTCCTTATTCACAGCAGGCCAAAAGAAAGATTGAAGAACTCTAGCTTTAGTACGGGAAAAACCCATATGTCCAGCACACTGCGAATCATGAGCGTGCTGTAAGATTTTAACTCTCATATTTTTAGGCACAAGGATTTGAGAATGAATGGACTTAGCGGAGTCTTGTACCATACGTACAAGTACGCCATTCTTCATCGTAATCCAAGATTTACGATTTGTATCCTTATTCGGATCACCTTTTGTTGCCAGAGTAAAGAATTTCTTTAGAGTAGGATCATCTTCCTGCTGTTTGATAAAGGAATCGTGGGAAATCTCCAAGGGATCATCTTGGATCTGCGCATCATTATCTTCAGAATGTGAAGATTGTGGCATATTAAGAGCTTGAGCCCTAGTGATTACTGCATTAGCAGATTGCATATTAACATTTTCCCAATTAGAAATTTGCTGTGGAGTGCATTCTTTCACTCCATGAATGCGACCGATGATAAGATCAGCGATCGGATTCGGCAAGAGACATGCTTGCACCTCTCCTGTAAAGAAAGGCGTAGCAATATTGATAATGGCAGTGGAGTACTTCTCCAATGTGCCACCAAATGTTACACATTTGACTATATTGCCTGTAGCTCGAGAAGGATTTACGAGTGATTGCCTCACTCCAATGGTAGTGCACCCCGAATCGAAAAGAATTGATACCGGAGTACCATCTATTAGGCCCCTATTAAAGACAAGAGCACCCCTTCCATTATGCGCAATTGACGCATGGAGAGCGGGAAGCGGGTGACCGCAGCTTAAAGTAGAAACTGTGGTTGGATCGAATAATGTTTTGCATTGCGAACACTCAGATGCTCTAGCAAAATCGAAAGCGGAATTTGCTACACTGTTGGAGTCTTTTTTATCATTATTCTGATTATCGGTGTCGTGGAACTCCTGTTGTGCAGAGTTAGCCTGGTAATAAGATTTACCATGTCTTTTGTGTTGTGATCTACCTCGGTTATAATTGTCTCTATAATTATTATTGCCTCTGTTATAACCCCTATTTGGGTTTGAATCATAATATTCATGATCATAATCATCATGCTCATTATATTGAGTATCCCTGTAATATTGTTTCTTTTGTCTCCATGAAGCACTTGGGTAGTTCCTATAGCTACTCCCTTTCCGAGAATTTCTAACATTATGGGTACCCCTCGCGTGTCGAGGACTATCAGCCCGATTCCAGTTCTTCGAAGAAGAACCCTGATTTGAGTGGTTATCTTGGTTTTGATACTTATTCCAATTAACCTTTTTATCAAATTTATTTTTAGCTCCTTGGAATTTGTGTGAGTAATTCTGATTATATTCTGTTGCCGAAGCAACTGGCATACTCTCTTTAATGTTAGAGTTACTAAGAATCATGTCAGGGTGTGCCGTGGCATACTGGTCACAATATTCTTCCATTTGCTTTATTGTACCAGGTTTACGCTCATGTAAGAACTCTAGGAATGATTTATTTACAGAAGACATGACCTTGTCTCTTAGCAATAAATCCGTAAGACCATCAAATGTTTTCTCTGTTTTGGATAATTCAATCCATCGTGAAAGTGTAATTCGTGCTTTTGAGATGAAATCTGAGAATTCTACACCTACCTCAGGTCTCATTGTTTTAAACAAAAGACGGTAACCTTCCTCAGACAGCTGATATCTCTTTATCAAAGCTGCCCTAACAGCATCATAATTATCTTTGTCGGCCTCTTCAACAAAATATAACTTACTCAGAGACTCCCCTTTTAGATTTTCAGACAACTGATTCACATACTGTGATTTGTCAACATTATGAGATCGACAAGCCCGTTCAAATCTAGAAAGCCAAAATGTTATGTCATCACTGGTAGGGTTAAACGCTGGTACCTTGACCTTGTACACAAAGGGTTTACCATTACCACCAGATGCCTGATTAACATTACTCATACATGTCAATTTTAATTTCTCTAATTCAAACTCATGTTCTCTTATTGCTTTTCTCTCTTCAGCTTCTCTATCTAATCTTTTCTGTTCTGCAGCAGCAGCAGCTTCTAATTTTTTCTGTTCTGCAGCAGCAGCAACTTCTAATTTTTTCTGTTCTGCAGCAGCAGCAACTTCTAATTTTTTCTGTTCTGCAGCAACTTCTAATTTTTTCTGTTCTGCAGCAACTTCTAATTTTTTCTGTTCTGCAGCAACTTCTAATTTTTTCTGTTCTGCAGCAACTTCTAATTTTTTCTGCTCTGCATCAGCTTCTAATTTCTTCTGTTCTGCCTCAAATCTCCTTTCCTCCACTTGCATCTGCAATTTCTTAAGTTCAGCAGCAGTATCAGCTTCTTTTTCTAATCTTTTTTCTTCAGCTAGAGCTTTCCTTTCTTCTGCAGCAGCTTTTTTTTCTTCTATTTGAAGTTTTCTCTCCTCAGCCGCAGCTTTTTTTTCCTCAGCAGCAGCTTTTCTTTCTTCAACAGCAGCAGCAGTTTTTTTCTCTTCTGCAGCTAATGCTTTGTCATATTGAGCAACAGCCCATTGTTCTAAGTCTTTTCCAGTCTTATCAAGAGATTTTCCTTGTGCAATGAAATAATCTAATGTAGACATATTGTCTTCTTAAATCAGAAACCTGAAAAAGTAAATAAATTACCCTCTTTCACTTTAATGGGAGACAAGTCTATACCATAGACTTAGTCTTAGTCCAAACTTGTATGGTTTATAATAACCAATGATAACTTGAGTACCTGTGGACAACAATAACTGTATCTCAAATACTGTGGGAGACAAGCCTTACAAAGGTCTTGTATACCTCAATGTAATCAAAGATCACTTGAGTACCTGTGGAAAAAATATTTCCCTTTACCAATCACTTTGGGAGACAAGCCTTACAAAGGTCTTGTACATTTTGTTTTATAACAATAACAATCATAAAGTACTGATCTGTACTATACTATCAGTGTATACCACTATACGTCATATGTCAACTAAAGACATTACAAAGGACAAACAAGAAAAGACAATATGAACACATTTGCAGAGATCAAATTAAATTAAATAGGAGAAATGAAAAAAAATGATCACAGAAACCGTGATGATAACTGCCATAATATAACAAGACAAATAACGCCACAGTGTATAAACATAAGGGTGTAAAAAACTGAAATGAAAGGAAAGATGAGACCTACAATTATACAAACAAATCAAACAAAACTAAGGAACACAAAATTATTAACAAAAACAACGAAGAAAAGAACACCTCATCACAACTAACAGAAATAGCAGCAAATTGTTGCTAACAAATTTCCAATTAAGAAAATGTGTACCTATAGAATACTAGTACCAGACCAATGTCACTCGGCATACCTTGTACTAGTCACACAGAACATAAACTAATTTAATACATAACAAATAACATGTAAGCATAAATAGCATATAGCATACAATATAATTTATGTCATGAATGGAATGTGTTGCAGGTATAGTGTTGTAAAGCAGGCACAGTTTATTTTAATACTAATAACTTGCCACTTTATTCAGTAATAGATTTAATTTTAAACTATTACACTGTCAATTTTTCTCTGTTGAGCATATGAAGATCCAACGATGAACTATGCACTTTATGTTCAACAACACTGTGATTCTTCTGTACGTTGAGAAATGTCAACAATACTGCTCCAGATATTTTCTACACTTGATACCACTGTCCTGTGTAATACTGTCTGTACAGCGAAAAACTGTCAACAAGCGCTGACCTAGATACAGCATCCTATCGGTAATACAGGTCAAGCTGACATCGACTGTATAGCTGTCCTACTGGTGTTGATGTGTTCAAACAAATGTTCTTTCAGCTGTAAACTGTGATTCTCAACACAAAACTGCGTAAGCTGGACCCAGGAATCTGGCTCGCCACTGTAAAGTTTTTTTCTTCTTTCCACTCTGTAAAGTGTCAGTCTGTATGCTCTGTAAGGAAGAGTGGTGTGTTGTTGAGATCAGGCATGCTCCAGTCTACCCAGCTGTAAATGGGTAACTCACCCTAGTCCTGAGTTAGGGAAGGCAAAGGCTCCAGGGGAAGCAGGCCCTAAACTTGGTCACTCCAACCGACGCAGGATGGTGTATGTATGAAGTAGAAGTGTAGAGTGTGATTACCGCGAATGGTGTACTGTTCGTGTGCTGACCAATATAACCACTCATACACTTGTGTCTACAAGGCACCAATGCAGACTGCTGGAATCTTTGTTTACTCAATTTATTCAGACGTACACACTGGGACATACGAGTACATCATGGTATGTTGACATATCAATTTGTAGGTATACATAGCAGATCTGAAGTCATGACACATTCAGAAATAATGGGCAGTACATCAAAAGTTCAATGTCATGATACATTATGGCCGCATCCCCCTATCTGACTAAACGCGTCAGTGAAGGCAGATCGATAAATAACTAAAGTTACTTGACGTCCATAGTTTGTAGTATATATTATGAAACCACGAAAGAGGGGGTTTCTAGCAAGATTGAGATCTCCCTGTCACTGTCCGATAATAGGATAAATAATCTGTTCTCTTGGCAGTGATCAAAACATATGATGACCGAAATCTAACATGGCTGCCTCCCTGAGTTGTCGTTCACTCATTCATAGGAAGGAGAATATAAGCCAGAGTTAATTTATAATGGGTATATAAATGATTTCATAAATGTTTCCATACAGCTCTACGGTGATCAGGTTAATTCACGTAGCCATAACCGCTGCAGGAAAGTCTGTCATCTTCGTCGATACAAAACACGACCCTAGCGATACGAAGCACAATGTTCCATCTAGGTCGAATCGACATGAGATCATCAAAATAGGGTCTGGCAATACATGGAGTCCGAATTATACATTGTACCGTACCTTAGGAGAGTCTCTAACATAAACTATAGTAGAGATACGATCTCCTTTAGAAGAAAACCACTTCATGAATCATATTTCCTTAAGAATCTACCAGCCCTTTGAAAAGTGCGTACCCGCCATTATCACGGTACATCGGAACTCATCACGACTTGTCAAGACAACTCATACTTCCGCTAGACCGGAATAACAAGAATCTAGTCCCTCCTACCCATCCAAAATATACAATATAGGACTGATTCTACTTGTACTAATAATATGTAATACATATGAGTTCAGGCCATAAACACAATAAGCAAATTAATATATTTTCTGGCCCTAAAAAATAAGTACAAACGTAAGCGCAATATCCTTGCGCCGGATCAATATCCAGAACGATTACTCCTATAATCAAAAGTGTGAATCAAACATGGATTCTCTCGCTTTTACCATAGACAGCATTTTCATACACAAATGAATGAATGTCTATATTTTTCCCATATTAAATAGCCATATCGATTTTTGTAATATGTGCGACAAAATATGCACGCAACAATACCTTAGGCAGATTCGTGAGAGAAGGCAAGACGACTATGATATAGTGTATTTGGACGAATCTTGGGTTAATGCTCATCATACGAACGAGAAAGAATGGCAATCTGTTGACGGAGACCATAGAAGGAAAATTCCCAGCAGCAAAGGTCAACGCATTATATTAGCACTTGCTGGCAGCAGACAGAATGGGCTTGTCCGTGATGCAGAGCTTATTTTTCAATCAAAGTCTGTTGATGGTAGGGACTACCACAGTGAAATGAATGGGCAAATTTTCGAGATTGGATAGTGAATACACTCCTCCCGACTCTAAATAGGCTTTCTTGCCTGGTGATGGATAATGCGTCCTATCATAATGTTCTAGCGCAGGAGGATAAAGCTCCCACTTCGGCAAGCATGAAAGACGAAATCAGGAGGTGGCTTGTGAATGAAAATACTCGTATCTTCGCTGACAACAGCTATTTAAAACCAGAGTTGTTGCAGCTTGTGAGACAGAGGAATAAGACAAAAGTGTATCTGATTGATAAAATCATCAAAGAGCAGGGTCATGTTTCTCTTCGACTCCCACCTTACCATTCTCACCTTAACCCAATAGAGCAGGTTTCGGCTAGAGTTAAAGGGCAAGTGGCCGCCCAGAACACCACTTTTAAAATGTGCGATGTTAAAGACATGACTCGTGAGGCCCTTTCACGAATAGGCACAGAGTACTGGGCTAAATTTGAAGAACATGTGCTACAGGAAGAAGAAGATTACTGGCAACGAGATGGCTTGCAGTTTATCCAACCAATAACTGTTGTAATCTTATTGGAGTCGTCCGATTCGGAATGAGGCACGTCGATCGCATTCCTTCGTTTGTGATAAACTAATTTCATATGCCAATCTATAATAACACATAAACAGTTACGATTTGTCATAGCTTCCCGATGATTTACTGCTATCATGGTTCATTATCAGAACATCATTCCTCGTATCAAAATCACGTGAACAACCAATCACTCGTTTAGGACACACCTTTGAACCGTCTTGTCGCACAAATGTTGTGATTTACTGTAAGAATTAATGTTACGGGCAGATTTAGGCAAATGTTCCAAGAAGATCAAAGAAAATCGCCGTTTTGCAAATTTCGCGACAGCTGTGGATGCAATGATCGCAAAATCTTAACTGCATGGAAAATCTAAGACTGCATGCAAAAATTCATGTCCAGACAACAGTTTTGGAGAAAATTGACGCTTTCTGTGGGCACGAATTTCCGAACGGACTATAGGAATTCTGCCACGTTTAATCATCGTATTTTCAATGCTGGTTTATTTCTGCACATTTTTCGACAGAAAGTCTTATCAATCGCCCCTGGGATGGTACCTCTACCTTAACGAGGAAACCTCGATTCTTAAAACGACCCTTGCTCCCACCAATGTTTCCCCCTCCATCTCCAAAATTCAGAGAAAACAAAACTTCAGATCTACATTGGTACCTCACTAATTGAAAACGTTAATGAACATAAAACTCTAGGTATAATCGTTGACCAGCATCTAAACTGGAACTCACATGTACATACACTAACCAAGCAAACGGCACAGAAAGTTTACCAGTTAGCTAAAATCAAACGTTTCCTAGATGAAGATGCACGAAAATTGTTCTATATATCTCACATACAAGCAAACCTTGACTATTGCTCCACAATCTGGGATGGTTGCTCAATGTCCAACACAAAGAGACTCCGTTCACTACAAAAGCGTGCAGTGCGTCTAGTCTCTGACAACTGCCTAACTCAGTGTGTAGATTTCTATAAAAACCTCCAAATACTGCCCTTAAGAAAGCGCCTTCTGTTTAACAAAGCTAAATGTGTTCACAAAATCCTGTCACACAATGCTCCAGCATATCTGTGGCCAATGTTCAATTACAATGAAAGACGCAGTCTACGCTTTAACAGATTGCAAGTGCCCAAGCCTAGGCTTGACTTATTCAAGAAAAGCTTAGCGTACTCTGCTGCTCGTCTTTGGAATTGTCTTCCACATAACCTAAGAAACAACCTCAGTCCCTATTCATACAATCATAGACTTTTTCAATACTTTCTGAATTCTGATTACATGCCCCCCTAATCGGATTATCTTTTCTTATAACATCAACAGTAGGTTCTAATGACGATGTTTGTACTTTTCAACATATGTTATGTCATGCTTATAAGTAATTAATGTTAATATGAGTGTCCTATATTATTATTTTACTTTACGTTGAATTTCTTGAAATTGATATGTAACATGCATATGAGAATACATGAATTCAGTATGAAAGGTGAGCGAAAGGAAGGGCAGAATGTTAGACGGGCCTGCGCCCAATTCTCAACCCTTTGAAAATAAAGTTCGTTCGTTCCCTACTATCTCATTCTATATCTATTCTAATATTTTATGTCCGCTTTCAGCCTTCCACCCCCCCCCCCCGTTCCCCTTTCCCCCTCTCCTCTCAAGTTCTTAAGTTGGACTTTTTACCCAGCAGTGACAATCTCAATTAAAAACACAGGGTTTTAGCTATCTGATACATAAGTAGTATACAATGTTCTTTACAGGTATTATTGCGGTGGAGGCGCGTGACTTTTATATAAGGAAAATGTGATGGAGGCGTGTGACTTTTTATATAAGGAAATGTGGTGGAGGCGCGTGGTGGTGGAGAGGCCTTTTATATAATAATATATAAGTTCAATAATGGCGGGCGTTTATTTATTGTGTGTGTAGGTTGTTGTGTGTTGTTTATACAAAATAGTTATACATATATTACAACAATTAGACAATATTTATGTTGCAACAGTTAGACGCTATTTAGATGACAACACTTATACATATATTACAACAGGTAGACATATATTCAGACATATATAGTTATATATAGGTAACAAAGAATTTAGTTAATATATTTTATTTTTCAAATACTGTTTGTCAAATAACAAACATATAGGAGCATATATCGGCATTGTACAATATATATATATATATTTATTTATTTATTTATTTATTTATATTGGCAAGAGCCGTGTGCAGTATTAGTTATCAGCAGTAACACGGATTTTTGTGTGTTGCTGTATTGTGCCGGTAGTTCGTTGGTGGTTTGTTTATATATATATATATATATATATATATATATATATATATATATATATATATATATATATATATATATATATATTCTTCTTCGATCCTTAACCACCGACCGTCAAAGCAGTCAGTGGCCATCACGCCTAGTGGCGTCTTGTAGGGCAACAACAAATTGATTCCACTTTGCACGGTCGGTGGCCATCCTTCGTACATGTCGTGGAATATTCTAATCCACATATATAAATTATTAGGTAAATATGAAGCCTAACAAATAAAATTAATAAAGAAAAGAGCAATGGTAAATAACAGTGCTGTCACAAAGAAGGTACTCGAAATCCCCCTTGTTTTCTGCTTCGTCTGCAAATTGTAACGCTTTCACGTTGATAGTAAAAGCTTACTGTATTATGACCCGCTTTCTTCAATGAAACGTGTGCTGTATTTCTTGGAAAAACATTGAGAGGCAGACTGCGTAATGACCTAAATTAATCCTAACATTAATTATATTACGTTACCAAAACGAACGAACAGATGGACTAAAGGATAGCGAGAAGGGAGAGGCAGAAAGCCGAACACTAAACACGCGTCTCGCTATTAATGCCACCCCCAACCCGCGTCGCGCGATACACAATTACTACTATCACGCGTGTAAGACTACAAGCACTAACTTTTTCGGACGGACAGTGATAAATTCACTACCCTTCCCAGAGTTAGGTTTTAAAATCATAAAAAACGCTTATTAGGAAAGATAACAATAGATGGGTTTACGGTTGAAAACATAACAGTACCCAGACAGCACATCTTCGAAACAGGAGGTAGAAAATACATATTTTGAACGCAGCCACGTAGCTCTTTTAAATTTGGATATTTGGGTTCCTTAGGGCTTGCTGACAAAGAATATGTAAAACGTTACGCAAATAGTCCAGGAATTAATAAATTATAACCAAAATAAAATAGTGGGGATGCCTGACAACATAAAATCATTTCTGCTCATAAAATTTTTTTATAACGTGTTTGAAAAAACCTTACGTTACAGAAATAGCCTACCATGTAAACTCCAAATTGATTGGAGCGCAACAAATGAAAGACTAACCACGATTGGTCGGGCTATAAATACTATCTTTCGTTGTTAGGGGAAACGGGGAAAGGTAACATTTTTTCAAACACTTGTCGAAACGGGGCTCATTGGTCAGTCTCGCTGATATACACACTTGGGAGCGTTAGTTCGAGACCACTAGTGCAAATAATCTTGATAAAGCCACAGTGCGTTGAAGCCAGCTCATATTTTGTTAAATAAAAGCCTGGAACATAAGCAGATGGGAATTTGTGCCAGTTTGTGCCAGAATTCATTGCTAATCAACGTATCTGTGTTTATTTCCATGAAATTGTGGTAAGCTTGAACCATTCAATATCTTTTAATGAAAAATTGAATGTAAATTGTTAATTTATGCCTGTATATATATATGTGTAGTTCAGTGGCAAACAGGAGATAAAGCCTAAAATGCTCCAGCCTGAACAGAGGGTGTCGGAGAGAAGTAAAACGGCATGGAATGGCCAAACAGTACACTGACACCTGGATGATTGAATAGAAAGAAATAATGCTGGAAGTGCAGAGGCGTAGTAACCATTAAGAAGGGTAATGCTGGTATAAAGTATTTCAGATGAAGCTGACAGTTGGCCTAACGCTCTGAACTCAATGTTTGTGTTGTATTGTGCTCAGTGTAGAACTAGAGTATCAATTAGTTATGAAGTAGAAGGTACATCCTTCTTGTTTTCAGGGACCGTGGTCTTGATGGTACTGAGCAGCACCTGGTCAGAGCTTTGCTGAATCCAGAGTCGGACAGCATACTCCTTGGTCTTTTTAGCTATCAGTGAGGTGTCTCCAGAGCCCAGAGGAGAATTCGAGCAGAGGAGTCCTTTCCTGCCGCCATCACGCAAGATAAGCTGATTTGGCCAGCTGAGCTCAACATTATGTCCCCTCATCTTGAAATGACTTTGTAAAAATAACATTCAGAGGGGAATTTAATTGTCTTAATATCAGGAACTGAGAACATCTCCAATACTAGTCCCAAAAGACAAACTATTGAAGTCATGATGACAAATACCAACAGAGCTTGAACAAAACAAAACCAGTATTACCTCATTTTACTACTACACAACTGACACACATAGGATATTTTAATAATATATGTCACTACAATATTCATATTAATGCATTCTGTACATAACTTGTAATTAAAATTGATTGTGATTCCTGGTTCCTTTGTATTTGAATCAGGACACATATACCTTTATGACAACCATGAATACATATTGTTATTTGAAAAGTTATCAGTGACTCCTTAAGATATTCTCATAGAGTGTTATATGTATGTGAGTGTCACAGTGTTGTCAAGAGTAGTGGATTAAATTAAATTGTTTATCTGTATGTTGTTGTGACTTACACTTCATCATACACATACCCTAGACACATAACGTAGTCATCACACTATTCCAGAATAATTCTGACTGAGATATATAGATATGTGGTAGCAAGTAAGGTTATCTATAATACACTACTCTTAATAGATATAGATACCTTCACAGCTGATCTCAGTCAGTACACTAAGTCCCCGTTAAATATTTATAACATCCCACTTCACCACATATATTGGGGTCTCGCTCCGGGATCTTGAATCTTTCCCTATTAAAAATATTGGGGGTAATTCACTTCAGGGAATATAAGAATTAAAAGGTATCCTTGGGTGGAATTAAATAAGGTTGAGCTCACGGTGCCTGTGTTGTCCATTAGATATATTTAGAGATTAAATTGTTGGTTAGACATTGTAGAAATTTACCTGATAGACAATGGCGGACCTGGCCAAGTTTCGATCTGCTGCTGTTCAGACTGCAAAAGAGTTAGGATTAGATGGGCAAGTTATGGTTGCCTATGTCACTACGGAATGTGACAAATTTATTGAACGCGAAGAAAGAAGATTAGAAAAAGAAGCCGAAAGAAAGTTAGAGGCTGACAAGGAAATTAAGAAGTTACAGTTTGAAGCTGAGGCTGAGACTAAGAGGTTGCAGATTGAGGCTGAGGCTAAGAAATTGGAGGCAGAAAGAGAAGACAGAAGACTGGCTGCAGAAAGGGAAGAGAAGAAATTAGCTGCAGAAAGGGAAGAGAGGAAATTAGCTGCAGAAAGGGAAGCAGAAGATAAAAGATTACAAAGGGAACATGAGTTACGACTAAGGGAGTTTGAGTTTCAAGGCCATGCTCCTGAAAATGGTGCCAGTCCCTTTGCCTCTGATGCTACGGTTACTCAAGGAGCCTCAACCTCAGCTATGAATTTTCATTTAGATCATTTTGTTGAGAAAGACGATGATATTGAGAGCTACCTAAATAGGTATGAACTATTAGCTACCACGTATGGGTTAGAGAGAGAAAGGTGGAGCTTAAAGTTATCTCAGGGACTTCGTGGGGCAGCTTATGAAGTTTTTGCAAAAATGAGCAGAGGTGATCAGGAAAATTATGACATGCTAAAGCAGGCTCTTTTGTTAAGGTATGAAAAGAATGCAGAATTTTATAGGAAAAAATTTAGGAATGCTAAACTACTGTCAGGTGAAACCTATCACCAGTTCTCTGCACGAATAGAGACATACTTGGAGAAATGGACTTCTCTGGGGAAAACCCAAGATCTTAAGGAAATGGTCCTTATAGAGCAATTAAGAGAGTCCATGGCTCCAGACCTGAGAAAGTTTCTCATGGAACAAGGTGCAGAGAGGCTGGGTGAGTTGCTAAATGTTGCTGAAAGGTATCAAGCAGCTCAAGCAGAGGTAACAGGTAATAAAAAGAAACAAGTGGATAACTTTAGGGCACCACAGAACTTTAATAAATTTGATCCTAAGGATCAAAATAAAGGTAAGCACCAATTTGATAGGCCACGGTATGAAAATAAAAATAAATTCCCACAATTCGATGAAAGGAAATATGATGAAAGAAAATCTTTCAACCAAGGAAAAAGGTGGTGTAAAAATTGTCAGATGGACAATCATGACACTGACCGTTGCAGAAGGAAACCTGTGTATATGGCAACCCTTCAGGTCAGGTCGACCTCAAGACAGGAGGAGGATATTATGTTAGATACCACTCCAGAAGAGATGAGGAAGGCACAGGCTGGGGATAAAACACTCAAGCCTTGTTTCAGAAAATTGTCAACTTGTCATACAACTCCAGGCAAGGGAGATTTTTACATGAAAAACAAGTTGATGTATAGGAAGACTGGAGCTAGATCCAAAGGTCACGGACAGCTGGTTCTTCCAAAAAGATATAGGGCAGACTTAATAAGGAGCCTACATGTGAAACCAGATGGGGACCATGAGAAAATAGGTACCATCATTCAAAAGGTGGCTCACAATTATTATTGGCCCAAAGCAAGATGGGACATTGAGAATTTTGTAGAAAGGTGTAGCATAGCACATGAGGGAACACCCACAAGTGGGAACATGGATCAGGACCTGGACACGCCACGGGGCAAAATTAGGCCTGATAATAAAAAGAAAAATAGATTTGATAAAGTGGACCAAATGGAATGGGAAGCCCCTTTTCACGGACAAGCTTCACTTAACTGTTTTACAATGGCCACTATGCGGAGAGTGCAAAAAGATGTCTTACCCCAGGATAAGCCGAAAATCCCTCAATCGGACTTAAACAAACTGGAGGAAGAGGATGTAGAGAGGAAATCTCTCATCAAGAATTTTAAGTGGGGAGAAAGCCCCAAAAGAAAAATTGGTAGCGGTCGTTTTGTGAATGATAATTCTGGGAGGAAAAATCATCACTATAAAGCTTCGAGTGGAAGAGACCATACCGGTGCATGGACAAATAGGTCCACACAATTAAAGGTCCATATGTAGCTTTGTTAAGAACGTGGACTGATGAAAAGGCAGAGGAAAACATTACATCTTCATACCAATATGTGAATGAGCTGACCACTCGGTTAAAAACTGGCTGGAAACTTGCCAATGAAAATTTGAAACAAGCCAGGAAGAAACATGCTGCCTATTATAACAGGAAGGCGAAAGACAGAAATTTGGCTGTGGGAGAGAAAGTACTGCTTCTTTTGCCCGGGAGTCAGAATAAGTTACAAATTGGATGGCAGGGTCCATATACAGTTTTAGAGAAGGTGTCTAGAACAAATTATAAGATAGATAAGAAGGGGAAAGAAAAAATCTATCATGTGAATCTCCTGAAGAAATATTTGGAAAGAGAACATCAGGAAGAGACACACTTGTTGACCTTGTCCATCGCCATGGAGATGAAAAAGGAACCACTTTCATCATTTGAATATCCATTACACCCCTGTGAGACAGCAGCACAGGTGAAAATCAGTACACATTTAACGAAAACTCAGAAAGAGAGAGTGCAACAGGTTCTAAATAATCATGCAGAGGTGTTAACAGACCGACCAGGGCATACAAACCTATTGGAATATGATATGAAACTAATAGACTCCACACCTGTCTGTATGAAACCATATTCGATTCCGTTTGCTAAGGAGAAAGCTTTGAAGGAAGAGATAGACTATCTGTTGAAGGAAGGAATTATTTCGCACAGTGAGTCTTCGTATAGTTCCGGTGTTGTACTCTTAAGGAAGCCCTCTGGAGAACATAGACTCTGTATAGATTACAGGAGACTGAATGCTATTACAGAAGGACAGGTGGATCCATTGCCGGATACAAATCAGCTGTTTGCCAGACTAAATAAAGCTAAATATTTCTCAAAAGTGGATCTGAGTAAAGGATACTATCAGATTCCAGTAAAGCCTGAGGTTAGACCATACCTAGCTTTTAGTACCTCAGAAGGACACTATGAGTTTAATAGATTGCCATTTGGATTGAAGAATGCGCCTAGTGTCTTCTCTAGAATGATGAGAAAATTATTGGATCCTCTGAATAATCCCTGTATAACAAATTTTATGGATGATATCCTTATAGCAACAGAAACATTTGAGGAACACATTGACTCTCTGAACATGCTGTTTGATCGACTTAGGGAGGCAAATTTAACAGCCCGACCAACCAAATGTTGCGTTGGATGTAAAGAATTGGAATTTTTGGGACACACAGTTTATCAGGGAAACATGACCCCTGACCCAAAGAATTTAGAGAAACTACAGAAAGCCCCGAGACCACAAACCAAGAAGGACGTGAGATCCTTTGTCTCATTATGTGGTTTCTACCAGAAGTATATCAAAAACTTTAATTCCATATGTGCACCGTTAACTGAATTGACACGTAAAGGACATCCAGATCGCATTACATGGACACCACAATGTGAAATGACTTACCAAGAATTGAAGGAAAAGCTCACAAGTAAACCCATTTTGAAATTACCTGACTTAAGTCAAGAATTCATAGTAAGGACGGATGCAAGTAATATTGGGTTAGGTGCAACTCTACTACAGAAATCAGATGCATTGGATGGGGAATTAAGCCCAGTGGCATATGCTAGCAGAAAGTTGAATAAAGCTGAAATCAACTACTCAACTAGCGAAAAAGAATGTCTTGCAGTAATATGGGCAATAAAGAAATTCAATATTTATCTATATGGGAAGGCATTTAAGTTGCAAACAGACCACAAACCTTTATCGTTTCTAGCACAGGCTAGGCATGAGAACTCCAGGTTACTCCGATGGTCTTTACTTTTGGCTCCATATAATTTTAGCATTGAGTATATATCTGGAAAAACCAATTTGGGAGCGGATTTTTTAAGCCGCCATCCGTGTGATGAGAATCACCGTAAACCCCAGAAATAATAATAAATTTCTCTATGTGTATATAGAATAAAGGACTGACATATAATGTCTGTTTTAAGAGGGGAGGTGTCGTGGAATATTCTAATCCACATATATAAATTATTAGGTAAATATGAAGCCTAACAAATAAAATTAATAAAGAAAAGAGCAATGGTAAATAACAGTGCTGTCACAAAGAAGGTACTCGAAATCCCCCTTGTTTTCTGCTTCGTCTGCAAATTGTAACGCTTTCACGTTGATAGTAAAAGCTTACTGTATTATACCCGCTTTCTTCAATGAAACGTGTGCTGTATTTCTTGGAAAAACATTGAGAGGCAGACTGCGTAATGACCTAAATTAATCCTAACATTAATTATATTACGTTACCAAAACGAACGAACAGATGGACTAAAGGATAGCGAGAAGGGAGAGGCAGAAAGCCGAACACTAAACACGCGTCTCGCTATTAATGCCACCCCCAACCCGCGTCGCGCGATACACAATTACTACTATCACGCGTGTAAGACTACAAGCACTAACTTTTTCGGACGGACAGTGATAAATTCACTACCCTTCCCAGAGTTAGGTTTTAAAATCATAAAAAACGCTTATTAGGAAAGATAACAATAGATGGGTTTACGGTTGAAAACATAACAGTACCCAGACAGCACATCTTCGAAACAGGAGGTAGAAAATACATATTTTGAACGCAGCCACGTAGCTCTTTTAAATTTGGATATTTGGGTTCCTTAGGGCTTGCTGACAAAGAATATGTAAAACGTTACGCAAATAGTCCAGGAATTAATAAATTATAACCAAAATAAAATAGTGGGGATGCCTGACAACATAAAATCATTTCTGCTCATAAAATTTTTTTATAACGTGTTTGAAAAAAACCTTACGTTACAGAAATAGCCTACCATGTAAACTCCAAATTGATTGGAGCGCAACAAATGAAAGACTAACCACGATTGGTCGGACTATAAATACTATCTTTCGTTGTTAGGGGAGACGTGGAAAGGTAACATTTTTTCAAACACTTGTCGAAACGTGGCTCATTGGCCAGTCTCGCTGATATACACACTTGGGAGCGTTAGTTCGAGACCACTAGTGCAAATAATCTTGATAAAGCCACAGTGCGTTGAAGCCAGCTCATATTTTGTTAAATAAAAGCCTGGAACATAAGCAGATGGGAATTTGTGCCAGTTTGTGCCAGAATTCATTGCTAATCAACGTATCTGTGTTTATTTCCATGAAATTGTGGTAAGCTTGAACCATTCAATATCTTTTAATGAAAATTGAATGTAAATTGTTAATTTATGCCTGTATATATATGTGTAGTTCAGTGGCAAACAGGAGATAAAGCCTATAATGCTCCAGCCTGAACAGAGGGTGTCGGAGAGAAGTAAAACGGCATGGAATGGCCAAACAGTACACTGACACCTGGATGATTGACTAGAAAGAAATAATGCTGGAAGTGCAGAGGCGTAGTAACCATTAAGAGGGTAATGCTGGTATAAAGTATTTCAGATGAAGCTGACAGTTGGCCTAACGCTCTGAACTCAATGTTTGTGTTGTATTGTGCTCAGTGTAGAACTAGAGTATCAATTAGTTATGAAGTAGAAGGTACATCCTTCTTGTTTTCAGGGACCGTGGTCTTGATGGTACTGAGCAGCACCTGGTCAGAGCTTTGCTGAATCCAGAGTCGGACAGCATACTCCTTGGTCTTTTTAGCTATCAGTGAGGTGTCTCCAGAGCCCAGAGGAGAATTCGAGCAGAGGAGTCCTTTCCTGCCGCCATCACGCAAGATAAGCTGATTTGGCCAGCTGAGCTCAACATTATGTCCCCTCATCTTGAAATGACTTTGTAAAAATAACATTCAGAGGGGAATTTAATTGTCTTAATATCAGGAACTGAGAACATCTCCAATACTAGTCCCAAAAGACAAACTATTGAAGTCATGATGACAAATACCAACAGAGCTTGAACAAAACAAAACCAGTATTACCTCATTTTACTACTACACAACTGACACACATAGGATATTTGTAATAATATATGTCACTACAATATTCATATTAATGCATTCTGTACATAACTTGTAATTAAAATTGATTGTGATTCCTGGTTCCTTTGTATTTGAATCAGGACACATATACCTTTATGATAACCATGAATACATATTGTTATTTGAAAAGTTATCAGTGACTCCTTAAGATATTCTCATAGAGTGTTATATGTATGTGAGTGTCACAGTGTTGTCAAGAGTAGTGGATTAAATTAAATTGTTTATCTGTCTGTTGTTGTGACTTACACTTCATCATACACATACCCTAGACACATAACGTAGTCATCACACTATTCCAGAATAATTCTGACTGAGATATATAGATATGTGGTAGCAAGTAAGGTTATCTATAATACACTACTCTTAATAGATATAGATACCTTCACAGCTGATCTCAGTCAGTACACTAAGTCCCCTATAAATATTTATAACATCCCACTTCACCACAGTACAGTGCCCCAACTCTGGTTCATTCTTTGCATCTCAGCCTCCACAGTCCTCCGCCAAGTTGTTTTTGGTCGGCCTCTCTTTCGCTTTCCTTCAGGGGTCCAAAGCATAGCTGTTCTTGTGATGGCATCGGGGTCTCTTCTGAGGACATGACCAACCCAGCTCCAGCGTCTGCCAGCTATGATGGTCTGCATGTCCTCTTGCTTGCTACGAGTAAGCAGATCTTGGTTGGTGATGGTATTCGGCCAAAAGATGCGGTGAATTTTTCTTAGGCATGTTGTGTGAAAAGAGGACAATTTTGACATTTCCTTCTCTGTGACTCTCCAGCATTCCGCACCATAGAGAAGCACAGAAAGCACGCAACTCTGGTATAATCTTAATTTTGTGCTTGTGCTGTATTGGGAGGACTTCCAGATGTTATTTAGGCTAAAGAAGGCTGTTCTTGCCTTATTCATTCTGATGTTGATGTCTTTGCCTGCCCCACCGTCTGGTGTTACTGTGCTTCCTAGGTATGTGAAGGTATCTGTCTGTACCAATTGCTGATTCCTTACTGATATGGGCTCAGGGTTGCTCACATTGAGCGTCATGACCTCAGACTTCTTTAAATTGATGTTCAAGCCCACCTGCTGGCTAAATTTATTAAGTCTATCCGTTTTTTCCTGGATGTGTTGATGTGAATGTGCCAGCAGTGCAATGTCATCTGCATATTCCAGATCTTCCAATGTAGAAAATGTAGTCGATCTTATTCCTCTTGGACTGCCCTCTGTTGTCTGGCGCATCACCCAGTCTATGACTGTTAAATAAAGAGTGGTTGATAAGGGCATCCCTGTCGTACTCCTGTCTTCACCTCGAAGGTTAGGTTGCTCTGCCCAACACTATATATATATATATATATATATATATATATATATATATATATATATATATATATATTGTACAATGCCAATATATGCTCCTATATGTTTGTTATTTGACAAACAGTATTTGAAAAATAAAATATATTACTAAATTCTTTGTTACCTATATATAACTATATATGTCTAAATATATGTCTACCTGTTGTAATATATGTATAACTGTTGTCATATAAATAGCGTCTAACTGTTGTAACATAAATATTGTCTAATTGTTGTAATTTATGTATTACTATTGTGTATAAACAACAACACACAACAACCTACACGCACAATAAATAAACGCCCGCCATTATTGAACTTATATATTACTATATAAAAGGCTTCTCCGCCACCACGCGCCTCCACCACTTTTCCTTATATAAAAAGTCACGCCTCCACCACATTTTCCTTATATAAAAGTCACGTGCCTCCACCACCGCGCCTCCACCACATTTCCTTATATAAAAGTCACGCGCCTCCACCACAATAATACCTGTAAAAAATATTGTATACTACTTACATATTCACAGAGCCCCATGTCCTGGGCCAAATACTCATTTGAACTCTTTAAACTACTGCTGTATTCGCTCTTTTTCTACTCTTCTACTATAACAGTTAAAGATTTTCCAGAGTTCAGTCAGGGAGGTCATGTTGGCCACAATTACAAGACGTCGTTAAGGTGTCAAGATATGACATTGTCCATTTATCTCTGAGTGGGTTCATGGGAAATATTTGACGCTGATTTTCTACTGTTAATACCTTTAAATTCAGGGGGAAAATATTTGATGATAGGAAACTCTTTACAGAGCGATACAACAGGAAGCAATCTGATCATCAGAAGTAGTCCCCCCATCCGACAAGTGTTTCGGCCCAATTACTCCTTTACACTCTAAGGGGGGCGGGCCCACTTGGGTCATGACTCCCAAGCGTCTCAGCTTCCTGTTGTCTTGTATCGAAAATGAACCCATTTCACCCATGGCAGCAACTTTTAAATCCACAACGCCAGCCGCGGAGGCAATTGTGAAAATAACAAAGAGAAGACAAATTATTCCGTTCGTTCCGTCGCCTTTCACAACTAAGGACACACACTGAGACATTAGCGCGCAGCCGACGAGCTGCGCGCCGCAAGCCACTGAAATTTACCTGACACTCTCCCTATAGTATACATCGCCTGTTGCCCCAGAGTCGCATCTCTTTCACTCGTACACCAAAAAAAAAAAAAACTCAGCGTTGTGGACTTAGAAAAATTTTGGTGTTTTCTGTACTGCAGCTTATATTGTTACGATGTCCATTGTCCATTGCGGTTGTTCCACAGCCAGCCTGATGCCTTTTCGGCAGTTTCACTAAGCCTCTTCAGTGCCCTTGTTCTAGACTGTCCCTTCAGCCCCAACAGTTTCAATAAATCATACACTGATGCAGCCACAAGCCCTCTTGCGCCCACTTCAACCGCCATGACCCTTGCACTGAATCCATCGTGTCTCAGATCCGCGGCCAGATCGCTATACTTGGCCGCTTTGAATGAATGTTGCTCGTCTAATCTGGATTCAAATGGCACGGTCAGTTCAATCAGTATGACCTGAAGCGTTGCTGCAGAATGAAGCACTATATCCGGTCGTCTCCGCGATTTTCTGATACACTCTGGATATGCCCCCCGTCCAGGTAGGTCTACCGCCATTTCCCAGTCGTTTGCACAGTCAAGAAGAGATGGTAAACTGCTACCAGGTTTACTCGGTTTGGGGTGTGCTGACTTTCCTGCCCTCAGAAAGTATGTGTTTGCGGTGTCTGGCAGGACTTTGCTATTCGCTTTCATTCTTGCCTGATCTATTGTCGCAGCAAGCTCATTTAGCACTTTGTTATGGCGCCAAGTGTATCGCCCTTGCCCTAATGCCACCTTACACGCTGAGAGCACGTGTTCAAGTGTCTGCCTCCCCTGGCACAGGGGGCACTGCTCATCATCCGACTTTCCCCATTTCACAAGGTTGGTGGCCGACGGCAGCAGGTCATACATTGATCTAACCACGAAGCTGAGCCTAAGAGGTGCCATATGCCATATATCATTCCATGTCAAGGACCTCTGCAGAGCTCCTTCCCATGTGGTCCATTGGCCTTGTTGGACCTGCTGCACTGCTTTTTGCAACCTCTTATCATTCTCAGCTCCTCGTATCTCCTGAACTACCATGTCTCTGCGCTCCCTGCTTGATGCCTTGGACCACCAGCGGATGTCACCATGCCCAAATCCCCGTCTATTCGTTTGTGTGTATCCGATTACCTCTCTCAGTTTGAGTGACTCTTCAGCAGCATCAACAGCTTCTTCCACTCTCCACTTCCTTCCCGTTTTCAGTGTGGGCTGAATGGACTTAACCACGTCATCAGCTGACTCGCGTAGCATCATTGCAAGCCTTGCTTTTCCAACTTTGTATTCTTCAACAACTGACTTGAAGGGAAGCAGAAGTTTTTGACTTTTTGCAGTACAGTGCTACATCTGACAGACCTGGTGGTACCCCTAGCCATTTTCTCATGAACTTGTTGACCTTCTGCTCTATAGCTTCCACTGTACTTGTGCTTATTTCATATATAAGCAGTGGCCACAGCAACTTCGGTATCAACATGAACTGGAGGCACCACAGTTTGAACTTTCCCAGGAGTCTGCTTTGGTCTATGATCTGTAGTCCTCTGTCTGCCATTTCTATTGTCTGTTGCACTGCTTTCGAGTCTTTTAAAGAGGCATCGTACACCCTGCCAAGACTTTTAACAGGTTCCTCAATGACAGTAGGGATTCTTTGGCTAGAAACCGTGAACATGACCTCTGCTATCTTCCCTTTCCTGACTGATAGGCTTCTCGACTTCTTGGGTTTGAAGCTCATTCTGCACCAGCTGACTAGTTCATCCAGGCGTGCTAACATCCTCCGGGCCTGATGTTCATCTGATGTCAGAATTGTTGTGTCATCCATGAATGCTTTGAGCGGTGGCATGTGACACATTCCACCGAGCTTTGGGCCTATAGCCATTCCTTCAGCCGCATTGAGGATTACCTGCATAGCCATGACGAATAGTATCGGAGAGATGGTACATCCCATCGCAATTCCAACTTCAAGGCCAACCCACTTCGTTGTGTACTCTCTGGTTGAAAATCTGACAGAAAACTCTGTGAAATACAGCTTCAGCATTGCTGCAATCTCTTGTGGAACATGATACATTTCTAGGGCATGCCACAACATCTGGCGTGGAACAGATCCATAAGCATTCGCTAGATCCAACCAGATTACATGGAGGTTTGTTCTGTCAGACTTTGCCTTTTGGATTGCTTCCCAAATCATTGCAGCATGCTCTAGACATCCTGGTGTACCTGGGATACCTCCTTTCTGAATGGTAGTGTCAATGTACAAATTTGCCAGGAGGTATGTAGTGAGTCTTTTCGCCATTACTGAGAAGAATATCTTCCCTTCCTCATTGAGTAGTGAGATTGGCCTGAACTGACTGATGTCTGTGGAATTTTGTTCCTTCGGGATGTAGACTCCGTGTGCCTTTCTCCATTCCTTGCTTACGAGTTGGGTTTTCCACGCATTCTTCAGTAAACGGAGCAGTCGTTTGAGAACCTCAGGGCATCTTTTATACACCACATATGGAACACCATTAGGACCTGGAGCTGACTTGCACCGAGCTTTCTGGACAATGCTCTCTACCTCTTGCACTGTTGGGGGCTTAGTGTTAAATTCAGCTCCTGGCTTCCCCGGCCATTTAAGGCCTACCATGCTGCTGAGCGGCTCATCATTTGCGACCATCTGAATATGTCCTTCTAAGGTGTTCTTCCAGGTCTTCTTTCCTGATGTTTAGCGTACCCGACCGTGGCTGCTCAAACAGTTCTTTGGCAAACTTGAAGGGCTCCCTAAAGAATCTTTCCCTATCCCTTCGAGTCTTCCTTCTCTTCCTGCACAACCTTTCTGCTCTACACAGGGCATTATGTTGGCCTTTCAGGTGCTCCCAAACTTGCCGTAACCCTTCCTTCTCTGTGGCAACTGCGTTCTTGAACAGTTTTCGGGCATGCTTCTTCTGTTTCCTGATTTCATCTATTTTAATTTGTCTTCTACTTTTCCGTGGTGGGTTACTTTCCCTTGCCTCCCTCACACCGAACTCTTTGCGACAGTGCAGATATACTATGTCGCCGAAGATTTCCAGCTTCTTCTCCAAAGTTAGCTGCTTCAGGTTGTTATCCAACTCTTTTGCCAAGGCTTCGTCCAGCTGCTCCCAAAGCCCCTTTGCACTGGCAGGTGGAAACTTTATTGCATCTCTTTTCCCGTCCAAGAAGTGTGTGAGATCATCATCTGGCAGATCAACTTGAATGTACTCAGTGTTGAGGATTGCTTCATGTCTGCAGCATGGCGCATTCCTCAAATGATTATATCTCCGCGACTGATGTCGATGATTGTTTCATGCTTACAGACATTTGGATTTGTCGACGATCCGAATGGCTGTATCATGGAACACCTTAAACGAATAGAGATATATCTCATCGACCGATGTCGATGATTGTTGCATGTGTGCAGGCATTTGAGTTTTGGCCGACTCGAATTGCTGCACCATGGAACATCGCAATTGAATATAGTAACGACAAGTATGCATATCACTATGCATGACGCGTAGGTCTTTGTAAGGTCATTCGACGTGTGGGCTTCGGCCTCAACGGCAGCGTATGGCATGTGTGGCCATTGCCACTATATATTCGACTTGTGGGTTTTGACCCGAAAGGCAGTGTGTTTCAGAAGTGTGGCCATTGCCACTGATATTGTGTGGTACAACCACTTTTTAATTGTGTGGCTGGGAAGCCATTTGAGCAGTGTATTTCTTGAACCAAACGTAAGTCGTCGTATGAATAACGCAGTTTGCATAATTATGGCAGATTAGCCTGGCGTGGTATGCCAAAGGAACATTATGTTACTAGCAATAGTGTAAGACTAGTATAGATGGATATTGTACAGCTAGCGGCAAGCGTAAGCCTAGTGTAACGAATATTAAACGACTAGCAGTAGACGTAAGCCTAGCATAATAAGTGTATTGCGAAACTAGCAGGATAGTTAAGTCTAGTGCAACAGGCTATTGTATAAACTAGCGACGGGAGTAAGTCTAGTTAGCCTCTGAATTTATGCCAAAGGACATTGGCCGTTAAAAGGAACTGACCTCTAACCAGAACTCTAGATAGAGATTGTGAACATGTGCTTATGGAATAATAAGAACTCTTACAGATCGTACATGAATGTGATGTGACTTTTGTTCCCATGTAGTTGGTGTCTGCTCATGGTATGAAATTACTAATTAAATATTTTGAGTCGTCAAAATCACAGTCTTATCAACTATCGTATTCGGAGTTGAGTTAAATGCTATTCATCTTCAACTGATCATGACCAGTGATGATTAATGTCTTAACACGCTGCATCTCACACTGCCAATATAATCAATAAGACAAGAGACTCATACAGGTCAGTCAAGGGTCGAATATTTAATATGAAACATATTCAGCACAGAATGTATCACAAGGGTTAAGCAGACATTATCGATACCAACGAACAGTATTACGGAATCCTACAAAAGTGATAAGAACCCGAGGGACTTTGACTCTATAAACTGAATACGTATATAATAACTTGGTCATCCTCAAAGCCCACACGTCGAATGACCTTACAAAGACATACGCGTCATGCATAGTGATATGCATACTTGTCGTTACTATATTCAATTGCGATGTTCCATGGTGCAGCAATTCGAGTCGGCCAAACTCAAATGCCTGCACACATGCAACAATCATCGACATCGGTCGATGAGATATATCTCTATTCGTTTGAGGTGTTCCATGATACAGCCATTCGGATCGAGCACAAATCCAAATGTCTGTAAGCATGAAACAATCATCGACATCAGTCGCGGAGATATAATCATTTGAGGATTGCTTCATGTCTGCAGCATGGCGCATTCCTCAAATGATTATATCTCCGCGACTGATGTCGATGACGAGCTGATGAGCTTAGGAGGTTTGAATTAACCCAAGAAAGGGAAATGAAAGAAAAAGAGATGGCTCAGAAGGAAAAAGAATTATCCATGAAATTGGAATTAGAACGACTGACTTTAGCTCAACAAGAAAAAGACAGAGAATTTGAAAAGGAAAGAATGGCACAACGAGATAAAGAAATAGCTCAACAAGAGAAAGACAGACAACTAGAGAAGGAGAAAATGGAATTAAGGAGAATGGAACTTATGCAACTGGATCAAGCCCATAAAAATGCCATGGAAATGGAAACATTAAAACTTCATGCAGAAAAAGAAAAAGCTTTAGAATTAGCTAAAGTGCAGTCTGAACAGACTAACACTGCGGCTGCTACAAATATTTTTTATCCTAAGTTAAAAATGCCACATTTTGACCAGACTCGCGATTGTGTTGACTCTTTCATATCTAGATTCATCATCAAGGTCACAGCTCTGAACATACCCAAGGAAAGATGGAGCAGTCTTTTACTTGATTTTTTGACTGGTGATTCACTTAAATGTTTCATGAGTCTTGATGAGAAGAGCAGAAGCGATTTCGATGTCGTAAAAGAAGTATTACTAAGACGTTTCCAGTTAACTGAGTCTGGATTCAGAGATCGCTTTCATGCTGCAAAACCAAGCAAGGATGCAGATTTTGGTGAATTCATTGCATCTATTAAACATTTCCTTAGCAGATGGATTGATTTATCAGGTATAAATAAAACATATGAAGGTGTTATAGATCTCATGCTGCGAGATAAAGTTTTATCCGCATGCAGCACTGAATTAGAAGCATTTTTACAGGAAAGATATCCTAATTCTATCAATGAGTATGAAAAACTCGGAAGACAGTATCAGACCGCACATCAGAATAAAGATCTTCATAGATCGACTATTCGAGATCCTATGCCTATGTGCGCGGCACAACATGATCACAGACCTCGATCGAAGAGCTTTGATGGACGTTGTCGTTCAGATTATTATCAATCCGACAGAGGTTTTTATAACTTCCGTCGTCATCGCTCTCCTTCGAATTCATATCGACGAGGTTATAGAGGATATTCACCTCATGATCGTGGGTATCACAGAGGCAGGGATTATGATGGTTCACATCAAAAAGGATACTATAAACAGAGATCATCTTATGGTAGAGATGCCAGGAAAGATGACTCTACTGATTTTTATTATAGCAATAAAAAGTCAGTCAATAATAACAAAGGTAATGCCAGATCTCCGTCGAGAGACAAAAATAAACATAGACATGCAAATAATTGCAGTGTCAAAAAGGAGAAAGGTAATGATGATAATGATCATGCGAACGCATGTATGGTAATGAATGATACATGTTATGAGTGTCAGTCGAAAGACAGATTAAAGTCTACAATTACACTTGATTGTGGCCATTGTATGCCAACAATGTCGGCATGTGTAAATGTCGGTTATCTTACATTTCATCCCGGAATATTGGAGGGTAAGGTAGTAAGAGTTTTGCGGGACACTGGGTCTTCAACCATAGGCATAAAGCACTCGCTTATCGAGCCCTCTGCTTTTACAGGCAAATCAGTTAAGTGTGTCACATTTGGTGGGAATATAGAAACTTTCCCTGTGGCACGAGTATACATTGATACTCCTTTTTACACAGGCACTGTCTATGCCTGCGGCTTGAGAGCACCCATAACTGAAATTATAATAGGAAACATACCAGGAGTTAAAGATTGCACTCCTGGGGAGATTGCAATGTGGGTTGAATCTCACCCACAGGTGGCAAATGCTGTTGTAACGAGAGCACAACAGTTAGCTACGGATACGGCTACACCACCTCTTCCTATAATAGATACAATTATGTCTCAAGTTGGCAGTGTTTCACCTTCTGTTTTTGCAGAAAAAACAGAAGAGTGACCCAACTTTACAAGGATTGTTTAGCCGAGCAGAACAAAAAACTATTAAATACACAAGAGGGGCTAAACAATGGTTCAAGATAAAGAAATCAATACTCACTAGATATTATGATGATGGCAAAACAATTATACATCAAGTGATAGTACCTAAGGAATACAGACCATTGGTCCTACAAACAGGTCATGACTCCCCTATGGCAGGGCATATGGGGATCAAAAGAACATTGTTTCGTGTTACGTCACAATTTTATTGGCCTGGGGTTAATAAGGATACAAAGTTATACTGCAAATCATGTACAACATGCCAAGGTATAGCACGTAAGGGCAGGTTCCATACGGCACCCTTACAGATTACAGACGTGCCTGAGAGACCTTTCAAAAAGATTGCAGTAGATATAGTGGGTCCGTTATCAATTGTTTCAAATAATGGATTTCGTTATATTTTAACTTGCGTAGATCTTTGCACGCGTTGGCCAGAGGCCATACCATTGAAAACCATCACAACTGCATCCGTGTCTGATGCATTATTTTCGATATTTTGTCGAATCGGTTTTCCGGAGGATATATTGTCAGATCAAGGATCACAATTTACTTCCAACATCATGAGGGATTTAGAATCCATGCTATCTGTTCACCACTCGTTTTGTAGTGCGTATAGGCCTCAATCAAACGGTGTGTGCGAGCGCTACAATAGCACTCTAAAACAGATGTTATCTAAGATAACTGAAGAATGCCCTCGTGAATGGGACAGGCTTCTGCCGGCGGCCCTGTTTGCTTTTTGTGAAGTGCCCCACGAAAGCACGGGGTGGTCTCCGTTCGAATTGGTTTATGGTTCGAATCCGCGCGGACCAATGATGATACTCAAAGATTTGTTGATTGGAGCGTCAATTGATACAGCCACTCGAAACAGCTACGAGTTAGTGATTGATCTCCGACAACGAATCATCGATGCGTGCACTTATGCATCCCAGAGTATTAAATCAGCCACTCAACGATCACGATTATTACATAATCAAAAGAGAATATTAAGATCATTTAAACCAGGGGGAAAAGTTTGGTTGTTGCTACCTCATAACGATAACAAATTACTGATATCATGGCAAGGTCCATTTGATGTTATCAAACAAGTCACAGATGTTGACTACTCAGTGAACGTTAGAGGTAAAATCAAAACCTTCCACGTCAACATGCTAAAATTAGCAGTTGAAAGACCACAGGAATTAATTCCTGTCATTAACTCTATTGATGATTCGTCACATCATACTGCTTCTTTTGCAGTTGTTCATGAAGAAGATACCACTTCGTCTATCCCTTTACAATTCCAACTACCTTCTTTGCAATCATCGGAATCTTGGAAAGACGTGACTATTTCTTCTTCACTGTCTTCTTCTCAACAAGATCAAGTTCGGGATATTCTCATTTCTTTCAATGATGTTCTCACCGACCTTCCAGGTCAGACATCGCTTATATCCCATGATATTACTCTTACTGATTATAAACCTATTAAACTTAGACCCTATCCTATATCTTTACACCACAAAGATAGGGTAGAGAAAGAGTTAAAGGAGATGATACGTTTAGGTGTGATATCTCCTTCGGAATCACCATATGCATTCCAAATGGTGATTGTTAAAAAGAAAGATGATTCTTTACGTATCTGTATTGATTTTAGGCGATTGAACAAAATTACAATCACAGACGGTGAGCCTATGCCACTTTTAGATGATCTTTTGTCTGAATTATCTAATGCTACTTTCTTTAGCAAACTAGATCTCTCTAAAGGCTACTGGCAAATTCCTCTTGCCGAAAATGCCAAACCTTACACAGCTTTCACAACTCCTTTTGGGCTCTACCAATGGAATTATATGTGTTTTGGGTTGGTAAATGCGCCAGCGACGTTTGTGCGCATGATGCGCCGCCTTCTTGGCGATCGTAAAGATGTCATCACGTACATCGATGACATCTGCCTATTTCATGACTCGTGGGAAGACCATATTGATGGTTTAACTTCCCTTCTACATACGTTACGTATGCATGGTTTGACTGTGCGTCCTTCAAAGGTCCAAATAGGTTGTCAGGAAATTTCTTTTCTTGGTCACCGAATAGGTAACCACAAACTGTATCCTGACGACAATACAGTCAAAAGAATTCTTGAGATTTCTACCCCTTCAACTAAGAAACAAGTTAGAAGCCTTTTAGGCCTAATAAACTATTACCATAAGTTCATCCCGCATTTCGCACAACTATCTACACCTTTGTCCGCACTGTTGACCAAAGGTAGTCCTAATAAGGTACGTTGGGACAAAGATTGCGAAAGCGCTTTGGTAACAATTAAGAAATTATTTAGCAATGCACCTATTTTGTTATTACCGAATATACGTATTCCATTCATTCTGCAATCAGATGCCTCGAGCTACTCCATGAGTGGTTGTTTACTTCAATGTTACAAGGAAACTCTCCATCCATGTTTCTATGTGTCGAGGAAACTGACTCCAGCTGAACAGAAGTATGCGACAGGGGAACGTGAGCTCCTGTCTATGGTCTGGTGCCTGGAGAAGCTGTCAAGATATCTCATCGGCACGCACTTTTACATTATGACAGACCATAGTCCTCTTACTTACATAACAGCTAGAACAATGCGTAACGCTAGAATACACCGATGGTATTTGTTGATTCAAGAATTTTCATTTACGATCCTGCCTATTGCTGGATCAGACAATAACTTGGCAGATCTTTTATCGCGCAACTTCTCTGAGAAGAAATTGAATTAACTCTTTAGTCACCATGTTGACAAGTGCTATTATTAATGTTATAAAATTTAATGTGTCTACTTAATGATTATCATACTTATAAGTAGGTAGTACTAATATTGATATGTTTGGGAGACGGGCGTCTTCTCCATCACTATCATCCGTGCCACAAGTGTCACGTTTGGAAGTGAGGGGGATGATGTTGAGGATTGCTTCATGTCTGCAGCATGGCGCATTCCTCAAATGATTATATCTCCGCGACTGATGTCGATGATTGTTTCATGCTTACAGACATTTGGATTTGTCGACGATCCGAATGGCTGTATCATGGAACACCTTAAACGAATAGAGATATATCTCATCGACCGATGTCGATGATTGTTGCATGTGTGCAGGCATTTGAGTTTTGGCCGACTCGAATTGCTGCACCATGGAACATCGCAATTGAATATAGTAACGACAAGTATGCATATCACTATGCATGACGCGTATGTCTTTGTAAGGTCATTCGACGTGTGGGCTTCGGCCCCAACGGCAGCGTATGGCATGTGTGGCCATTGCCACTATATATTCAACTTGTGGGTTTTGACCCGAAAGGCAGTGTGTTTCAGAAGTGTGGCCATTGCCACTGATATTGTGTGGTACAACCACTTTTTAATTGTGTGGCCGGGAAGCCATTTGAGCAGTGTATTTCTTGAACCAAACGTAAGTCGTCGTATGAATAACGCAGTTTGCATAATTATGGCAGATTAGCCTGGCGTGGTATGCCAAAGGAACATTATGTTACTAGCAATAGTGTAAGACTAGTATAGATGGATATTGTACAGCTAGCGGCAAGCGTAAGCCTAGTGTAACGAATATTAAACGACTAGCAGTAGACGTAAGCCTAGCATAATAAGTGTATTGCGAAACTAGCAGGATAGTTAAGTCTAGTGCAACAGGCTATTGTATAAACTAGCGACGGGAGTAAGTCTAGTTAGCCTCTGAATTTATGCCAAAGGACATTGGCCGTTAAAAGGAACTGACCTCTAACCAGAACTCTAGATAGAGATTGTGAACATGTGCTTATGGAATAATAAGAACTCTTACAGATCGTACATGAATGTGATGTGACTTTTGTTCCCATGTAGTTGGTGTCTGCTCATGGTATGAAATTACTAATTAAATATTTTGAGTCGTCAAAATCACAGTCTTATCAACTATCGTATTCGGAGTTGAGTTAAATGCTATTCATCTTCAACTGATCATGACCAGTGATGATTAATGTCTTAACACGCTGCATCTCACACTGCCAATATAATCAATAAGACAAGAGACTCATACAGGTCAGTCAAGGGTCGAATATTTAATATGAAACATATTCAGCACAGAATGTATCACAAGGGTTAAGCAGACATTATCGATACCAACGAACAGTATTACGGAATCCTACAAAAGTGATAAGAACCCGAGGGACTTTGACTCTATAAACTGAATACGTATATAATAACTTGGTCATCCTCACATACTATAAGTCATCGAAGCACCCATAACACACGGGGGTCCCGAGAGGTCCGTAACACTCAGCACTGTGGATTGACTCCTGGCTGCGTTCTTCTAACGTCTTATCCGTCGAGACAGAGCGCTGTTGATCTCCCCCTGATGACCTCCCACACCCCTTTTTCGTTCTGTGGATTTTCATTTTTCTCTGAGTAGAGAATTCCCTACCACAGACACATGGAAATTCCAGCCGTTGTTCAGAGCTCGAAGTCCATGTAACGGGTCTGGTCGATTCCATTGAAGCGCCTGTGGATTCATCATCCTCCCCCCCTTTCGGTGAATCCTGGGGGCATCTATCGTTTTTGATAGTATAGCGAAGGGAAATCGCATAGCATTGCCTAATTTGGCAATATTTAAGTATGGATGTATATACATATGACATGTTGGCCTGTTTATTGAGTGGACTTTTGGCAGAAATAAGTGTGTGCGAGTGTAGGCCTATATGCTCATTTTATCTGTATTTCAATTTGACCTTGTATTTTAATAATATACATGATGTTTGTAACATTATGAAAAGAGCAAATTTAATATATATATATATATATATATATATATATATATATATATATATATATATATATATATATATATATATATATATATATATATATATATATATATATATGAACATATATGTACACATATACATACATACATATATATCAGTATTTAATGGTTTTGGAAATGTATGTATGTATTCTTTTTTTTTTTTAAAGGATCTGATACACCATAGATATCAACTGACTTTGCAAATAAAAATAAACTGGAAGTTTTAAATTATCATCTTCTAACAACACGGTGTAAACTAAAACTTTTTTTTTTTAGATGGAAGCGAAAAAAGCAACTACAGTTTTCGATCTGGAAATGGACTCACTTAGAGGGAGGATGCCTCCATAAATCTGGCATCCTGCTGTTGTCAATAACCGGCCCTCAGGCGTGCGGCAAAGGTGCCGCCATCTTTCCTCATGAGTGCGCTGGTGGGCTCTGGTGGAGTACCGGGCGATGGAGTCTCTTCTCTCTACAGATTTGAGAATCCCGTCCGCTGTTTTTTCAGTCTAACATGACATATCCACGGACGTTTCTTCGAGAAACTACACGGAAAGAAAATGCAGCTTTGCATATTGAGCTAACCCTGCATATTGAGCACCTTGAAAAAGAACGCTCAAAAGTCACTCTCAGTTGGCTTCCGCCAACAATGAAAGAAAAGACTGTAAAAGCCTTGGCAGCACCAATTACGGGCGACAAAGAAGCCGAGGTCTACAAGATTCCAAATGCTCCGGATAAGTAGGGTGTGCTCTGTCGGCAATCGACAGGTATCCCACATTAAGTGGAACTACTATTCAAAGATGTTAGTAACAGTGCCAGGACGGCAAACACTGTGCTTCACACTGCGGTGAGGACACTCACAGAGCTAGCCGTTGTTCGAGAAAACCAGGAAAAGATCTCAGCACAAAGGGGCCAAGACTCCAAACAAACACTACAGAGCCCGCTAAGAGAAAGGGCAGCGATGAAGAACTCACAGAGCCTTTGAGGATGGATGGAAAGTCTCCAATCCCGATTCCCGGAAGTGGCAGCGACGGCATTCAGCCTCCGGCAGTCCTAGCGATGGAACAAGTGCCAGTACAGAAATGAAAAACAACAAAGCACCATTATTTCCCATGATAAGAATAATAATAATAGCCCTTAGTCATAACTGACCATGGGTATGCGCCCCTGAGGTGACAGCCCTCAGCTGCTTATTTTCCTGGTTTTCTCCTCTCTTCTCCTTGATGTGTGAGCTTCTTTTCGCCCAGTCTGAGGTAGCGTTGTAAATAGCATCGCCACTAGGTGCGATCGGCAGCTTCATCCTCCCACGTTGCTGGATTTAAGTCCAGTGCCCTCATGTCTCTCTTGCACACATCTTTGAATTTCAGCTGTGGTCGCCCAACTGTTCTTTTGCCATCTGCCAGTTGTCCGTAGAAGATATCTTTCGGGATGCGACCATCTTCCATGCGGCGGGCATGGCCAAGCCAGCGTAGTCTGCGTTGTCTAAGCAGTGTATACATGCTTTAAAGGCCAGCACGTGACAACACCTCGACATTTGTCACTTTATCTATCCACGAAATGCCAAGGATGTGGCGTAAACACCGTACATGGAAGGTATTGAGCTTTCTTTCCTGCTTAGCATAGGTTTTCCATGTCTCGCTGCCATATAAAAGTGTGCTGGTGACGCAGGCATTATATAATGTGGCTTTGGTCTTCGTTGTGAGTTTGGAATTTCCCCAAACACGCGTAGTGAGTCGGGCAAAGGTAGCTGCAGCTTTGCCAGTGCGATTGTCAATTTCAGTGTCCAGTGAAAGATTGTCATTGATGGTAGACCCCCGGTATGTGAAGTGGTGCACCACTGCCAATTCATAGTTATCGAAAGTGATAACTGGTGCAGCACCCACATTCTGACTAAGCATATTTTTCTTTTCTTTAGACTTATAGTGAGGCCAAAGTCCTTGTATGCTTGGGTGAAGCGATTCACCAAGCTCTGATGCTCCTGTTGGCTTTGACTGACGATTGCAGCGTTATCAGCGAACAAGTCTCTTATGGTGACCCTTCTGATTTTTGTTTTTGCCTTCAGCCTTGCACGATTAAACAGACGGCCATCTGACCTAGTGTGAAGGCATATTCATTCAGTTGCATCTCTGAAAGCATGTTTCAAGAGTAAGGCAAAGAAGATCCCGAAGAGGGTTGGAGCCAGAACGCAGCCTTGTTTAACGCGACTTCGTATGTCAAAGGGCTCTGATGTGCTTCCAGCATACTGGACTGTTCCCTTCATGTCGTCATCGAATGACTTTTATATCCCATGACACCAAGACAAACAAGCCGTCGACTGACAAGACCTAAGACCTTTGGGCATTCCACACGTTCCTCACACTGGAAATTCAACAACACTTTGCTCCAAAACAAAACATACGTAGAGCACATGACCAAACTAATTCTTACATACACAAGCGACATACAAATAGAAAATATTCAAGAACACTGGAAAACACTTAAAAGCACCACACGCGAACTAACACAGCTAATGTCATCCATCATATACAGACACCGCATAAACAAGAGACATTCAAAGAGAAAGCTATCCAACTATCAAAGCAAACAGACAAAAACTCTCACTCCATTCTCACGCTACAAAATGAGCTAGAACAGTACAAAAACCACAGGTTTCAAGGAGCCCTATTACGGACAAAACTCAACACAATCACGCAAGAGACTCCCAGCAAACAATACATGGCAATAGAACAAAATATACAACGCTGAAGACAGATAGGGCAAATAGTGGATTTAGAAGGGATCACACAGACGGAAACACAACACAATAGTGCAGGCTTTCGAAGGTTACTATAGGAACCTGTACACAGAAGAAAATGTTCAACTACACATACAAGATAAATTTATGCAATTCACAAAGAAATTATCTGACGCAGACAAACAAATTCTAGACACTGAGCTGGCACTAACAAACATAACACTCGCAGTAATTATAATGCAAAAAGACAAATCACCAAGACCAGACGGACTCACGGCAGAATTTTACCAACACTTCTTTCCTACGTTAGGGCCTCCTTTACTACAAGTACAGAACGAGAAGCCCACAGATCAAACCAAATATCAAAATGTCAGCTACGAAGGAAAAGCATTCCGGAAACGGAATATCATTTGTTTTTTAATGCAGTACAATCACACCTACAATGAAACTACTGCAGAAAATCATCGATTTACAAACAAAACAAACAAATATATCTACAAAGCAATCATGTTAAACACAATATCAAAAACAGCAAATAGTATACACACACGCACGCACGCACGCACGCACGCACGCACGCACGCACGCACACACACACACACACACATACACACACACACATACACAGAGATCTTGATTATTTTGTCACAATTTCGAAATCAAATTTGGAGTTGTAGGAATTCTGCCACGTTTCTTCTTCTTCTTTTTCCTCGTTCGCCTTCAGACTTCCACATTTATGACTCTAATAAAGGCAGTAGTCAACTCAAGGTTCCCGATACCTCCAAACAGTTTTTCGTTGACAGAAGTGCCATGTGTATCATCGTATTTTCAATGCTGGTTTTTTTATGCACATTTTTCTCCAGAAAGTCTTATCAATCGCCCCTGAGATGGTACCTCTTCCTTAACAAGGCAGTCTTGATTCTTAAAACAACCCTTTCTTCCCCCACTGCCTCTCTCTCCCTCTTCCTATTATCTCATTCTGTCTATTCTAATATCTCGTTAAGTCCACTTTCAGCTTTCCATATCTGTTACAAGGTGGTGGTTTGCTCTGAACAATGTTCCATGTGATATGAATAAAACAATTATAAATTTCTGGCCATTGTTTTTTCATTGATATGTTAGTTTTTTTCATTCAGAGATAGTGCTGTAGCGGAAGGTTTTATATGTGTGAGATGATAGTGCTAGAGTAGAAATAGTATTCTCTCCAGAATGTGTGAGGTCCCAGTGACAGAGAAGTACACTGGTATCACTCGATAGTCACGGCTGTGAAAGTATCTGGACTGAAAATATTCAGAGAACAGTCAGACCTTACTGCGCCACCTCCGCTATGTGACCACCTGTGATATTAATAAAAATTCAACCAAACTCAGTATCAACTATATTGAATGAATAAAGCTGGTGAATACAATTTATATCCTCTTTATTTACATCTATCTAATTGTGGTGATTGTGTGTGACTGGTGATACAAAAGTTATATTTATACAAAAAAACCAAATTGGCGAAAACCCTTACAGTTTTTACAAGTTACACTAGAATGTCACTTCTTTAGACTTTTCCAATTAGTTAGGTAATAGACTTCTTCACTGTCTTATTCACTTTATAACTTTCACTAGTTTATCACGCAAATTGTCATCATAAAACTTTGATTGACAGTTATCACTTCTTGGGTGCACGATTGTCACAAATATCACTCATCTGTTTTTATAATCAGTGTTTATATGAGATGTACAGCTTCAGTAGGTCGTGCTTCTACCAATCCAGGCACTGCTGGGGCGATTAGCATTGATCCTTGAGCAATTTTTGATCATTGACCTCTGACTTTTGGTTGACAAGTATGAACCTGCAGATAATTGTAGGATATGTGGCTATTTGTGGATAATAATTACCACATTCCTATTGTAGATGAGATGAATTTGTTTTCAGATGTATGCGTGAAAATGCGTGATTATGGATCAGTGACAAGACAGGTGTCTACTGTGGAACATTTTATAAAATCAAATAATACAAAATAATATGTACACACATATATGGTATGAGGTTATAGTATCCCCTGCCTGACACGTTAGCTCTGTAAAGTACAGTAACTTGAAGACAGATTGAATAAGCCCTGATAATGATTGTTGGTAGTCCTGAAAAGAATTGTTATTTGTCCTGTGCTAGCCCTGATATGGACTCAGTCACGGTGGTTATATTTCGGGTTCCAATCTTCAACAATCATATCAAGTAATCAATTAATATGCATGATACTTTCATAACATAAAGATTAAACAAATCCTGAAATAAAAGTTGTAATTACTGTATTATTTTACATAGTAACTTTACATACCCTCGCAGGATCTAATTAAGATCAGTAAAGACTGGCTTTAGTGGAGTAACAGAACTGCCTGGCTGCAAATAACAAGATATTGGCCTCTGCACGTTCCTCTCTCTCCAGCCGTTGTCCTTCTGTCTTGCTTCGCTGTACAAGTGAATTTGAAATCATTTCCGTCCGCCCTTATATATGCAGCTACCGGACGTACAGGAAACAAGGCTCGCAACTCCAGCAAACTTCCCAAAAAAGTTGTAACTTCGGGGGGTTTGTGCTAGAGGTGTTTCAAACCTTGGTCTCGTGCATTTCACCTTTCCCAGTTCAAGCCTTTGGAGTTATATATTTCCGTTCTCCGTGAGTTGACCTTTATATCCATATGTTGTTTTCCCATATATGTCGTGTTAACGATTTTATATTGAATTATAAATAGGAAAAACACAGGATTTCTCAATGCACGGACACTATTCTTGCGAAATTCTTCACAACTACTTACTCCCTTCTGATTTCCTTGTACCTATACATAAATGAAGATATTCCCGTCAAAAGGAGACCATTCTCATCCTTGTCTGTCATTCCGTTCTCCTTCCCGATGTCTAATTCTAACCATGATTTCGGACGATTTATTCTTCCTTATACACTCGCCGAAGTCATTCTATCTGACCGTGGGAAACCCCTTCTCTGATTGGCTGCCCTAGATACACACAGGAAAATACCCCTGCATTCGTTTGTTCAGGTCAGAACACTGGTGTCCCACTTTTCGGTCTTCAAACATTTAACTAGGCAATGCGTAACATGCGACAGAGCCTCCCTCTCTTTTAAGCTGTAGATTTCTACAGCTAACAACTGTAAGCTTTGCCGTAGTTAATGTTCTTCTTACTCTCGTTCTATCTCAGTTGGGTGTCGACTAAGAAAATCTCCTCTTACATTTTGTTTTCATGGATATAGATTTCTCCTTTGCTATCTCTCTTTTCCCAGTTCGGCTTTTCATCCAGGCCCTTACCGCTGGTGAAATGGGGTCGGTAGGTTTCCCTTGAAGTTTACCGCCCTCTTTTCGTTGATAGTTGGTTGCGGTTTTCCCTCGCAAATTCGTAGGTGTTTGATTTTGGCTACGTGATTTGTTCTTTTTGTCCAGCGCATGGGTTTCAGACTGCAATTTAACCTGTGTGGGATGTTTCCTTTCCCCTCCAGTGCAAATCTCGGGAGTACCCATGATGGCTGGTTTGCTTGTAGACTTTTGAAGACTCTTCCGCCGACTTTCTGAATCTACATGAGTGCACTCTGGACAGGAATTTACATACCGATTGATGTCTTCCGTAATACCTGGCCAGTAGTACTGGGTGGCTATTCTTTGTTTTGTGGCACCATTACCCAGGTGTTCACTCAAAGATATTATGTGCCCCCAGCCTATAACCTTATTTCTATAGGTGGATGGTACAACAATTTGACCATGACTTTTCGTCCCTCTGCCAGCTTTCCTGTGCAAGAGTCCATGTTCCATATAGAAATGTCCTTTGATTGGATTGTTATGTGTTTTTGACAGTTTGCCAAAACAAGGCTTCAATGTGCTGTCTGCTACTTGAGCCTTTTTCATCTCAATCAAATCAAATTTTAATTTGGTGTCCCTCTCTATGTTCCTGGAGTCAGACCTGGTCTGGATTTCTGCCATAACCATAGGTTTTACCGGGTTTCCCAAGAAAACATATCTACGCCCCAACATCAGGGGGTAAAAGGGATCATCTAACACTGCTGCATTTATCTCCCCTTCCACATAGCGACAACTGACATGAATCTTTGCTATGGGTAAAGTTAGGGGTAATGCTCCTTTTAGTGGCCCTTGAATATCTACTGTTTCTGTGGTGATTTGTTCAGGGCGCACCAGAGATGCACACACGACTGCGTCATAGGACAAACCTGTGTCATACATTCCTGTGACTTGTTTGCCATTCACAGTCACTATCTCTTGTATAGGTGGGTGATGGAAGCTATTCTGACTCACTGTCAGTTCCTTCCTATCCGAAGTCCTCACCTGTAGACATGCAGCATGATGAAGAGGTTTTTTCCTTCCACATTTATCAGTGTTGTGGTTGTTCATTTTGCAGAACTTACACCATTTTTCTTCCCTTCGTGAGGGTTTGTTATATCCTGGAGGGTTCTTGTCTTTGTAGTCATATCTTTGGTTGTTCTTGGTTGTATTGTCCTTTTGTTCAAACTCGTTTTGGTTTTGTGGTGACTTGAAACTATCTCCCTGCTTCCTCTTGTTTCCTTGAGTCAGGGGTGAGCCAGTTTGTGACTTTCTGCATAGATGATTATTTCATCTAATCTCTCTCTTTTGTGTTCTACTAGGAATGTCTTCGTCTCAGGAGACATGGACTCCAGGAGTTGTTCTATCAACATCATCTCCTTGATCCCTTCAAAATCCTGATTGAAGTTTCCTAACTGACACCACCTCAGCAAGTAACTTTCCAACCTTGCTGAGAACTGCTGATATGTTTCTCCTGTCTGGAGCATAGCAGTTCTAAATCGCCTTCTATAAGCTTCTGCGTTTTGTTCGTAACGCATCAACAATGCTTGTTTCAAGGCTTCATAGTTTTCCTGATCTTCTTTTTGCATCTTCAAGTAGACATTATAAGATACTCCTCTCAATCCCTGTGACAACTTCAAATTCCACTTTTCTTTTTCTAGGCCATAAGTAGTGGCCAATCGTTCATATCTGTCAAGGTAATCCTCTATTCCCTCTTCTTTCTCCACAAATGGGTCCAAGTGGAAGTTCATAGCTCCATTGGAGGTGCTTTGGCTGGCGCTGGTATCCAAATGAGATGACCTACTACCATTAGTGGTAGCCGCTGCCTGTATTTCAAGCTCTTTTAATCTCAGTTCATGGTCTCTATCAGCTTGTAGCTTCCTTTCCTCAGCTGTTAATCTTCTTTCTTCAGCCTCCAATTTCTTGGCTTGAGCCTCAACTTCCAACAGAAGCCTCTTTTCTTCAGCTTCCATTCTTTTGGCTTCTCTCTCAGCTTCTAGTCTTTTGGCTTCTCTCTCAGCTTCTGCTTGCAGCTTCCTTTCCTCTCTATCCATATGTTTGTCCACTTCCGTTGTGACATACTGGATGAGAGCATCACCTGTCAAGCCCAGCTCTTTTCCCATTTGCATGATCGCAGTTCTGAACTTCACTAAGTCAGCCATTATATTAAGTTAAGTAGGGTATGAAAACTTACCTAAACTTACTTAAAATAATTATCAAATGGACAACACAATTAATCGTGCAACCTTGTGATAGTCAATATTTACTGAGTACTCTAAGGTACTGTTACTGAGAAAAAAATCTTATTCTAGAATTTACAAAAAAAAATTTTTTTTTTCTCTATTGGTGGCCCAAGATAGACTAAAGATAGATGTATTAGATAGAGGATGGCTCAGGATATACGAGAATATCCCGGACGAGCCCCCACTGTAGCGGAAGGTTTTATATGTGTGAGATGATAGTGCTAGAGTAGAAATAGTATTCTCTCCAGAATGTGTGAGGTCCCAGTGACAGAGAAGTACACTGGTATCACTCGATAGTCACGGCTGTGAAAGTATCTGGACTGAAAATATTCAGAGAACAGTCAGACCTTACTGCGCCACCTCCGCTATGTGACCACCTGTGATATTAATAAAAATTCAACCAAACTCAGTATCAACTATATTGAATGAATAAAGCTGGTGAATACAATTTATATCCTCTTTATTTACATCTATCTAATTGTGGTGATTGTGTGTGACTGGTGATACAAAAGTTATATTTATACAAAAAACCAAATTGGCGAAAATCCTTACAGTTTTTACAAGTTACACTAGAATGTCACTTCTTTAGACTTTTCCAATTAGTTAGGTAATAGACTTCTTCACTGTCTTATTCACTTTATAACTTTCACTAGTTTATCACGCAAATTGTCATCATAAAACTTTGATTGACAGTTATCCCTTCTTGGGTGCACGATTGTCACAAATATCACTCATCTGTTTTTATAATCAGTGTTTATATGAGATGTACAGCTTCAGTAGGTCGTGCTTCTACCAATCCAGGCACTGCTGGGGCGATTAGCATTGATCCTTGAGCAATTTTTGATCATTGACCTCTGACTTTTGGTTGACAAGTATGAACCTGCAGATAATTGTAGGATATGTGACTATTTGTGGATAATAATTACCACATTCCTATTGTAGATGAGATGAATTTGTTTTCAGATGTATGCGTGAAAATGCGTGATTATGGATCAGTGACAAGACAGGTGTCTACTGTGGAACATTTTATAAAATCAAATAATACAAAATAATATGTACACACATATATGGTATGAGGTTATAGTATCCCCTGCCTGACACGTTAGCTCTGTAAAGTACAGTAACTTGAAGACAGATTGAATAAGCCCTGATAATGATTGTTGGTAGTCCTGAAAAGAATTGTTATTTGTCCTGTGCTAGCCCTGATATGGACTCAGTCACGGTGGTTATATTTCGGGTTCCAATCTTCAACAATCATATCAAGTAATCAATTAATATGCATGATACTTTCATAACATAAAGATTAAACAAATCCTGAAATAAAAGTTGTAATTACTGTATTATTTTACATAGTAACTTTACATACCCTCGCAGGATCTAATTAAGATCAGTAAAGACTGGCTTTAGTGGAGTAACAGAACTGCCTGGCTGCAAATAACAAGATATTGGCCTCTGCACGTTCCTCTCTCTCCAGCCGTTGTCCTTCTGTCTTGCTTCGCTGTACAAGTGAATTTGAAATCATTTCCGTCCGCCCTTATATATGCAGCTACCGGACGTACAGGAAACAAGGCTCGCAACTCCAGCAAACTTCCCAAAAAAGTTGTAACTTCGGAGGGTTTGTGCTAGAGATGTTTCAAACCTTGGTCTCGTGCATTTCACCTTTCCCAGTTCAAGCCTTTGGAGTTATATATTTCCGTTCTCCGTGAGTTGACCTTTATATCCATATGTTGTTTTCCCATATATGTCGTGTTAACGATTTTATATTGAATTATAAATAGGAAAAACACAGGATTTCTCAATGCACGGACACTATTCTTGCGAAATTCTTCACAACTACTTACTCCCTTCTGATTTCCTTGTACCTATACATAAATGAAGATATTCCCGTCAAAAGGAGACCATTCTCATCCTTGTCTGTCATTCCGTTCTCCTTCCCGATGTCTAATTCTAACCATGATTTCGGACGATTTATTCTTCCTTATACACTCGCCGAAGTCATTCTATCTGACCGTGGGAAACCCCTTCTCTGATTGGCTGCCCTAGATACACACAGGAAAATACCCCTGCATTCGTTTGTTCAGGTCAGAACACTGGTGTCCCACTTTTCGGTCTTCAAACATTTAACTAGGCAATGCGTAACATGCGACAAGTGCATCGTGCCTTCGATGGAAGATTAAGCGAATGCGGGGGTGGAAGATTCCGAACAATAATTGAACCTTGGAATACGATTGATTTGATAAGTCATTTCATTGAGTCCGTACATTTAATTCACAGTTGTACACACAGGATGATCATTTCAATAGGAGTAGAGCATAAGTCCACATAAGTCATGCATAAATTAATCAATAACGTAGACTGCTGGTTATGTGTCAATGTCCGTTTAAGGATACAATGCAGTATTGTCGTCAGAACATCACAGCTATATGCACGCGCAGCTAGACATGGCTACCTGCCGACAGTGAGACTGCGAGTCTGAAGATATTCATACGAATTTGACGATTATTCTTCTCCTTCTGAGAATTCTAGTTAAATACTAACCTCCATAAATTTCCCTCTCATATAGAGTTCTAGGACTGACCCTGGTCCATCAAAAAATGCATATATAAATGGCTATATCATGCCATTGAATTGGAAGGTTAGAAAAACGCAGCTATTCAGCTTGGCGGTCAAGTAACAAAGGGTAGCGTTTCTTAGTTACCGACTGTGTCCTAAACAACGCTATACACGTCATAATCGATCGTGTATGGAGCGTTCAGTAATTGAAACATCTATCGCAATATATTAAATGCCTTAACCTTTTACAATTGCACGTCTGATAACCTTTAGCAGACGGCGTTAATATCATATACCGTAACAATTCCCTGTACACCGGGGAAAAAAATCGATAGATTTTTTTTCAAGATCTATCCGACTTAACAATTTTTCAAAAAAAATTTAACACAATTGTGACATATGGCCGACGATGTTCTGAGTAGAACCGTGTTGCGGTCATGTCAACTAACTATTTGTCATAGTCATCTAACATTAATCACATGATATATCAATTATACATATTATTATATCAACTAAATAAAATGTCCAATGTTAATAGTGAATGATAGAATTAAATTAAAGTAAGGTCTGTCGTATTAGTATGTCATATAGGAATTAATTTGACTAATTAAAATTAAATTAATGAATTAAACTAAGAAATAAATTATTAAGGTTCTAATGTAACGCGATGTTATGAGAGAAGAAAAAAAAAACAAAATAAGTGAGAAGAAATAGAAAGAAATTCGAATATAAGTTTAACTTAATTGTGTGTGTTAAGTGTTAGTGAATAATAACTATCTAATTTAACTAACTAAATAATGTATAGGTACATTAAAAAAAATATTAATCTAATACTTGTGTGAGATTTATTTTCTCTTTTCATAATTTCTTCTTTTTATATTTCGTTCTTTTTTTTTTTCTCTCTTCATTTCATTTTTTTCTCACATTTCATTTTATTGATAATAATTCAATTAAGAAGTTAAGTTAACTAATTAATTAGTATAGGATATGATGATCCATCCGTAGTCTTGATCCTGATGAATTCTTTTAGGCAAAAATGTTCAAACGTTTACGTTGGAAAGAAATGTCATTTATCCCAGCATCCAAGAATTAAGTGCACATAGGATAATAAGTTCGACTTGTCGTCAGATATTGTTCCATGATTGTTCAACGAATATTCATATATCGTGTATGGACGTTAGACGAAGTTTGAATGTCAATATGTATACCTTGATTGTCTTTAGTTCAATTCTGTGATGCATATAGTGTTTATAAAGTTTAAATTGAAGGCAAGGTTAGTTCCTTTATAGTTGATATGTTTTAGGAATGTTAATGTTGATTATTCGTCGTCAATAGGATTACGTGACAACGCATCCGCCACAATGTTTTCAGTGCCAGGAATATGTTCAATGGAGAATTCAAATGGCTGTAGGATGATTGAATATCTGGCGAGTTTCTGGCTTTTATGATTAGATCGACGCAAGGATGCTACAGCACGTTGGTCCGTCTGTATGGTGAAGGGAGCACCAAGCAGGAACTTTTCAAGTTTAGTTATTGCCCATATCACAGATAAAAGTTCCTTGTCGACTGTTGAATACTTTGTTTCTGCCGGCTTTAGCTTTCTTGAAATATATAAGGTAGGATGTAGAATGCCATCATGGTTCTGGAGCAGGCATGCACCAATGCCGTAGTTACTAGCATCTGTTCGTAAGAAAAATCTTTTGGAAGCATCGGGAAGTCTTAAAATTGGTTCATGCGAGAACAAATTTATAATTTTGTTGAAAGTTTCATTGCATGTACCAGTCCATGTCACCTTCACCGGCATGTCTTTTTTTAACAATGAAGACAATACAGCCGTGATGGATGACAAGTTTGGTATGAATCTACTGTAATATTGAACAAGTCCTAACAAACTCCTGACCTGTTTCTTCGTCTGAGGAACTGCTATGTTTAGAATTTTGGAGACTGTACTAGGTAACGTTCGGATATATCCCGATCCAATGATATGTCCCAAAAAGGTTATCTCATTACACGCGATTTGCACCTTTGTAGGTTTAGCAGTTAGATGATAATTCCTTAGAGTGTCGAAAACATATCTAAGTCCCGAAACATGTTCCTCAAACGACGAACTAAACAAGCATATGTCGTCAATATATGTAATAACGTCTGGTCTACCTGATAAAATTTGTCGCATCAGGCGAATGAAGGTAGCTGGCGCATTAACAAGCCCAAAAGGCATCACATTCCACTGGTATAGACCTTGTGGAGTGGAAAATGCGGTGTAGTACTTAGCCTTTTCGGTCAGTGGTATCTGCCAATAACCTTTAGTTAAGTCTATCTTACTAAATATAGTTGCGTTGGATAGACGTGGCAGTAAGTCGTCGATAAGTGGATGTGGTTCGCTGTCAACTATAGTCTTAGCATTTAATTTTCTATAATCAACACATAGTCTGATGTTATTGTCTTTCTTCCGGACAATCACTAATGGAAAAGAGAATGGCGAATTACTAGTCTCAATGATTCCCAGAGACAACATCTGTTCAAGTTCCTTAGTAGTTTTAGCAAGGAAATGTAAAGGAACAGAATAGGGATGTACACGAATAGGTGTATCATCATTGAGAGTAATGTCATGACTGATAGCCGATGTGCGACCCGGGACGTCGGTCAACACATCTGGATAAGATTGTAATAGATTAGCAATCTGTAGACGCTGTTGCGGTGTAACCGTTGAAGAGATGGTTACATCCCGCCAAGATTCAGTAGGTTGAACTACTGGTACCGGTAACGGTAACTGTACCTCAGGAAAAGAAGATTCTTCTTCCTGGATGACAGATAAGTTAGAATAATAACAAGTAGATACTGTGTTGTCATCTAGTTCATGAAAAATTGACTGTAAGTGTTCAGGACGTGTATGAAATTGCTTGAGCATGTTAATATGAAATATCTTTTTGTGTCCCTTGATATCTAAGACGTAATCAACGTCGGAAATTTTATCAATGACTTTGTAAGGACCATTCCAAGATATCAATAATTTATTGTTATTGTGAGGAAGTAACACATAAGCCTCGTCGCCTGGGAATAATTGGCGTAATCGTCGAGACCTATTTTGTAGAGATCGAGCCTTAGCTTTTGCAGCCTCAGAAGAAGCTGTTGCCAACTGGCAAGACTCAATAATGTTCTTCCGAAGATTAATCACGTACTCGTAAGATGACTGAGTGTCCTGAGTCATCTCCGCGTCAATTAATAAGTCTTTTATTAGTCCCATAGGACCTCTTGGGGGAGCACCAAAAACTAATTCAAAGGGAGAGAAGCCAGTTTGTTCATGCGGTACCTCCCGATAAGCAAATAGAACAGCTGGGAGTGCTCTGTCCCAGTCATGAGGGTGCTTAGCAGTAACCTTATGTAGTAGTTGTTTAAGTGTACGGTTAAGTCTTTCAACCGCACCATTACTCATAGGATGATAAATACTACTTAAATTCCTATCAATGTTCCAAGTTTTCATGACTTCCTTCATGGTGTCAGATATAAACTGTGACCCATGGTCTGATAAAAGTTTTCTAGGAAACCCTATTCTAGAAAAGATGAGATGTAGTGCATCAGCTACATCTGTGGTAGTGGTGGTCTTTAATGGGATAGCTTCTGGCCATCGTGTGCACAAATCAATGCACGTAAGGACGAATCTATGTCCTCTGGCCGATGGTAGCAATGGACCAATAATATCTATTGCCATCTTGTCAAACGGTCTTACTGAGATATCGCAAGCCTGAATAGGCGCCGTGTGAAAAGCTCCACGTGCTTTCACTTCTTGGCATGTAGTACAGGAACGTACATACTGCGAAATATCTCTTGACACTCCTGGCCAAAAGAATGAAGACAGTACTCGAGATCGTGTTCGAGTATATCCCATATGTCCAGCACAATGTGAGTCATGTGCATGTTGAAGAATGTACCGTCTAAAAGTATACGGGACCATAACTTGTTGTTTCATTTGTGATTTGTCATTAAAACATCTAATCAATATGTCATTTTTAATAACAAAACAATGTTTGTTATTATTACCTGAGGATAGATTGTCAACTTTATCAACCAACTTAAAAATTTTTTTAAAGATTTATCCTCTTTTTGTTTGGTTGCAAATGTTTCCCTGTCAATAGGTGAATTGACTACAAATTCCTCTTGGTTGTCTGCATCCATTTTATTATCATCAACTTTCTCCATGAGTTGAGTCTGCGCTCTAGTCGTCACGGCGTTTCCAGTGCATAGGTTATGTTTCTCCCATTCTATAATCTCATCTGGAGTACAATCTTTACTGCCGTGTATACGACCAACCATCAGATCAGCTATAGGCTTTTTTAGCATACATACTTTTACGTTCCCTGTGAAAAAAGGGTGTTAACATGAATAATAGCTGTGGGGTAAAACTCAATAGTTCCACCAAAAGTCATGCAACGGACATATTCCCCCGTTGCACAGCTAGGATGTACCAGCGACTGTCGTACACCAATCGTTGTGGATCCTGAATCCCTCAGCACTGAGACGACGGATCCATTAACTAATCCCCTGTTAAAAATTAGTAGGCCTGTTCCATCGTTGACTGCAAGACCTACCTCTGGTGTAATATGTCCGCAGTTAAGCACTGTTTCTTTCGCCTTCTGAAAAATAAGATTGCATTGTTGGCAACTATTTGCCACATTATAATTAATAGCAAAACATGCAGCAGAAGACTGTGTTGTATTATTGTCAAGTGGGACCTGAGCTATAGGGGTAGTATTATTTGTAACTGCCGCCCCTGTATTATGGTTGTAATGAGATGATCCCCGAGAATGAGATCGATTCCGAGTATAATTGTTAGAATTATCTCGTCGTCCTCTATAGTAACTATTATCTCGATGTCTCGAGCCATGATTATTACCATTCCAGTTACTATTATTATTGGGAGTATGTGATCGATTATAATGAGTGTTATGTTGACCATTGTGGTAGTTTGTTTGAGGTGAATAATTTCTATCTCGTGATCTACCTCTGTTGAACTCATTTTTATTGTTGAAATCATTATTATGTCCCTTCTGAAAGTTAACATTGTGATTTCTTTGGAACCTGCTTCTGTCTACACTGTGATGTCTTTGTTTGTTATTATGATTGTAGGCCATATTAGACGCCACAGGTAGAGGTTCTCTTAATGAGGAGTTAGAAATGGTTGCATTCGGATGTGCCGAACAGTAGTTTAAAGAAATTTTTTCTAACTCGTCCATAGTACCTGGTTTACGCTCCTGCAAATATGCAAAAAATGGCTGGCTAACCGAAGATAATACCTTATCCCGTAGTAGTAAATCAACTAATTTGTCGTATGATTTGTTGACTTCTGCCAGTTCAACCCATCTATTAAATGTATTGCGTATGTTCGCAATGAATCCTGCAAAATCTTTTGGAGATTCAGGTAAAATTCCCTTAAATTTCAACCTACAGTGTTCCTCGTCCAGGTGAAACCTTCGTAAAAGCAAGGACTTAATAGCACCGTAGTTATTTGCTATTGATGGGTCAGCATTTTGAGAAGCCGTCAATGGTTCTCCAACCAAGAATTCATTTAACTTGAGTACCCATGACTCTTCAGGCAAATGGTTTGTTTTGCAAGTCTGTTCAAAACGTGACAGGAACGATGAAAGGTCGTCCACGTTCAAGTTGAGAGTGGGTAATTTAAAGTTGTAGAAATGTTTAGTTTGGCTGGATGATGATCCATTTTGTGCGTTATTATTCTGGTTTGCATCAGCACTTTGTGCTTGTAATCTTGCTGTCTCCAATTTAATACGCGCCAATTCCATTTCTTGTTGTAAAATAATTTCCTCTCGTTTCAATTTATTCTCTTCTTCCTGTTGAGCAATTTCTCTTAATCTATTTTCCTTGGCAATTTGCTTCATCTCACGTTCCTCTTCCTCTTTCTTTAATGCAGCCTTTTGTTCCTCTTCCTCTTTCTTTAATGCAGCTTTTTTCTCTGCTTCTTTTCTTTCATGTTTTTCCAGTTCTGCCTCAGCAAACTGACGAAGTTCTTGAGATTTATAACCATATTCCCGACCAATTTTAACGAAATGGTCTATAGTAAGCATTTTGACTTTTATCTGTAAGTAATTATTGATAATTACTGATTAAAATAGTCAATAGTAGCTTCAGAGTAATTATTATACTTACTCAACTTAGAAATATTCAATATAAATAATCACAATAGTACTGAACTCTAATGTCTAAGTTCAACTAATAGACAATATTTTGTAACAATATTGTATCTAAATAATACTATATCATAAATAGTTATGATATCTGTTAACTATAATGTAATTACATCACACAATTAATCTCAATATCCAATAATGTTGGGTATGATTCCTAGTAATTATATTGTTCAATGTACTAAGTCACTCTCTTAGTACCAGAAAAGTATATTAAATAATATACAATGGGTCTATTACCTCAAAGGTAGCTATAAGATTATTTTATTTGGTCAATATATATATTATATTATTATGCCCTAGGCATCTCTTATAAATTGTAGTGCTACTTTCTTGGACTATCACTGCATAATTATGCAATGTCCCATATTAACCTTAAATATCAGAAAAAATTAATTAAATTAAATTACAAGTGTATTATTGCATATAATATCATATTATTAATGTAGTATTTAATATATATTATGAGGACAAACAAAACAATGATGCAACTAAAGGGTACAAACAATGTTAAGACGCAAACAAGACATTTTCACAATTAAAAATGAATTTATGAACTAAATAAAACAAGCGGAAATGTCACAAGCCAAATGAAGGGTCAAGGTCTGACCCGAGGTCAACTTAATATTCAAAGTACACAAAAAAAAATGACTGCAAAAAATGATGACATCACAGGACTCATAACGGACGAAAATTTAACAATCATCAAATAAATGATAGTAAGAGGAGACTGGACGAAATAGTTAACGAACATGGTACAGAACTGAATAAAATTGTTAACGAGTACGAATAAAATACGCCAGTTATCTACGGAACGGTACAGCTAACACAAATCGTCAAACGGTAGCAGATTTGGACAGACAGTCCAATGGCAAACCTCAATGGGGCTTCCAAAAGTGCAATCGTTTAACTGCCCTAAGAAACGACCGAAATCAATTCAGGCATCGTGAGAGCCACAGAATCTAATTTCGGTTCATCCTCCCTACCTCCCACGAATTAACAACACATTAAGACAACAAAAAGTACATTAAACATAGGTAAAAACATGCCGATGTAGGCAGAGGGCATGGACTCAGTTAGCACTGTTTGCAATAACAACAGTTAAACACCTAGACTTATCTTTTCCGTTGCTTAGATCAGTGCTAGAGGTCGTCAACAGCTAGGCCTGTGCCTTTGACTGTCTGCTCCTGATGGGCAGGCAACGGTAGTCCATCTTGTGCATCTTGATCAATTTGAAACGAACTAGAGAGGCGTTGAAAAGATGTCTTCTTCACTGCGACAATGCAACAGTGACGTCATGTTGCTATTCATGATCACGTGCGTCACGTCAGCTTCGTAATGGTCATGTGATCGAAACTTGATCGTAAATATTTCATTCGAAAGTCATGAAAAAATTTTTGGTTTTTGGTTGTTTTTCGTCCCCACACACCGGGCACCACTGTTACAAGGTGGTGGTTTGCTCTGAACAATGTTCCATGTGATATGAATAAAACAATTATAAATTTCTGGCCATTGTTTTTTCATTGATATGTTAGTTTTTTTCATTCAGAGATAGTGCATCGTGCCTTCGATGGAAGATTAAGCGAATGCGGGGGTGGAAGATTCCGAACAATAATTGAACCTTGGAATACGATTGATTTGATAAGTCATTTCATTGAGTCCGTACATTTAATTCACAGTTGTACACACAGGATGATCATTTCAATAGGAGTAGAGCATAAGTCCATATAAGTCATGCATAAATTAATCAATAACGTAGACTGCTGGTTTACGTGTCAATGTCCGTTTAAGGATACAATGCAGTATTGTCGTCAGAACATCACAGCTATATGCACGCGCAGCTAGACATGGCTACCTGCCGACAGTGAGACTGCGAGTCTGAATATATTCATACGAATTTGACGATTATTCTTCTCCTTCTGAGAATTCTAGTTAAATACTAACCTCCATAAATTTCCCTCTCATATAGAGTTCTAGGACTGACCCTGGTCCATCAAAAAATGCATATATAAATGGCTATATCATGCCATTGAATTGGAAGGTTAGAAAAACGCAGCTATTCAGCTTGGCGGTCAAGTAACAAAGGGTAGCGTTTCTTAGTTACCGACTGTGTCCTAAACAACGCTATACACGTCATGATCGATCGTGTATGGAGCGTTCAGTAATTGAAACATCTATCGCAATATATTAAATGCCTTAACCTTTTACAATTGCACGTCTGATAACCTTTAGCAGACGGCGTTAATATCATATACCGTAACAATATCCCACCCTGTGACATAATTTGTGCGCTCTCTTCTCCTCTCCGGCTGTATTGAACTACATTTGTTGTGCGTACTGAATTAGGAGCATTATTCTATTGTTAGCACTTTCTTTTTTCCCTACTGTCATTGTTCACGTTTCACGCTTCGATGCATGTGTCGCGAGAGAATTCTGTGTTATTATTTGTGTTGGGGGGTGGGGGGTGGTGGGGGGTGGTGGGGGGTGGGGGGTGACAGTAAAATCAAGCAGATCGTGCTGGAAACGCGAATGCTGTAGGCTTAACAAGTAGAGTCATTCAGTGCAACTGGCACGCCATACAAATTGGTAAGTTCAAAACAGTCGACCATAATGCAGATCAAGTCTAGTCCACAGAAAGACATTTATTAGGCTCTATATTTCCAAGCATGTAATAACAACAATAATACGTTGCATTCAGACGTCCAGTGTCTGTCGGTTGTAGAAGCACATAACATGGCATGCAAAAGTGGAATACATATTAATTTTGGCCGTTATAACTAAATGTCCGTTCGGACACGACGTGATCCAAGTTCTGCGGCATCAATAGTTACTGACGATATCGTTGCGATATACTTAAATTAAACTGGTTACTATACTGTAGCGAGTGTGCCGGAGAGGTTATTGATGTTACCAAACTACGTGTACTCAGAGTGAGGTCAAGCTATGTAAGTCCCTGAGTCTAATTGTTGAAGATAATGTATTCTCAGGGTACCTATCCGCTACCTCTCTAAGATCTCACTCCGGGAAATATTTTATGAGAGTGTTATGTGTTTTATGACTACGTGTCTAGGGTAATGTAAGTATAGTGAAAACTGCATAAAACAAACACAACTGTAACTCAATGAAATTGAATTAAGTAAGACAGGCGTTAAGTTTAGATAATTATATTACAATTTTAATTTCCTGTCCCTCAAATCTTTTTGGGGCAAAAATCTTTAAAACTGAAGAGAACTGTATTTACATATAATAAATAAATAAGGAGGAGTCTTTGTCCATAACTTGATAATAAACAAGTGTCACTGTAGGTGTATAACACAAACTGATGTAGTACTGTCTAAAAGCGAGAGTCAATAGTGGGAGGGACTATTTTTGTCATCATGCCCACAAAATTGAAAGTTCACGTGTGGAAATTTTTAATGAATGAGTTTTCAGAGCCCACGTAAGTGGACTTCACCTGACGTTTCTATCTGAAGTAGATCATATAAATTCAGCACAAGTGTTGTCTTCAGAATATCACATGCAGCATACAGCTTTGCTGAGGCTTTCTCTGTCCTCCAATTCTCTTGTCACCAGGTGTCCTGCCACCAACTGGTAACAGGCAATATAACCTTGAAAAAGAAATACGTTCCCCTACGTTTATATGCTGGCTATAATACTTCCACAATTACTCAAACTGTCATCATTTGTGGTCAGTCTCGTGTGCAAATATTTGCAGTAGCCCCTAATTTATTTGACTTCACTCCGTACTGTGTTTACATTCTTCTTCCGTATGGCTGCAACGCCCCTGTCACTTTAAACATTGATTTTCTTCCATACAATCAGATAGGTATACAGTTGTCTTCTTGTAACCTGTTACTTCTTTTGTGCAATCATTCTAAGTATGTTTTCTGGCGTCTTTTAAACACTGTGACACTGCAGAAGACTGCCAGTAGCTTTCTGGACTTACAGTCGTAATGGTTTTTGTATGGCAATATTCAAACACAATTTAATTTCGTTTCTCAATAAGTCTGCTTAGGCATGCTTGCTAGGATGTCGTAATTCTTTTCCCATGGCAATGTCGTACAACACAAATATTTGGCCCCCTATCTGGGTTTGCCTCTACATATTAATAAAATATATCAATAAAATTATTTATCTTACCGCAATCAATGAAATATTTCACACAAATATAAGATTAACTGGTAATCAATGGCACAGGTGCAGATCGCTATCGCCCAGACCGCAAAGGCATTGGTCACACTGCTATGCGTCTGATCTTAATCTACTGTGTTGAAATATTTTTCTCAAGTGGCAGCGTATTCTGGTAAAGCGTTAGTTTTATCTCCCCTTCCTAAATTATCATTAACCAATCAAACGAGTCAAGCAAATTTGACTGTTCAAAAACGCGTCCCGAAAATGTAACTTTCGAAGACTTTCAAAATTGAGCAGTTCCCCAGTGTGTTTGTCTGTCTGTGTCAATTTGTATTTTCTACAATATCTCGGTTATTATTGGGTCGATTTCAATTTTTAAAAGTGATTCTTAAACTGCCCTTTGGCCTCTATCATCCTATCTAGTTTTCATCTAACTCTTCTTCATCATTTTCATCTTCTGAACAAAATACTTTTCTATAAGGCAAGATAATTTATTATAGGGAATAGTATGATATTTTAATAAACAATATTATCGCTATCATTCAATACATCCATTTTTATTTATCCTCTTTATAAGCTATCTAAGTTTCTCTCTTTCCCCTCCATCTCTGCACAAATTTAGTTTTAGTGTCAGTTTCAAACGCATAAGTTTGCCTTGATTCTTTTCATTTTAATCTCCCCCCCCCCCCCATTTTTTTTGTTCCCCTTCCCATTTTTCAAGACGAGGTAACAAGTTGGTTTTTTTTTCTTTTTTTCTTCTGCCAACATTTCCGGCTTTCGTCATAAAATATTGGGAAGGGAAACGCGAGCTGCGTGTTGTTGGGGGATGGGACTCAATACGCTTGGTCTTTAAAGATTTAAATCTTGTGCCAATCGTGGACTGTTAGGCTAGGCAAATGGTGCATAATTTTCAAACATTGTATTTATTTATAGTTACAACCTCCACTAAATAATAGGGCGGGGTGTGTGCGATTAGGGGAAGGGTAACCTTTTTCAAACTATGGTAGTAGAAAAGTCAACTATTGTCCAATTCTTAGCAGACGTTTGACCTTGCTCTTGGCAATTTTCAAATATAGTAGGAGTGGTTATAGGCGGAAAATTTACGTTACTAGCTTTTGAATGGGGGAATTTGAGCGGGGGGTGGGGGGGGTTTACACGGAGTTAGTTTTACTACATATACTTCTCTGTTAAGACAGTAAACCATAATGGCCAATAATAATTTGGTGGCAGCCTCTCGAACATAGCCACATGAAATCGCTGGCATCAAAGTCTCCACGGATTGGGAGCATAAAATGTACGACCTCACTGGTCAGTGTACAATAATGAACGGCCAAGAAAATTAGACGTTGGGATACAATAACCGACGACACATACATCATTTATTTACCAATTACGTAATAATGTCTTACTTACTTAGTCGTTCCCCTTCTACCATGAGGTGTAGAGGTTTGGAAGAGAGAGCTGTCTTCCTCCTGGCCTGGTTCCATTCTTGTCCTCGGTCCTTCAAAGATTGTCTAATGTTGTCCTCCCAGCGGACTCTGGGTCGTCCTCGGGGTCTGGATCCTTGGCTCTTTGTTTCCCATGCTTGTCGTGGTATCCGATCTTCTCCCATTCTGCAGACATGGCCAAACCATCTTAACTGGGACTGTTCTACTTGGGTCTGCAGGGGGTAGGATTTAAGGCCTTGACGTATCGTCTGGTTGCGTACCATGTCTCTTCTTGTTACTTCAACCACCTTCCTCAGATACCTCATTTCTGAGGTTTGGATCTGGCTTTTATGGGTTGTAGTCATTGCCCATGACTCGCATCCATATGTCATGACTGGGACATAGGTGGAGCGGTATACAGCCATCTTCGTTTTCTTACCAACCTCTCTCTTGCTGAGGAATCCTCGATTTATGGCCTGAAAAAGTCTCCCAGCTGCTGCTTTTCGAGTGGCCAACTCTTCTTTGATGCCTCTCTTCGGTCTATAATAGCTCCGAGGTATTTGAAGTGGTCTACCTGCTCCAGGACCTGTTCTCCCAGCTTAATCTGATGTCTTTTTTCTTCTCGTGATATCACCATGTATTTTGTATTAGAGCTGCTTATGACCATCCCTCTCTTCTCCAGCTCTTCCTTCCAGACTTGCAGGTTGGATTGGAGATGTGCCTCTGATTTAGCAATCAGGGCAACATCATCAGCAAATGCCAGCTCCGAAATATAGACCTGTCTCATCTTCCAGTACCCCACTGAATACTTTCTTGTTCTCTCCTTACATGCCTTGATGACATCGTCCATAAGGAGTATGAAGAGGTAAGGTGATAGGATATCACCTTGTCTTACACCAGTGGTGGTCCTGAACTTATGGTTTGCTGTCCTCACATAATTTCTGCAAGACTTGTAGAAGCTCTGTATAGCATGAATCAGAGGTGCAGGAATATTCTTCCTTGCCAAACAGTCCCAAAGTTTGCTCATGGGGACCCTGTCAAACGCCTTTTCCAGATCTATGAAACAAAGATGGATCTCACTCTTATACTCAAGGGCCTTTTCACTCAGCTGTCTGAGTGTGAAGATTAGGTCTTGAGTACTTCGGTTTGCTTGGAATCCGCACTGGACATCATCCAATTGTGGCTCAGCTAGGCGTCGGAGTCTCTGCTCTAGGATTCTAGAGTAGATTTTACCAGGGACACTGAGAAGGGATATGCCTCTATGGTTTCCACATTGTCGATTGTCACCCTTTTTGAAAATTGGTGTTATGATGGCAATCTCCCAATCTTTTGGTATGGTCTTGTTGTACCACGCTGCCTGTAAAACCCTTAAGAGTAATAGGTCGCCTGATGCTCCCATGAACTTAACCATTTCTGGTGTTACACCATCATGCCCTGCTGCTTTGCCCATCTTGATTTTCTCCAGTGCTGCCTTCAGTTCTTCCATCTTTATGTCATCTTCACCATCATTGGTTTTCTCTTCTGTGCTAGTGTTTATCATTTCTGATGCTACGTAATAATAATGTCGCGGCGTTCAATACAAGTGCGTTGACGCACAAAAAATAGCTAATGCAGACAGCCGTATTTCCCAAAAGAATGGGCATACGCCTGTGTGCAAAAGCATACACAACAGCATGACATGGCCAGTCAAGCGTATCGCCTATCCCTGAGAGATTAATTGAGTCCCTAAAACGTGATAATAGCACATTGACTCCTGGTAAATGCGAGCACGAAGTGTTTGCTTAAGATTGCATAATTACTTCCTACTCGACCGTAGGGTTAGGTGATTAAAGATAAACACAATCTTGGAAGACATCTGGAAGAGCGAGCAGGACGAATGATGTAAGGAAACTTCCGGACAACCTGATTGTGATCAGGAAAAAATGTAAAATGTTGTAACGTAAACATTACCAAGAATTGTCGGATGAAGCAACTCCATGTACGGAGGATGGCTGTTTGAAATTTTCAAACGCATGAGTCATACATAATACTGCATGAGGAAAAGTTTTCATAATATGAACTTTGAATATATTGGCTTGCATTTGAGGCGCCAATAAACAACAGCGCTGATTGGGAGTTTGTCAGAGAACGGCACGTGGAAGCGTGGGTCGAGAACTTACGATATAACGTAGAAAAAGTTTGACATACGGCACTGCATTCATGAAATCGTCAACGTAGACAGCTCAGACCTTGCTACAGAAAAGAATAGAGCTGGATTCTGAATTTGAAATAATACCCCAGACGTGTGTTTGAGGCATCTGTGTTAAGTTGCCAGGACTATTCTACTGAGCAAGAAATCTAAGATTTCTCAATTATAGAGGTGAGTGTAACACATTTTTATGCTTTTAATTTGACATATTAATACTTGCTAGTGGTGTGAAAGATTTATACTAGGCTGGCAACCTTAGCATGTGAAAAGGATGAAAAGGATAGCCTACATTCATAAACCACCACAGCAAGCGCTGGTGATTGCTTCATGCTAGTTCTCATGGAAGAACCAAAAGCAGAGGTAATCTCAGACTCCAAGTGGAGAAAGGAAGTGGATGATGATGACACCATATGTATATTATCGTTTGTAATGCTTAAAGTTGTTCCGTCAGGCATGAGACACTTGCCGCTGTCCAGTTGAAATTGTTCAATTACATTAACTAAAAGAATGGAGATTTTTCATCACATCCCCTGAGTAAAATGATATACACTCAGGGAGAGTACAAATTCTGATGAAAGAATCGGTGACGCACAGCGGGGAAAGGCGCCTGATCTAAATCAGGAAAACAAATACTTAGAGGTGGAATGTGTTCTTTTATTCTCTCTAAAGTTGGTGATAAGGATTGGAGATACCATTTGAGGTTCTACTCACGTTACCAGCTGTACTAGTCTGTGGTTCGAAGCTTGAGATCTGTCACGTAGACAGATAATTTATTTTGCCATTTTAATGTTCTGTTTTCCTAGACATTTGTATTCTCATTTTCTTTCATTTTCTCCTTCTCAAACCCTACCCGAGGTGTTTACGTTCTGGCTTTCAGTAGAAATCCCCCACTGGTCAGAAACGGTCAGCGCAGCGGTAATATTACATCAACGCACCGGTGGCTCGCTTGACCAGACAAACATTTCTCCGGTCGCTCTAGTCTTTGATCACGAGCGGCTGGTACCCTTTGAGGCCTGGGTAACGAGTTTGATCTGTTTCAGGGGGAGATAACAATCGCGGTCAGTCTCTGGGTTTTTGCCACTTAGAACGCAGTAGCGATCATAATATTAGGTCTATCGGGGGAATCTTCTCGCGGTTGTTGTCTTTGAATAGAAATATGCAGGCCAGGTGTCCGGGGGGAGCGTCCTTATAATCTATAAGAGTAGACGGGTTTAATAAGCCAACACACTCGTGAATCTTCCTGGCCCGTAGATGACCTTCATGAGATAAGGCAGAACTTTAACAACAGAACTATATGTTAAGGCCTATCTCTAGTCATTTTTCGGGGTGAGTTGACATATCTTATAATATGATATATTCATGTTACAGAGTTTTATATATATATATATATATATATATATATATATATATATATATATATATATATATATATATATATATATATATATATATATATATATATATATATATATATATATATATATATATATATCTGATAGGAATGTGAGGACTTCTGCCAGTAATTTACTTCAGTGATAGCGTTTTGCCGTATTCAGCCTTAATTAAGTGGTGTTTAAGCTGTTTTTGGTTTATAATGGGTTAAATGATAGACTTACAAAAACAAACACTCACTAGGCGTAGAATAAGTCAACAGAGGCTTATCATGGGTTAAGAATAGGCTAATTAAGTGTCATTTCTGTAAGATAATGTCAGAGGTGTGGACCGGCACTTAAACACTGAATTATAGGAGATAGTCACTTATTCCTTTTTGATAGATATTTGTAGTGGCAAGGGAGAATCATTTTATGCTTACTTGTGTGGCTAGGCACTAGTCTATAACTTTCACAGAAAGCAGTCACCAGGCATAGATATAATTATATCTTATGATTCAGTCACAACTGTATTATTATAGCTAGAACATTGCATTTTCTATGTATTCATTTGTGGGATATTAATATTTTGTTTCCCCAAAGGGACATATGACTTATTTTGTAATGTCAAATGCTGTAATCTGTTTATGTAAATTCCCTTAATGTTGTAAGATGAATAGCATAACCATTCAGCTGTATGTTTAGATTGGGAGAAGAGGAGTAGATTTTGCTGTCAGAACATTTACTGACAGTTACATGGGTGTACAAAAGATATTAAGCCTATGCGGGCACATGCTATAATTGATAGAATGGAAGGAGCGGAGCATGACTAGGTTATAAAACATTATATTGATTTTGTCGTTGCTTGAAGTTAAGGGTATTTTTTGGGGTCTCAGTTTCAGGGAGACCGAATCGCTAGAGCAGACTCCAGTCAGGCGAAGAACGACATGTCCTCTTCGACCTAGAGGGTTTCTGAATACCGCTAGCGTCACGAGTAGTCAAACCCCGTTCCTGAACCTAAACCCTTTTGTCAACGCCAAGTTACGCTCACGCAGTGCAACGAGCCAAAGCTAAATCTGGAATGACCAAATGCAGTAGTAGTTCTCTACTCACCTATTGGATTGCCCGTCAGAGCATTGCCGCTTCCAGAATATCAAAACCGCCCAGCATGCCTATAGCAGAATTCCATATCACCCGCCTTTTTGTGCCTAAACGGGGCACTCAGCAAACCACAGCCTAACCAGTTTAAACAGGATTTACAGCCAAGCAGAGCCTAGCGCTGGATAAGAGTGTCTGGGACTCCGTGTCCTCAAGTGACTTCCTCTGGTGTATTTCTGTATACTTAAAACCTCGCACGTATGAGCAGCCATCTATGGACAGAGTTCCAGCCCCCCTCACGCAGTAGCGGTCACCAACGTATAGCACCCACAAGGAAAGTTGGGTATTTCACTTCATTCATCTTGAAGGATATTTATCCGTAAGACACTTTCTGGAGCTAGCACATTTGGTCCCACGAAAAGCGGACAGGCTGTCGCTCAGTTCGTTTATTTGGTCAGCAGGAGATAAACAACGTCTTCCAGTGTTCCCTCGCGCAATTAGGGGTCACCAACGTTTAGCCCGACAAGGAAAGTTTGGTATTTCACTTCAGTCATCTTGAAGGATATTTATCTGTAAGACTCTTTCTGGAGCTAGCGCCTTTGGTCCCCGAAAGCGGACCCTCTGTCGGACAGCTTAGTTATTTTCTCCGTGTTCTACAGGTTTTATGAGTGTTGGTGGTGTGTGTGTTTGTGGGTGTGTATTTGCATTATTGAAGGTTATTGATGAATATTTTGATTATTGATGTAATTTATGCTGTGTATGATGATATGCATTAATTCCATGCTTTTCTTCTTTAATAAAGTTTACACATTTATTAATGCGCTGTTCCCGACCCTTTTCATCCATAATTAAACTTGTTTTAGCTCTTTACTATAATCTCTATGTTTGATAAGAGAAAAGAGTGAGAGCAGGAGGGGCTTAGACAGTAACAGTGAGTTGAGGCTTGGATAGAGAGATCATTTTGATAAATCTTCTTCCAGGTTGTCTCAAGTCCATCTCCTATTTACACCTTTCTGTGTGTGTAATCTATAACTCTGTCAGTCCCCTATCCCTTGTCGATTTCACTACTATTGTCCAACTCGACAAATACTCTACACGTTACTCAACCACGATAATTAATGGGAGCCCGTCAGATATTCTAGAACCCATCTAGTACGACATTTAATATGTGCTCGTTCCGAGGATGAATCTCTCACAAGATTCTATCTTAATTCTTAGAGTTTAGTGTACTGCAGATTATAGGAATTGCTATCCCTAGACATTTCGAACTATTTCTTTTGGGTGGAAGTCGGAACAGCGTTTTTTTTTCTCCACAGCAATCATAAATATTAAGTTACATTTATTGTTCATGCTACACATGAGACAGCTGGTAAAGGTTGATGGTATCACTGCTGAGTTTTTGATTGACAAATCTGACGACTATTGTTGTAAATGTCAGAAAAAAATTTTTAAGGGTCAATATTTTTTCAGGAGTAGCTCTTTAATCTGAGATAAGAAGCTACAGATCTTGTCACGTAGACAGATAATTTATTTTGCCATTTTAATGTTCTGTTTTCCTAGACATTTGTATTCTCATTTTCTTTCATTTTCTCCTTCTCAAACCCTTCCCGGGGTGTTTACGTTCTGGCTTTCAGTAGAAATCCCCCACTGGTCAGAAACGGTCAGCGCAGCGGTAATATTACATCAACGCACCGGTGGCTCGCTTGACCAGACAAACATTTCTCCGGTCGCTCTAGTCTTTGATCACGAGCGGCTGGTACCGTTTGAGGCCTGGGTAACGAGTTTGATCTGTTTCAGGGGGAGATAACAATCGCGGTCAGTCTCTGGGTTTTTGCCCCTTAGAACGCAGTAGCGATCATAATATTAGGTCTATCGGGGGAATCTTCTCGCGGTTGTTGTCTTTGATGCAGTCTCTAGAGAAACCTCTGTCTTACTTTGGATTACGTCTTTCGCCGAACATCTGTAGAAATATGCAGGCCAGGTGTCCGGGGGGAGCGTCCGTGTAATCTATAAGAGTAGACGGGTTTAATAAGCCAACACACTCGTGAATCTTCCTGGCCCGTAGATGACCTTCATGAGATAAGGCAGAACTTTAACAACAGAACTATATGTTAAGGCCTATCTCTAGTCATTTTTCGGGGTGAGTTGACATATCTTATAATATGATATATTCATGTTACAGAGTTATATATATATATATATATCTGATAGGAATGTGAGGACTTCTCCCAGTAATTTACTTCAGTGATAGTGTTGTGCCGTATTCAGCCTTAATTAAGTGGTGTTTAAGCTGTGTTTGGTTTATAATGGGTTAAATGATAGACTTACAAAAACAAACACTCACTAGGCGTAGAATAAGTCCACAGAGGCTTATCATGGGTTAAGAATAGGCTAATTAAGTGTCATTTCTGTAAGATAATGTCAGAGGTGTGGACCGGCACTTAAACACTGAATTATTGGAGATAGTCACTTTATTCCTTTTTGATAGATATTTATAGTGGCAAGGGAGAATCATTTTATGCTTACTTGTGTGGCTAGGCACTAGTCTATAACTTTCACAGAAAGCAGTCACCAGGCATAGATATAATTATATCTTATGATTCAGCCACAACTGTATTATTATAGCTAGAACATTGCATTTTCTATGTATTCATTTGTGGGATATTAATATTTTGTTTCCCCAAAGGGACATATGACTTATTTTGTAATGTCAAATGCTGTAATCTGTTTATGTAAATTCACTTAATGTTGTAAGATGAATAGCATAACCATTCAGCTGTATGTTTAAATTGGGAGAAGAGGAGTAGATTTTGCTGTCAGAACATTTATTGACAGTTACATGGGTGTACAAAAGATATTAAGCCTATGCGGGCACATGCTATAATTGATAGAATGGAAGGAGCGGAGCATGACTAGGTTATAAAACATTAGATTGATTTTGTCGTTGCTTGAAGTTAAAGGTGTCTTTTTTTGGGTCTCAGTTTCAGGGAGACCGAATCGCTAGAGCAGACTCCAGTCAGGCGAAGAACGACATGTCCTCTTCGACCTAGAGGGTTTCTGAATACCGCTAGCGTCACGAGTAGTCAAACCCCGTTCCTGAACCTAAACCCTTTTGTCAACGCCAAGTTACGCTCACGCAGTGCAACGAGCCAAAGCTAAATCTGGAATGACCAAATGCAGTAGTAGTTCTCTACTCGCCTATTGGATTGCCAGTCAGAGCATTGCCGCTTCCAGAATATCAAAACCGCCCAGCATGCCTGTAGCAGAATTCCATATCACCCGCCTTTTTGTGCCTAAACGGGGCACTCAGCAAACCACAGCCAAACCAGTTTAAACAGGATTTACAGCCAAGCAGCGCCTAGCGCCGGATAAGAGTGCCTGGGACTCCGTGTCCTCAAGTGACTTTCTCTGGTGTATTTCTGGATACTTAAAACCTCGCACGTATGAGCAGCCATCTATGGACAGAGTTCCAGCCCCCCTCACGCAGTAGCGGTCACCAACGTATAGCACCCACAAGGAAAGTTGGGTATTTCACTTCATTCATCTGAAGGATATTTATCCGTAAGACACTTTCTGGAGCTAGCACATTTGGTCCCACGAAAAGCGGACAGGCTGTCGCTCAGTTCGTTTATTTGGTCAGCAGGAGATAAACAACGTCTTCCAGTGTTCCCTCGCGCAATTAGGGGTCACCAACGTTTAGCCCGACAAGGAAAGTTTGGTATTTCACTTCAGTCATCTTGAAGGATATTTATCTGTAAGACACTTTCTGGAGCTAGCGCCTTTGGTCCCCGAAAGCGGACCCTCTGTCGGACAGCTTAGTTATTTTCTCCGTGTTCTACAGGTTTTATGAGTGTTGGTGGTGTGTGTGATTGTGGGTGTGTATTTGCATTATTGAAGGTTATTGATGAATATTTTGATTATTGATGTAATTTATGCTGTGTATGATGATATGCATTAATTCCATGCTTTTCTTCTTTAATAAAGTTTACACATTTATTAATGCGCTGTTCCCGACCCTTTTCATCCATAATTAAACTTGTTTTAGCTCTTTACTATAATCTCTATGTTTGATAAGAGAAAAGAGTGAGAGCAGGAGGTGCTTAGACAGTAACAGTGAGTTGAGGCTTGGATAGAGAGATCATTTTGATAAATCTTCTTCCAGGTTGTCTCAAGTCCATCTCCTATTTACACCTTTCTGTGTGTGTAATCTATAACTCTGTCAGTCCCCTATCCCTTGTCGATTTCACTACTATTGTCCAACTTGACAAATACTCTACACGTTACTCAACCACGAAAAGATCGACACGTGAAACCTACATCCCACGGGTGGTGAAGATCCCTGCCTTGAACAGAAGCGGTTACCTCCAGAATCATTTGGAGACGTGCCCTTGCACAGAGACGAAGTGACGGAACCAGTAGCACCAACATTTCAGCAATTTGGAAGCTAAGTTATAGGTTTAGCAGGCCAAATCAAAAATATTTTCATCTCCCAAACCGAGATCTATGATGAACCATAATTTCTCATAATTATCGTTTCATATTTATTTACATTTGTTCCAAAATAATTAATCATTAAATTTGTTATATGTTGTTTTAATAAATTCATAGTTGAATTAATTATTACAGAGCGAAAAAGCCCACGTTTATATCCTGATTTTAATATATGTAGTAATATCTACATCTGAAGATCCAATAATAATAATAATAATAAGAGGAATTTCGCTGAATTAAATCAGCTGAGGGCTTCAACGAACGAATTAGAAGATAATCCATCTCCACAAACGGCGGCGGATCATATATAAAGTTAACGTGCCCAGACGTATTCAGCATTGCTCTTGACTTCTGAAATATCTTGTGGAGACTGCCTCAAGGTAGAAGCATAATTAGCCTTCTATCTACAACTCTGACAAGAGTAACCTTTGAAGGCCCACTGTTACGTGTTGTTTTATACAGCACTATTGGCTTCCATGTGAGTAGCTATTATTTGCTCTAACTATTTGACTTTAGACGGAGCAACGCCTACCAAACGATATGACGTCGTTAATGATATGCAAGCAGACGTTGTAAACATGCGCATTGTGAGAGTTCGGTTTTTGTGGAATTCTTGGCAGTGTGTTCGAGGTGTCCAGACCTATGTGTCTTTGCTCTAAGGTGTATGTGTTATTTGCTGCCCAAGATATATATTTTCTGAAGATGTCTACTTCTATTGTGTGCCGGAGTTGTCTGGTGATGCGCAAGGAAGTATGGTAACAATGCTGTTTTAATATTTTGTGTCGATCTCGTCATAAAGACTTTATTCCGATTTCGACGGGCAGACGGCTACATTATCCATTGGTGCCATTTGAATCCAGATTAGACGAGCAACATTCATTCAAAGCGGCCAAGTATAGCGATCTAGCCGCGGATCTGAGACACGATGGATTAAGTGCAAGGGTCATGGCGGTTGAAGTGGGCGCAAGAGGGCTTGTGGCTGCATCAATGTATGATTTATTGAAACTGTTGGGGTTGAAGGGACAGTCTAGAACAAGGGCACTGAAGAGGCTTAGCGAAACTGCCGAAAAGGCATCAGGCTGGCTGTGGAACAACCGCAGTGGGCAAAGGAGATCGTGACGGTAAACGCTGCGGTACAGAAAACACCAAAATTTTTCTAAGTCCACAGCGCTGAGTTTATATGGTGTACTAGTGAGGGGGCTGCGACTCTGGGGCAACAGGCGATGTATACTATAGGGAGTGTGTCAGGTACAGAATTTCAGTGGCGTGCGGCGCGCAGTGGCTAAGGTTCGTCGGCTGCGCGCTCGTGTCTCAGTGTGTGTCCTTAGTTGTGAAGGGCGACGGAACGAACGGAATAATTTGTCTTTTTTTTGTTACTTTCACAATTGCCCCCACGGCTGGCGTTGTGGATTAAAAGTTGCTACCGTAAGTGAAATGGGTTCATTTTCGATACAAGACAACAGGAAGCTGAGACGCTTGGGAGTCATGACCCAAGTGGGCCCGCCCCCCTTAGAGTGTAAAGGAGTAATCGGGCCGAAACACTTGTCAGATGGGGGGACTTCTTCTGATGATCAGATTGCTTCCTGTTGTATCGCTCTGTAAAGAGTTTCCTATCATAGTTGCATGGTCAAACCAGTGACGATCGGGAAAAGACCGATTGACTTCTGGAAAGACAGATGACACTGGGAAAGACTAGAAACCGGCTGACCGGGTTAGCACCCCGTAAGCTGTATTCAATTGCTATAGGACCCAAAAACGATAGATGCCCCCAGGATTCACCGAAAGGGGGGGAGGATGATGAATCCACAGGCGCCTCAATGGAATCGACCAGACCCGTTACACGGACTTCGAGCTCTGAACAACGGCTGGAATTTCCATGTGCCTGTGGTAGGGAATTCTCTACTCAGAGAGGAATGAAAATCCACAGAACGAAAAAGGGGTGTGGGAGGTCATCAGGGGGAGATCAACAGCGCTCTGTCTCGACGGATAAGACGTTAGAAGAACGCAGCCAGGAGTCAATCCACAGTGCTGAGTACATTCAAGTTGATCTGCCAGATGATGATCTCACACACTTCTTGGACGGGAAGAGAGATGCAATCAAGTTTCCACCTGCCAGTGCAAAAGGGCTTTGGGAACAGCTGGACGAAGCCTTGGCAAAAGAGTTGGATAACAGCCTGAAGCAGCTAACTTTGGAGAAGAAGCTGGAAATCTTCGGCGACATAATATATCTGCACTGTCGCAAAGTGTTCGGAGTGAGGGAGGCAAGGGAAAGTAACCCACCACGGAAAAGTAGAAGACAAATTAAAATAGATGAAATCAGGAAACAGAAGAAGCATGCCCGAAAACTGTTCAAGAACGCAGTTGCCACAGAGAAGGAAGGGTTACGGCAAGTTTGGGAGCACCTGAAAGGCCAACATAATGCCCTTTGTAGAGCGGAAAGGTTGTGCAGGAAGAGAAGGAAGACTCGAAGGGATAGGGAAAGATTCTTTAGGGAGCCCTTCAAGTTTGCCAAAGAACTGTTTGAGCAGCCACGGTCGGGTACGCTAAACATCAGGAAAGAAGACCTGGAAGAACACCTTAGAATGACATATTCAGATGATCGCAAAAATGAGCCGTATATGTAGACCTAGATATGTATGGCCAAGTTATCAAATGAGCCTCTTGAATTTTAAATGAAAGATTGAGCTTTGTCGTGCTGTCAATAAACTACAGTCTATGTGACACCACTGACTTTATCAAGTTTATAAAATTCTCTGTTGGCGAGTGGCAGTGGTTTGACCTCTAGTTAATTTATTGGCCAGAGATAATCAATCACAATCACACCTCTACGTTCAATATGAAAACCACCGCTACACCCACATTAGATACTCTAGGTTTTGGCCACTGTTGGACCACTACTGCAGAGCAAAAAGGGGGGGGGGGGGCAACCCGTGGGGAACCAAACACCCCCCTCCCCCATCCCTCTCTCCTCTCAAGTTCTTAAGTTGGACAATCTCATTTGAAAACACAAGGCTCTTAGCTATGTTATTCACAGTGCCTCTTGTCCTGAGCCAAATACTTCATTTGAACCCTTTAAACTACTCTTGTATTCACTCTTTTTTTCTACACTTTTACTATTACAATTGAAGATTTTCCAGAGTTCAGTCAGGGAGGTCATTGTTGGCCACAGTTACAAGATGTCGTTAAGGTGTCAAGATCAGACATTGTCAATTTATCCCTGAATGTGTTCGTGGGAAGTCTTTGACGCTGATTCTCTACTGCTAATACGAGGCGTGTTCAAATGAAACCCGACCGTGCTGCGCCAAGTGGACATTCGTAGGAGGAGCATGATGACGTCACATCTGGCGTAATAAGCACATACGCATGTATAAGTGTGTAAGTGTTCATTCTCCTAGTATTCATTGGTTGTGCTGCAGACCGTTAAAATAATGGCCGGTGTGATAAGGAATCCGTCCAAAAAATTCAAGTCACAGATTTCCGCCGGTACGGTTATGCTGACCGTATTTTTTGACCATGAAGGCCTTCTATTGGTAGACTTTAAAGAGCCTGGCGTGAACATCAATGCCATCCGCTACAAAGACACACTAGACAACCTGCATACAGCCATCAAGAATAAATGACCCGGCATGCTTTCGCGTGGTGTGATTCTGTTGCACGACAATGCTCGTCCACATGTTGCGAACATTGTGCAGGAAGCGTTAGCAAGGAAAAGGTGGGAAGTTCTGCCTCACCCAACCATGTGACTTTCATTTGTTCGGACCCTTTAAAAAATCTCTAAAGGGACAACGATTCTACTCAAACACCCTATATACCCCAATTATAACCAAATTTCAGGTTGAACAGGGTATCACAGCAACATAGTAGAAGAAAACAACAACAACAACGATTCTACTCCGGTGCAGATGTCAGGGCCTCGGTGACCAAATGGTTCAATAAGCAACCAAAGTCATTTTTCTCGGACGGCATCCGCCGTCTACCCAAGCTGTGGGATGCGTGTCTGAATGCCTATGGCGACTATTTCTAAAGGACCCCAGTGAGTACTTGATTCATAACAATTGCTGTATTTAATTCTTCTACTACTGCTGATGTACCTTACATATATTAGTTATAAAGCCACTGGGACGGGTTTCATTTGAACACACCTCGTACTTTAAATTCAGGGGGAAAATATTTGATAGCACGGAGAAGGGAAAATGGCACAGCATTACCTAACTTGGCATTATTTAAGTATGAATGTATGTATGACATGTTGGCTTGTATATTATTGTGTTAATGAAAGTAGACTTTTGGCAGAAATAAGTGTGTGCGAGTGTAAATGCTCATTTTATCTGTATTTCAATTTGACCTTGTATTTTAATAATGCAAATGATGTTTGTACCATTATATAAAGAGCAAATTTAAATACATACATACATACGTACGTACGTATGTACGTACTTATTATTATTATTATTATTATTATTCCTTTGACCATCGACCGACTAAGCAGTCTACGGCCATAACACCTTGCGGCGTCATAGGGCAACAAGAAATCGTCCGTTGTTCCGTCACACCTAAAGGCGTATATTGGTACAACAGACTTTTAATTGTTGTTTCTGTGATCAATGTGACAAGCAAGCGGTATGTACGTACTTACGTACGTAAAAAAAATACACAAAAAGAACAGAAATAACATACCCTGAAAGAAGAACTCCCGCTGAAAGTTCTACTAAGTTAGACAGATAAAACATAATAAATCATACAACCAAATTATCTGATCACAAAGCAGTCCTTCTAACAGTCAACGGAACAAAATACTTAAACATTACATAAAGATCTCCCCATTGGAAGTTCAACAATTCATGCATTTGTAATCGGCATGTAATGGTTTTGGAATTTGTTTATGTATTCTTTTAAAATCGTTATTATTATTCTGTTTTAAAGTGTATGGACGTGTGTAGAATAATGCATATGTATATATCAAGAAGAACATGCATGCCACATGCCCCAAAAACTGAGATACGTGGCCAAATCGATTTTATTCTTGTATTAAAAAGATTCAAGTCCAGTATTAATAAAGCCAAGACTAGGACTTTTCCTGGCGCCGACATTGGTATGATCACATGGTATTGATGACGCTCAAGCTTAAACTAAAAAAGAATTATAATCAAATTAGATGTTCTCAGTTAAGATTCAATTTAGACAAACTGAAAGATCCAGAAATCAGCGGGAATCTTCGAGGCAACTGTTGGCGGAAAATCTGCAGCTCTCAACTTTCTGGAGGATGATATCAACTCAATCACAGAGAACATGAAAGACGTGCTCATTGAATCAACAACAGAAATACTTGGTAAAAGAAAGAAAATAAACAAACCATGGGTTACAGATGACATTCTGAAGTTATGTGATACACGGCGGAAAATGAAAAAGGTTAAGAAAGAGGTCCCTGGAGCAGCATGGCAATACAGTATGGTGAATAAAAATATTAGAAAGAAAATGAAACTGGCCAAAGAAAAATGGGTAGCTGATCAATGTGAGTCCATTAATACAGGGCTAATAAAAGGTAACAGCAAGGCAACTTTCGACACATTAAGAAGACTATCAAAACCCCAGCAGCCCAGGGCAACTGTCATAGAAGATAGCAATGGGGCTCTGCTCAATGAAAAAACAGCTGTAATAAGAAGGTGGACAGAATATTGCAAAGAATTATATAACTGTAAACTTGACACTGACTTAGGCATATTAAACAACATTAAGTGTGAAAACATGGAACTCGAAAATGCAGCAATATTACGGGAAGAAGTGGAAGAGGCTATATGTTCGATGAAAGGAGGGAAGTCACCGGGTGTGGATAATATCCCAGCAGAGCTCTTGAAATATGGAGGACCAGATATAGTAAAAATCATGACAACAATTTGCCAGAAGATATGGAGTACAAAAAAATGGCCAAAAGAGTGGACGCAGTCATTAGTAATACCGCTTCCAAAGAAAGGAAATCTAAAAATGTGCAAGAATTACATAACCATTAGCCTTATTAGTCATTCAAGTAAAGTGATGTTAAGGAAACTTTTGAACAGAATAAAACAGAAATCAGAAGAAATCTTGTCCGAGGAACCGGCTGGCTTTAGAACAAAAAGAAGTACATCAGAACAAATCTTCAATATTAGATTACTGATCGAAAAACATCTCCAGCATCAACATAACTTCATCGATTTCACAAAAGCCTTCGATCGAGTCTGGCATGAAGGCTTATGGCAAGTAATGAGAAAATTCAATTTTGATACCAACATCATAGATATCATTGAAGCACTATACAAAGACGCAAGCAGTGCTGTTTTTGCAAGCAATGACATTGGAGAATTTTTCAAAACGACTGTAGGAGTTCGTCAGGGATGTATCCTGTCCCCAGTGCTCTTTAATATATATCTAGAACATATTATGCAGGAGGCTCTCTATGATTATAAAACAACCATATCGATTGGAGGCCGACCACTTTGCAATCTACGTTTTGCTGATGATATAGATCTTATAGCTGGAACAGAATCAGAACTTCAAGACCTTACCTCTAGACTGGAGAAAGTAACAAGAACGTATGGGATGGAAATTAATATATGTGGCAAAGTGTAACAATACCGGGGGCATTATTTACACTGGCAAGATGGTAGGGAGAAAATCTGTGTTAGGACCGCACAGTAATAAAATCATTAAAAATCAACGGATTGAAAGAAGGCAATTCTACTTCATCGAGTCATAGAGGAAGAGTAGACCCAGGTGTGGTTATAGCCAGGAAGACAATATCTTTTATAATTCTGGGGATATGATCACGTATGTGGGTCAAACAGTTCGAAAAATGATGAAAAGTGTGGTTTTAAAATTCATAGAAAAAGGAAGAACAGACGAATCTTGGAAAGATTGATATGGAAGGAAAGCCACAGGTTGTCCGAGTAAAACGAGATATCTCAAGAGGTAATATCTTTGGTAGGAAATGAGAACGACAAAGGTATCTGTTTAAAAATTAACACAGATGACCGAACTGAAGTGAAATACGAGAAATAATTTGGACCGTAGTCGCTTGAAGGCATAGCCAATCAGCGCGGAGTCACGGATTCACGCAAGATGGCCGACCAAGAGAACAAATACGCGGGTAGTTGGAAGTGAAACTATAAAAGAAGAATGGAAGACAACATGGAAGGAAAGTAGAAAAGGCAGACACGCGTTCAAACTGCTGAATGAACCAACAAGGACGTGCCAGGTCAGAGAAGAATTAAAGATACCGTCGAACAAAAAACTGTGGCGTCTCCGTCTCGGTGCAGCATACTTTATGATAGAAGAACCACACTGCCAAGAATGCCAGGAAGAGAATGACATAGACCACTACCTGATCCACTGTAAAAAGTATGATCAACAAAGACTTGAATTAAAAACTTACTATAGAAATCACAATATAGACTTAACAGGTGATAAGGTTTTAAGTATAGATGCCCCAAGAGATGCCCAATCAATACTTAAAAGATATATACATAAAACAAAGGAAAACATATAAGGTTAGTACTTCAGGAAAAACATCCAACTAAAAAAAATTAAACAGCAAGAACTAACAAAGCATTAACAAAAAACTAACTACTCATAGGACAAGGAAAGACAACGAGGTATAGAAAAAAATAGGGCAACAACTCAAAAAGAACAAATGCCAATACAAATTAAAACCAAGTGTAAAGGACAATAGTTATCTATAAACAACACAAAAGAGAAAATAAAATGGACAAATACTAATATAAATAAAAATCAGCAACCGTAAAAGACAATAGATATTTAAATTGAATACAAAACTAGAAAATAAAATGACACTAAATACCCCAATTATAACCAACTTTCAGGTTGAACAGGGTAGACCAAGATGGAATGAGAAGAGGCAAGAATGGACAGATGATAGAGCCCGCTCTCCACCCATCAACGCATCAAAACAACAACAACAACGTGGGAGGAAAGAGAAAACAGTGGCAGTCTTTTTGGATGTCGCTAAAGCATATGATGAATGCTGGAGAGATGGAGCTCTTTACAAAATGAAAACGATTGGCATTACTGGTAAAACCAATATGTAGAAAACTTTTTACAGGACAGGTATTTTGCTGTACAGGTGAACAATGATAAGTCAGAAATATATGAACAACAGAGTGGGTTTCCTCAGGGATCAGTGATTTCACCTTCAATTTTCACTATAGCTGTAAATGATTTAGAAGATGAATTTAACGACATTAAGAATGCATTATCACAATTTGCAGATGACTGTGCCATTTGGCGATCTGGAAAAAACTTGGACCATTGTTGCGTACTTTTTACATAGTGGGTAGTCTTCGGTCCTGCCAGTGTACGCACCAGTCTTGATATAGTTATATTATGTGTGCGTTCGATTTATTCACGCACCGACGTGCACAATGCAGAGTATGAGTTACTCTTGGCGCACGGGTTACCTAGTTTAGGGGTTATGACGTCAGGATCTTGTAAGGGCAAGTCGGACTTACTGTCCGTGTGTTTATATTATTTGTTCTGTACAATTCTGTGGAAGAATTGTTTGTGAAGGATGGTTGGTCTTCAGGTGGAATCCAACATCCAGTTCGATGCGTAAGTTGTTTTGAGCCCTCGTTTTATATATGTATTAATGATTAAGTGGAACGGCTTCTCATCACTGGAGTCTAGCGGGAATCCATATTTGCTGGATTCCTAGAATGGAACAGTAGAGATCTTAGCCTCACTTAAATCTTACGTAGTGGGAAGTCCTACGAGTAAAGGATGTATTTGATCATATGTTGAATATCGTATTTTGTAATGCTAATGCCAAGGTCGTGGCATATTGAAGAGAGGTTAGCCAAAGGAAGTCTTTATCCTATTTGTATTTTGATGAATGACTGTATGGATCTTTTCAACTGTATAAATTATTGCAAGGAGAAAGTCTTGGATTAAGACCAGTCTTATGTGGAAGCTTCATTCATGAATATGAAAACTGTTTACTATGACATATGTCCTTGGAAGAAGGTCAACGGACATTACCGTAATGTATCTCATATAGTAACTGTTAGTGAATCCCAATCACTTGGGTCCTTTAAGGCGATCTTTGTCCTCTCAAGGCTGTGTGTGGTCCCGGTTGCCGGGTCCTCCCAGCGCAGTAGAGGCAGTGAGTGGGAACTGTGCCTGTGCCAGACTGCCCTTTTTCGAGGACCTTCGGTCCCGAATGGATTTTGGCTGGACGGGCGTCTGGGAGGCATGGCGAAATGGTTTTATAGCGACAGGAGTAGAGTACACATGAGGGCAAGTTAGGGGCACAGCGGATTGATCTACCGCTTGCTTGTCACATTGATCACAGAAACAACAATTAAAAGTCTGTTGTACCAATATACGCCGTTAGGTGTGACGGAACAACGGACGATTTCTTGTTGCCCTAATGACGCCGCAAGGTGTTATGGCCGAAGACTGCTTAGTCGGTCGGCGGTCAAAGGAATAATAATAAAAATAATAATAATCACTTGGGTAGAAAAGGATTTGATTGATAAGGGATCTGCAAGAAATGATTGTTATTATCAGAAACTGTACATTATAATGCTCTCATCTTTAATCATGATCGTCCTGTTGATTGTCGTCCGTAATACGTCAATAAATCTTAATAACTCTTACCAACGAGTTGATTAGAGTCATGCATTGGCCAATTGCCTACCACTCGTTGGAGTTTGCTTGAAGAACTCTTTTGACATTTTCATTGAAACCATTCGCGTGCTTAAGCTAGAACATTAATACACCTATCACTAGCTTACTATTACATCATCACAAAAGAACCCAACAGTAAATGGCGGCACAGTGTGATTTGGACAAGTTTCAAAGAAGGGAACTTACTCAATATTTTTTCAAGAATCGTTAGACAAAAAGACCCGTATCTTCATCATGGAATCAACACGACGGGTATTAGAAGGTCAAGGTCAGCAGTGCACCTCAACAGCAAGTTCTCCAGTGACTAGCTACGTTGGAATCATCCTTTAGTCCTTATTAACGTGAGAGCAGTACTCAAATACTCAAGGCGAAGTATTTCGATTCTCATACGTACATCTACGGAGACGAGGCACAACTTTTTGTAATCAGCCGAGATAAGTATAAACGTGATATCGTTTATCGCCAAATTGTGTTTGGCTGTGCCTATTCTCTTATATGTCCACTTATTAGTTATGTTGCATGTTCTGTGTTATATATTCATCGTGGGAGGTTGGGTACGGCGGCTTAGGACGGAAACATACCAGTTTCACCACAGGTCCGTCTTAAGTGTTCTGTAGGATTATATTTGCAGACTTCCCTCAGTGGAAAGTTCCTACACGTGAGTGTAGAAGGATTCTAGGTCCACTGTGTCTGGTAGTCTGTGACACCTGACTGTTTAGCGGTTCCGTCAAGTTTTAATCGTTGTTTTCACAGTTATTTTTATTCGTACTTTAGTTTTATGATGTATTTTGTTTGTATATTACGTCCTTCTCACCTGGCTTTCGTTCAGTTTTTTACACCATCAATGTTTATTCACTGTCTTGTCAATTGTCTTGTGTAAGTTTTTATCGCATATTTCATTGCATTCTTTGCAACATTATTTCTTAATTTTTCCATTTTTATTTTGGTTGATTTATGCAAACGTTTTCAGTCGTTTATTATATTTTGTCTTGTCAGTATTGTTTCTATTGTCTATCACGTTGTTGCTTTCATAACATTTCATTACATAAATTACTTTATTGATTATTAATATATTTGACAATTATATGAGAATAATTTACCGTTCTAGGACAGGAACGAAGACCACTTGGTATAGTAACAAGGATAATTAATTTACATTAATTAATTATCATTTTTAGAAAGCAAGAGTATTGTGACTACTTATAAAGCATAATGTATTCACTAGATTATTTCATTAAACAAGCGAAAGCTCTTCAGATACCTGCTGAAGAGGTCAGACAATTCGCTATGTCGGAATATAAAGAATCTCAAAGGTTGGAAGCTCAAAGATTGGAGGCTGAAAAGTTAAGATTAGAAAATTTGAAATTTGAGGCTGCAGAAAATGAGAAAAAAATGAGATTAGCCGCTGAATTAGAAGAGAAACGATTTCAGCGTGAGGCAGAACAGAAAAGATTGGAGGCTGAAGAAAAATTTAGATTTGATGCTGCAGAAAAAGAAAGACTACTTAAGATTGAAATGGAAAATAAGCAAAGGGATACAGCAGAAAAAGAAAGACTACTTAAGATTGAAATCGAAAATAAGCAAAGAGAGATGGAGGAGAGAAAATTTATTGCTCAGGAAAATGCAAAGAAATTTCAACTTGAAACTGAGGAAAATGAAAGGAAACGACAGCATGATCTGAAATTGGCAGAGGTAGAATATGATAGAATTAGGTTAACTCAAGAAGCTAATTCTCAGAGAACTTTCGAAGGCCAAGCTTCATCCAGACATGATAACTTTAAGGAAGTTCACCTTAAATAACCTAAATTTAATCCCCCGTCTGACGACGTTATATTCTTTTTAGACAGATTTGAGGCCACTTGTAGGTCTTACAATGTGGATAAAGCACTATATTGTACATATTTATCCAGATTGCTTACAGGAGATGCTTTGGCGGTTTATCATACCACCAGTATTAATGATACAAATGATTATGACGCTCTTAGAGCTTCTCTTCTTAGAAAATTCCAAATGACGGAAAATGAATACCGATTGCGTTTTCGAACATTGCTACCGCAATCAGGTAGAAACTTTAGTGATTTTCTTTCCCAAATACGGCTAACCCTAGAAAGATGGATGGAATTGTCCAAGATAGAAAAGTCGTATGAAGGTCTTTTCGATTTACTGCTGCGCGATAAGATGCTATCGTCAGTAAATCCAGCCTTTCTTGCATTTTTGCACGAACGGAAACCTTTATCTATGAAAGATCTAGAAGAACATTCTAAAAATTTCTGCACTGCTCACCCATCCATGGATCTAAGTAATACACAGATTAAAAGTGAATTGCCAGTTGCTTTTGCCATACAACAAAATAATTTTCCACGCAATCGTTCATTGAGTAACGACAGATACTTCAATAAGGGAAATAATGACAATTTCAACAATGGTAACTTTTATAAGGGGAAGCAATTTCAACAATCTGCTCCATTTAATGTTTCTTGTAACCAAGCTCATAGATCGCGAGATTTCGGTAACAATAATTTTAAATATAATAGGAAATTATAATAAACAACACTGGCGATCAAAATCTCAAGTTCCACAAAATAGACAAGGTTCTTGGAATAAATCATTTAACCAACATCACAACGTTAATTACAATAATTGGCGTACTCATCCAGATTTTAACTCAAGCAGAAATGATAATTGTGGCAATTTTAATGCCAATAATCAGAATCGATCGCGACGAAGAGATAGATCTTCGAGCAATACACGTAGACATTCTAATGTCGCTTTAAGTGATACTCAGGCTAACAATGAACAGGGTAAAGGAGCTGAAACTCATAATGCTATGTCTTGTTCTCTTGATTGTAACCAGGTGAAAGATTGTCCAGAATGCTCGACTCTTTTCCAGCCCAAGGCGATCACGACGCTGCGCTGTGGACATATTTTGCCTAGTCTACCTGCGGTCTGCACGGCCACTTCTGCGTCAGTACACCAGGGACAGGGTTCTCTTAAGTTTAACAGAGGATATGTCAATGCCATTCCATGCTCTCTTTTATTTGATTCAGGTTGTAGCACTGTCGGCGTACGGACTTCGCTGATCAACCCAAGTTGCGCTACGGGCAATGTTGTGAAATGCGTGACTTTTGGTGGCTCGGTTGAAACATTTCCCACAGCTGTTATTGATTTAAAAACACCTTTCTTTTTAGGAAAGATCCACGCCTGTCTCCTTAAAACCCAATTTGTGATGTCATCCTAGGTCGCATACATGGTATAACAGAGTGTACACCACAGCAAATTGCTGCATGGGAAGAGCGACATATTCAGGCTGCAAATGCAGTAGTGACCAGAGCGCAAGCTACTATTATGTCGCATGATACACCCGATGAACCTACAGTTCCTACCACTTGTGATGACGATGCTCCTATTTCACGGGAGTTGTTTGCAACGTTACGAAAGAATGATGATTCTTTAAAAAAAAATTTCATTATGTGAACAAAAAGAATACCAGCAACAAACTTGCAAAATCTAGACATGACTTTATTCTTAAAAATGGGATTTTAGTTAGATTGATACGGGAAAAGGATTCATCCTTATGTTCTCAGATTCTAGTCCCGTCTTCTATGAGATCTCGAATATTGCGACATGCTCACGACTCGCAATGCGCGGGCCATATGGGTTTTTCGCGTACTAAATCCAGAGTGCTTTCTGCATTCTACTGGCCGGGCGTTCATAGAGATATTACTCTCTATTGTCGTTCATGTTTGATATGTCAGGAGGTTAAAGTACGGGGTCCATTTCATGCGGCTCCTATTCAAGCTGCGGACATCCCGATTAGACCATTTGATAAAATGGCTATTGACATTATTGGTCCGATGCTTCCATCTGCCAGAGGACATACGCATATCCTTACTTGCATTGATATGTGTACTCGTTGGCCTGAGGCCATCCCTCTGAAGAACACTTCATCTGCCAGTGTAGCAGAGGCGTTGATGTTGATCTTCTCACGCATTGGTTTTCCGCGGAAGATCTTATCGGATCATGGGGTCCAGTTCATTTCTGAATCCATGTCACAAGTTATGAAGACATTAGGTATAGACAGATCTCTTAGTTCAATTTACCATGCCATGTCCAATGGGTTAATTGAGCGTCAAAATAGGACACTCAAGCAGTTGTTGGGTAAGATGACTCAAAATCACCCTCAGGATTGGGATCGGGTCCTACCCGCTGCTCTCTTCGCGTATCGCGAAGTGCAAAATCAAGCCACAGGTTTTTCTCCATTCCAGCTTGTTTTTGGCATGCAACCACGTGGACTGATGTCGTTAATCCACGACTTATTGGTTGAAGAGAATATTGAAGAGGAAACTCAATCCTCTTATGAGTATGTGATCTCTTTGAGAAAGAGAATCATAGATGCTTGTAGACTAGCTACTGCATCATCCGAACAAGCCAAAGAAAAAGCTCGTCTATTTGCAAACAAGTATAGACGTCTTCGCCAGCTTATCCCTGGTGACGAAGCTTTTGTCTTACTCCCTGCTCATAACAATCGTCTATTAATTACTTGGAGAGGTCCTTTCAGGATCATCTCAAGAATATCCGATGTCGACTACATCGTTGATGTTAATGGTAAACATAAAACCTTCCACATTAACATGTTGAAGGAGTATTACTCACGTCCTGATTATCTACAATCAGTGTTCCAAGCAACTGACGATCCTACACCTCCTATTCAACACTATTCTAGTTTGTCAGTCATCCAAGAAGAAGAATCTTCTTTCGATGATGTACAACTGCCAATACCAGTTGTACCACTTCATTCCACTGAGAATTGGAATGATGTTACTATCTCATCTACTCTTTCGGCTGATCAACGTCAGCAAGTCTCTAATATTCTACACTCGTATGAGGATGTCCTCACTGACATCCCAGGTCATACGTCAGTTATCCAACATGATATTATTCTGACTGACGATACGCCTATTCGAGTTCGCCCATATCCTATCCCATTACACTTTCGTGATAAGGTTGATAAGGAATTGGATGATATGCTTCAATTAAATATAATTGAACCATCTTCATCACCATACTCTTCATCTATGGTGATTATTAGGAAGAAAGACAACAATATTCGTCTTTGTGTAGATTACAGGAAATTAAACAAAGTTACAAAATTCGATGCGGAACCTTTACCTCTCTTAGAAGACTTATTGGTAAAATTAGCTCATTCGACATTCTTTTCGAAATTTGACCTCTGGAAGGGCTACTGGCAAGTGCCACTCACACCTAAAGCAAAGCCATTCACCGCTTTCTCGACACCACGGGGCCTATTCCAATGGAATTTTATGCCATTTGGATTAGTGAATGCGCCAGCTACCTTTGTACGCATGATGCGCCGCGTACTGTCTCATCGTCCCGATGTCATTACTTACATAGATGACATCTGTCTTTTCAGTAACTCTTGGGATGAACATATTCAGGGATTAAAAGCTTTACTTTCTACTTTACGGGATTATAACTTAACAGCGAAACCTTCAAAGGCATTTGTCGGTTTTCATGACATCTCCTTTCTGGGTCATCGTATAGGTCATGGTTTAATGTATACAGAAGACAGTAATGTCTCTAAGATTTTAAACATCTCAGCACCTAAGACAAAAAAAACAAGTTAGATCTCTTTTAGGACTAATACAGTTCTATTCTAAGTTCATTCCTCATTTGTCTACTATAACTGCTCCTTTTTCTTCTTTACTGAGAAAAGGGACAGCTAACATAATCCAGTGGTCTAACGAACATCAAATCGCGTTAGATTCAATAAAAAAATTTTTTTCAAATGAGCCTGTTTTGAGGTTGCCTAACAAAGATCTCACTTTTATTCTTCGTAGTGACGCATCTTCTTACGCCATTGCTGCAGTGTTGATGCAAGAATATACAGGCACCTTATTTCCAGTTATGTACGTTTCGAGAAAATTGACGTCGAGCGAAATGAAATACTCCGTCCTTGACAAGGAGTTACTAGCTTTAGTACGTCAATCACAAAACTGGAACGATACTTACTTGACTCACACTTTGTGGTGGAAACTGACCAAAAAGCTCTCACAGCACTGAACACTAAGGACGTTAAATCTTCAAAGTCAACGAGATATGCGATAGCTCTCCAACCATTTAACTTTGAAATTCGATCAATTCCTGGAGTGAAAAATGTGTTTGTGGACTGTTTGTCAAGATGCCCAAGCGAACTTGTCGAACCTAAACCACTTCCAGATGTTGAAACGTCCTCACAGATAATCGGTCATATATAATATCAGGAACTGTGTATGGTATCATTTATTGAACCTCTATACATACTTTGTATGGAACTGAATTATTCGTACAAGTATAACTTCCAGGATATATTAAATTTTTTCGATTATGACATAACTTCTTGTGTAGTAACATTTTATTAGTACGGAAACATTGTTAATAGTGATAAATGGATAGTCAATATTCTTGTGGAACATATTATACTACATATTGTGTTAGAGAATATCTTTTCATCGTGTATGGAACATTAAGAACATATTCTCGTCGATTACTAACTAGTCTTAATGGAACAGTAACACTGAGTAAAATTGCAATTACTTAAATAAATTAGTAATTAGTTATTTGTTTGTAATTAAGAACTATATTAATTAGAAGAAATCAATTTAAGCTACTTAATTAATTGTAGAGTACACATGAACTAACTTTCATAGTTGTAAATGTCTCTTTGTACTTATATTTACTTCTCATGGTACATGATCTTTCAACTTTTAGATAACTAGTCCACCTTACTAATGTTAGAAACATTAAGGGTGTTGCTTCTTAACGTGTTTAATTATGCTTTGTTTCACTTTGCATGTTTTATTTTCATTTTTGTTTTGTTTTTTGATTCTCTTGTCATTGATTATCATCATCGTTGCTGTTCATTTTCATTTGAAATCATATGTTCGTTTTGAAAATTTAGTTGAATGTTTTTATCATCCTTTTTTGGTTTTCATTTTCAACTTTCTTTTACTTCGAATTTTACCACATCGTTTCAAAGTAGGTCGATTGTGGATGTGTGCTTTAATGCATACTTTCATTTAGTTATATTGATTTCCATTTAACATTCTTTTCTTAATATTGTATAACATTATGTCTTTGATTTATGTTCATAGATATCGATGTAGTTTTGACTCACCTCTCTTGGGTACTTAGTTTTAAAAAAAATTAATAGAATTAATTTTTTTTAAGGGCCGGTGATAAGGGAGCTGTTGCGTACTTTTTACATAGTGGGTAGTCTTCGGTCCTGCCAGTGTACGCACCAGTCTTGATATAGTTATATTATTTGTGCGTTCGATTTATTCACGCACCGACGTGCACAATGCAGAGTATGAGTTACTCTTGGCGCACGGGTTACCTAGTTTAGGGGTTATGACGTCAGGATCTTGTAAGGGCAAGTCGGACTTACTGTCCGTGTGTTTATATTATTTGTTCTGTACAATTCTGTGGAAGAATTGTTTGTGAAGGATGGTTGGTCTTCAGGTGGAATCCAACGTCCAGTTCGATGCGTAAGTTGTTTTGAGCCCTCGTTTTATATATGTATTAATGATTAAGTGGAACGGCTTCTCATCACTGGAGTCTAGCGGGAATCCATATTTGCTGGATTCCTAGAATGGAACAGTAGAGATCTTAGCCTCACTTAAATCTTACGTAGTGGGAAGTCCTACGAGTAAAGGATGTATTTGATCATATGTTGAATATCGTATTTTGTAATGCTAATGCCAAGGTCGTGGCATATTGAAGAGAGGTTAGCCACAGGAAGTCTCTAACCTATTTGTATTTTGATGAATGACTGTATGGATCTTTTCAACTGTATAAATTATTGCAAGGAGAAAGTCTTGGATTAAGACCAGTCTTATGTGGAAGCTTCATTCATGAATATGAAAACTGTTTACTATGACATATGTCCTTGGAAGAAGGTCAACGGACATTACCGTAATGTATCTCATATAGTAACTGTTAGTGAATCCCAATCACTTGGGTAGAAAAGGATTTGATTGATAAGGGATCTGCAAGAAATGATTGTTATTATCAGAAACTGTACATTAATCTTTAATCATGATCGTCCTGTTGATTGTCGTCCGTAATACGTCAATAAATCTTAATAACTCTTACCAACGAGTTGATTAGAGTCATGCATTGGCCAATTGCCTACCACTCGTTGGAGTTTGCTTGAAGAACTCTTTTGACATTTTCATTGAAACCATTCGCGTGCTTAAGCTAGAACATTAATACACCTATCACTAGCTTACTATTACATCATCACAAAAGAACCCAACAACCATGTTTACCAAAAACTTCAAAAACAAAAAGACAAAGTTTCAGAGTGGATGAAAAGTTGGGGTTTCCTAATTAATGTAAACAAAACAGTAGGTATGATATTCAGCAAAGGAAATTAAAAAAAAAAAAAAAAATAACAAAATCAATATAACCATTAAAGGACAGAAAATATGTACCTCCTCAACAACTAGATTTCTGGGCATGACTTTAAATAAACAACTAAATTGGAATAAACATATAGACAATTTAGTAGAAAGTTGTAGTGGACCCTTAAATATACTAAGGATAGTAAAAAGTAGTGGATAGGGGGCCAGCAATAAAATAATGCTTATGTTCTACAAGTCTTTCATCAGGGGGAAACTAGATTATCCCAGCATAGTCTATGACTCCGCTGCAGCTTCTAACAAAGCAAAACTAGACAGAGTTCAAAAAGCAGCCATGAGAACCAATGCAGGTGCATTTATATCTTCTTCTTCTTCTTCCTCGTTCGCCCTGAAAAGGACGGTGGTTGCGTTGTGTCTGTTTACGCCTAAGCTGTGATATCTGCACCTTTCGGTCGACACATCCGACTTCTGCACGGCATTTTTTAGGACCGGGTTTGCCTTCCCATTGCGATCCGTGCTCGCTCAGCCAGCCTGCACTGCTGCAGACTGTTTCCAGGACCACCACGTGGAGGTGGAGCACGGTCTTGACCAGCTCTGGTTCGCTGGTTCTGACGCAGGCAGTCAAGCTATGAGTCGCTGACTGCGGTCTCTATTGCTGTGTCTTCTGGTCCCGCATTTATATCAACACCAGTAGAAGCACTAGAAGTAGCTCTTGGCATACCGCCCCTTGGTCTAAGACGGAAAGAACTAAGATTAAATTATTGGAGTAAAGTAGCACAAGAAGTGACCAACCCAGCACATAAAGCATTTGTCAAAAACCAACCAAGTGTTTGGGATGTTCCCTTAAATAAAGAAAGATATCCAACAGGGTGGAGAACTATAGAAGATCTAACACAGTTCAAAGAACTGTCAAACACAATTAAAAATAGTAATAAATATAAAAGCACAATACCACCCTGGGAACTAAAAACACCAATCAAGACTACTCACTTATTGAAAAGATCAAACAAAACATAGAAGATAAGGAAGCCAAAACTATAAGTAGAAAGTTCATAAATCAACTTACAAAACAACGTCTGGCCATCTACACTGATGGATCCAAGGGTGATAGTGGGCAACTAGGTGCAGGAGTAGTAATACCACAGTGGGGAATAAAGAAGAGCTACAGTGTAACTGAAGGGGCTTCGATTTTTACCGCAGAGATGGTAGCAATTCTAAAAAGTTTAGAAATAATCGAAGATAACCCACCAGAAGCTGTTACGATATTTACAGACTCACTATCATCACTACAAGCCTTAGAACACCCAGGTAAATGTAGCCGGCCAGACATAAAGGAAGAAATTCTTGCAATTAATACATCACTAGGGAACAGAGGATGTAGTGTGAGGCTAGTGTGGGTTCCAGCACACATAGGTATAGCTGGTAACGAGTTGGCAGACCAGAACGCCAAGTATGGAAGGATAAGTAAAAACAATATAAGAGCAGGACTCGGAAGGTCGGAGATCAAGAGCCACGTGAAGCTAACTATAAACGAGGAATGGAAGAACAGTAGAAAAGGCAGACATGCGTTCAAACTGCTGAAAGAACCAACAAGGACGTGCCAGGTCAGAGAACTAAAGGTACCCTCGAACAAAAAGCTGCGGCGTCTCCGTCTCGGTGCAGCATACTTCATGATAGAGGAACCACACTGCAAAGAATGTCAGGAAGAAAATGACATAGACCACTACCTGATCCACTGAAGAAAATATGATCAACAGAGGCTAGAATTAAAAACATACTTTAGAAATAACAATATAGACATGACAGGGGATAAGGTGTTAAGTATAGATGCCCCAGGGGAAGCCCAATCAATACTTAAACGATATATACATAAAACAACGGAAAACATATGAGGTTAGTAACAATGGCAATATCAAACAACAATAACAAAAATGATACTTCAGAAAAGACATTCAACCAAATAGAAATTAAGCAAAAAAACTAACAAATCATTAACAAATTAAAACCAGAAAAATTAGCAAACCCATTAACTACTCATAGGCCAAGGAAAGGCAACGAGATTTTAAAAAAAAACAAACAAACAAAAAATAAAATAACACTAATACAAATTAAAACCAACTGCAAAGGACAATAGTTATCTATAGACAATACAAAACTGAAAATAAAATGACAAATACTAATATAAATTAAAACAAGCAAATGCAAAAGACAATAGTTATTTAAACTTAATACAAAATTAGTAAATAAAATGACACTAAATACCCCAATTATAACCAATTTTCAGGTTGAACAGGGTAGACCAAGATGGAACGAGAAGAGGCAATAATGGTCAGCTGTTAAGTGCCCGCTCTCCACCCATCACCTTTTCAAAACAACAATGTGGGAGGACACGCGCGAAATCAGAGAACGCAGAGGACAAAACGAGAGAGCTAGTCACGTATTGAGTATTTGTGATAGCCTACCTTTGCCAGAAGAAGTCCTGTTAGTGTATTTCTGAGAAGACCAGAGGGTTTCGGTCATACCTATAGAGCTTAAGCCAGAAGTGAGAACCCAAGTGTTATCCTGCATAGCGACACGGAGCACTAAAGCTGGTCTACCTGGTTGTGCTGGTATCCCTAATACATGGGACGATCAGCCGAGTCTGTATAGCCGTGTGGAGTCCACCAACATTGTCAACCATCATTTAAGGAGCACTCAGTTAAGTGCAGAAAGAGAAGAACATTAGATCAATTTATGTGTGAAGAGTCAAGTCATATGAAGAAAAAGACTGGATAACGTTTTGTCAGAAAAGCAGAGACACTGTAATTCAGTTAAAGTAAACACTATAATATCACTGTGATTTCTGTTGATATTGTGTAAATGGAAAATTCATATACATATAGCATCTCCATCAATTCCAAGAACAGAAGAAAAGAGAATCATTATAAATAAATTGATTCTAATTGTAACTTGGATTTTGTTAATTTCATAAAAATACCATTGCGTATAATTTGAATTTCATTGTTAGTTAAAGCATAGAATAGTTATTACGAGAAGACACTCTAGGCTCTTGATCTTTTTCCACCGGACCAGGGGTCTTTACTGTCTATCATTTGTGCTATCATACACCAGTGCTCATTTCTGAGACTGGGGTATATCGTGGAGTTCATTATTCTTTATTGAACTATCATCGACTGTCATCAAGACAACAGCCACTATATATACCATCTCGTTACAATATAGAAAAAAAGCAAGATATTGGTGAAAAGCCATTAGAAACATGTTCCGACCAACATTACGTTAAATGGGCAAACGTTAGAAGAAATGAACACCTTTAAATATCTGGGTCCACTACATGTAGTGATGGAAGATCAAGTAAAGAAATCAAGACAAGACTTGAGATGGCCTCAGCTGCCATGACAAGGCTGAATGTGATCTGGAAAAGTAACATTAGTTTTCCTGTGAAGATCAAATTATACAAATCACTTGTATTTATTATCTATTCTCTTGTATGGGTGTGAGGGCTGGACACTCATTGCAGATACGGAGCGAAGGATTCAGGCTTTCGAGTATAAATGTTATAGAAGAATTTTGCGCATTTGCTATAAAGAGCACAAAACAAATGTCTATGTTAGAGAGCAAAAAAACACGAATGCAGGCCACCAAGAACTACTTTTGTCAGTAGTGAAATTTCGAAAGCCTGTCTGGTTTGGGCATGTAACTCGTCATGACTCCCTTTCGAAAACGATCCTCCAGGGAACAGTCGAAGGTAAACGGAGAAGAGGAAGGCAAAGAAAATCCTGGGATGATAACATCAAAGAATGGGCAGGGCACGGTTTTTCCACACTTGTACGCATTGCCGAGGATAGAGAGCAGTGGAGAACCCTGTCTGCTGATGCTTCCACCATGGCACCCCTACGACCCATGACGGGTTACGGGTTGAGATGAGATGATGCTATATGTAGGTTGTCTTTATTTTTTTTTAAAGACAGACGATAGCCTCTTTTTTATAGGACAATTTTGCTATATTGCTGCAGACCGTGTGGTCTTCGGTCCGAATGCGTGGGTGACCACTATATAAAAAGTGCAACGGAGTTGGGAAAATGTTCTAACGAAACATTATATTAACCACAAATACTTCGTAAATGTGTCCCGACCTTGGCCGTTCGCGCCAGTTTCTAAACCTATGAAGATCTGTGACACTTTGCAGATTTACGAGCAACGGTGTCCGACACGGGTAATTACGGGACTCGGACGGCCACGAATGCCAGCATTGAAAGTCGTCAAAATAGCGGTAGTTGTAAATAGTAGCAGTGGAAAAACGTTTTGAGTATGCATGAGTGTGTATGTGTGTGCGATGGGTGCACTATTTTCCACAGCGAATGTCTTACAAATTGGGAAAAAATCCTATCCTCTTTAACATTATTCGAAACCAAATTTAATTTTGTCCTATTCATCAGGAGAAATTAAATAAGTAGTCCTGTAACATATGGGTGCAAGTATAAATGTGTGTGTGTGTGTGTGAACGAGTGTAAATAGTTTTGTTTCTTGTAAGTGTGTGCCAATGAACGTGTGAGAGTAACGCGTGAGTGTTTATATGTATTATACAATGTATTTTCCTTGTACCGTACACCATTTTGTAAAATGCACATGGTTTTGTAAATTGAAAAAAAAAAGGATCTGCGTGCACCCTAACGTAACCAACGTTCCCATCTCGTTGTGGCGGACACATTTTAATCGTTACAGTTTTGTAGGAATATTTTGACGTTTGTCTCACTTTCAGCTGTTCCTGTTTTTCGATTATTCACTAACCTTAAGTATTTTGGCTGGGCCAGCAGGTGTAGGGCCGAAAGGCATTGCGACCTTATATAATTTTGCCAATCCTTTGAAATGGTATGTGACATTAACCACGTCTGCAAACAGAACACACTATCGACATCTGTGCGGGAGAAAATTTGAATGGACGAATCCAAAGCTGTCGGTCATCATTGAACATTATGAACAAGAAAAAATCAAAGGGTGTTTTACACTAGTTATCCCCTACTATTAAGAAAGAGTCAGTTCGGTTAATCAGAACCTCTATTACGGGCAACAAGGATGCTGAAGCTTTTCAGCTCCAAAATGCCACAGACAAATGGGCTTTCCTATATAAATATACCAGAAACATTCCACACTATATAATTATCAAATTGTAATTGCAAGGCCAAGAAAAAAAAAAACATCACAATTGTTGTCACGATCCCAGATCGATGCACACCGTGCACAATATGCGGACTTGACACTCAATGGGTAAATCAGTGCCTCAAGGAAAAAGCCAAGACGGCAACTTTCATCACAACTTCCATCAAGGAAAAAAAATGCAGAACCATTACCACCCACACAAGTAGAACATGCAACCAATTCGCCAGTTCCCAACAACCCTTTGGACAACATAAGCAACAGGTCTCGGGTTTCCCCTCTTTATTTGTTTAAATGTGTATACAATACCAAACCTACTCTCTGTCCTGTTCTGTTATTGATTGATGTAGACAGGAACTCGCCTACACATAGATTTAACTTTCTGAACATACACAATGAACCCATTTTCAAACATACTGTTTGTTACACAGAAGACACGAATAGACAGAAAGGAAACTTGTACATTTTTTACGACATTACCACTGTGTTAGCATCATATATCTACATTCTCATTTATGGCACACTCGATACATGTACATGTATTACAAGTACATGCGTAAATGTATATGTGTGTATGGGTGTTGTTGTTTTTTTTTTTCGTTTTTCTTATACTTTTGAACCTTTGTAATATATGATGTGCAAGAAAATTATGTTTAAAAATACACAATAAGTCTTTCACCGCCCAGTACAATGGAAAACAGTTTAAGCATTGTCGTAAATTTTTTAAAGATAGGTCAGAAGATATTTATGGTCCCGTCTGAGCAGAGGTGATAGTGGTAAATAGGTGAGAATAAAGGTGTAAGAAATAGATTTTCACGAGGGAATAGTAAGAGGAAGATCTGTCTCTGGAGTGAGTAGGTTCTCTAGTCCAGCCTATCTATACGACTATATTTTAATATAAGACAACCTTTCTCTCCCTAAATGAAATATAAGTTACACTAAACACACCCACACACACACACACACACAATTATGTAACAACAATACACACAAACGTGAAAAACTATGGTTACTTGGGTATGGGTCTGACCAACACGCACATTTTAGGTCTTTTTGTTGTTTATTTTCATTAAACTTTTTACAACATCAAACATATAGAGAAATCAAATAAATCATGTTTACAGATATATGAACATAACCGAATAAGTGCCCTCCCTTTGTTGAGAAAAGATCCCAAAAGAAGTTAATAACCCAAAGGTCAAAGATAAGCACTAGGTTACAGAATAGAATATGAAGAACAAGTTCCCACTAAATTACTACTCAGTAAAATACTCAGTTTAGCGAAATAAATAAAAAGAAGTTAGTACAATGATTGTAACAAAGGAAAATATTTACTCTCTCTCTGTCTCTCACTCTGTAATCTGTGGCCACAAACACTCTTGCTTACCTAATAATGGTGTAGGTATCCCTTGAAAAATTACAATAGTCTGAACCTATATTGTCAGGTGGGTTGCCCAAATCTGGTTCCAGTCTAGCCTTTGTATCGAATAATAATTACAAGGTGGACGCCAAATTTGGGGGTTTAATTTTTCCTGGATGAATCCTGCGTCACCGCATATAGTTACTGAAGCAAGACGTTCTCGGGACGTTCACAGTTACAAAAGAGAAAAGTAGTTCCTGTATTGTCTAGCCTCTGGTTACTAAGACAAATGTTACAATATGTAAAACTGATAATGATGGTAAATCATATCGGCTGACTCTTATGGTGAGTACCGATTTTGAAACAGCGTAGTTTTTCTGGATCACTCCGTTGCCACGGCTGTCAAACGTCAGGAATATATGTTCTTTCGTATGCCCAGTGGGCTGGAAAATCTTTGATAAATAATTCTGGGTAATGTACCGTCCAGTTACGATTAATATTACTGTTTCTATTTGTCTCTCTCTGAATGAAGAATGCTCTCTTTCCCATTTCGACTTGAATGTGGCTTTTATAGTAGTTTTTGCCATCTCATAAGTTGTCCCTATAGCATACTGTTATAGCACTCCTCCTTCCTTAGCAAGTTTATCTGCCTCCTCATTGCCAGGTATGTTGCAATGGGCTGGTATCCAGTAGATTGGGCACTTGTTGAAGCATTTGGTCAGTCTTTTAGGAGAGTTTATCAGATCTTTCAATACTTTAGCATGCTGACTGTTCAGAGATGTTATTACTGAGAGGGCATCTGTAAAGATTACTATTCGTTTTTCTGCATGTGCTTTGCATTCAATAAGAGTTTCCGCTGTCTGTTTTGGGGCTTCTGCCTCAGCATTGATGTTATTGCAGTATTTGCCAGTGGCGATTGCCATAGAGTGGATTCTATTGTTTAATTTTATGAGGATGTCAGTGGGCACGATCATTGAAAACTTCGGGTTTTTCCGATAGAGGGTTCCTTCAATTTGCGCAGTCTTCTTAAAAGAAGTAAAATGCGTTGTTAAGGATGACGGCAGAGTGAAAGTGTGACGTGAGTAAATGTGTGGACGTTGGTCGAGCCGGTAGAAAGACAAGGTGTCCATTTTAATTGTATGCGGATTTCATAGTATTCGCGAATTGTATATTTGCGAGGCAGGTTAGTCTCTCAGGTATCCGGGGGGATAATGTAAAGCACACGCAGTTTATCTACAGTTTATATTAGGAAAGGCCGGCAACGGAAATATGGGCAGTATGAATGACATGGGCAATGACTGAAGATGCCGGACGTGTAAGGTCAGACAGTGAAGCCTGGCTTGATATGTTTACAGTTCGCCCTGTTATAAATTATTGTGTAGAATAAACCATTGGAACGTCCTGGACGGGTTTGTTCATTGAAACCATGTTGTGTAAATCTGTACGTCAGTCCATCCTGTGAGAAGTGTCAAACATCAACTGTCAGGGTTTCACAACAGAGGGATTTTTCTGGCGTCAGAAGTGTTCAGAAGTGCCCAGAAGTAGTACACGAAGTATGTCTGCCCAGAGTTAGCCCACTACAGAGTCTTGAACATGAAATTATTTATGGTCAACTTGGAACATTTATTCTTCACGGCCGTTACATCCGTGATGGATGGTGAACTTTGACCGGCACTGCGTGATCTTGATATGTTCTAACAGTTATACTTCTGCGGATGCAGATGGTCAAGAGATTTCTAGTCTGATTTGCTGCTTCTGTTTCATGTCGTCGCCTTTTCGTTCTCGTGCGTATGAACAATTCGTTTTGCTTGTTATAAATAATGAAGGTGACCTGAGTCCTGTGGATAGTAAATAAATAAGTAAATAAATAAATAACGGTAATTAACAGGTACTCGTTGGACATAAAGGATGGCACTAGTGTTGTCTAGTGCCATCCTTTATGTCCAACGAGTACCTGTTAATTACCGTTATTTATTTATTTACTTGTTTTGCTTGTTACAGTGGATCTTTTGCTGGATTTGTCACATGCAAACACTGATGTCGCTTAATTTTCGTACGAATGGCCACATTCTCAAATATTTACAGCACGTTGCCAAGCTCCTCAGCATGCCAATTTCTATCACTTTACTTTATACATTAGAATGCTACTGAATTTTGTCCGAAACTGCTTCATGTACTTTGTGCTGCAGACTGTCGATGACCAGCCGTCAACTGTCGCTTGAAATTTTTTCAAGGCACCATCATTCTGTGTTCAGCTATTAGCCATACCAGAGTGTGCAGTCGTTTGTCATTGAAGTCAGCAGCTGCCTTATGAAGCATCAGTCCTTTGATTCAAGAACATAATCAACTTAATTCCGTTATGGTGTTTTTGTCCCCTTTTAGCCTGGTATATAGTGGACATACATTTTCGTGTTTGTCTGTTGTTAATATATGTTTAAATATATGTTTAGTGTTTTTCGTGTATGTGTTTTCGCGGGTCGACTGGTTGGGATTGCCCTTCCTTGTGAGTTCTTGACAGTACAACGTTCTATAGACGTTTGTATCAAATTCTTTCAGCGAAATTGCACTTTGTGCATGGATAGGATATTTTCAGCCCTGACTGAATTTTATGCGCTATTTTCTGTTTAGCGGTATCGTCACGTTTTGCACATTGTTCGTTGCGTCATTGCTTTTCTTTAGCATCAAATTTTGTTCCTTCGCTGTCAATTCTGTTCTATCTTTTTGAGTACTTACCATTTTTTGACGATCCTTGTTATAGTTTGTCTCGTGTTTGTACTAATTCTCACGTTCTTTTGAGATTTATGAACTTCATCGTTGTGTAATCTTATTTTCTTGTTCTTGTAATTTCTGTCTGTTTTCTACGTCGTGCAACATATTGTTTTATTCATCTTGGTTCATTCTTCTAATTTTATTGCGTTGATTGAACTGTGCTTTGTGCATTTTCCGAATCACCACGCTGGTGTTACTGCTTTGTTGGTCTAATGTTGCGATATATGATTTTTATGGCACAAATACATTATAATCGCACTCATACTCTATTGCCTTAGTAGATAATATTTATTTATCAAACTCCTTTATTGTCGCCGTTTGTACGTCGGTCACATCTAAGGGTGGTTGAAAGTTAGACATGAATTGTATTGTTTCCCGAAAATAGTAACACTCAACGAAGAAAAGTCGGTGTAGAACCCAGTTTCATTCCTGAAACGGATTTAACTCATCATTTTGTTAAAAATAACCTTAAAATGTAAGTTTTTGATTGTTTCTTCAAGACAAAATTGTAATTTAAAGTATTGCAGACTTATTATTATAGATCAAAATGATAAGATGGCTGCAAAACGAGCTGCAGATGCTAAGAGGAAGAGACGATCGCGTCAATCACAACGAGCAAGCAAGACTTTAGAAGAAGCAGCAATACGACGACAACATGAAGCGGCACAAAGACAAGCACAGCGTCAGTCACAACGAGCAAATCAGTCTGCAGAAGAGCATGAACATTCTTTGAAACAGATCCACGCACTTTCACAAAAAATGTTGTCATCAAAGAACTTTTATATTGAATTAAAAAGTATTTAAAAAATATATTACAGTATTTGATTTCCTTCCGTCATTATTGACGGGTTATTGCTAGTTACTTCATAACGTAATCTCTCAATGATTTTATTGTCCAAGGGAAGAAGATCGCTATGTCACTTTTTGAGAAACATGAAAAGCTTGAAGAACAGAACTTAAAGCTGGAGGAGTTTAAATTACAGATTCAGAAAGAGAAAGAAGGCGCAGGCAGATTGCTTGAAAAGGAGACATTAAAAATTCAAGAAAAACAAGAGGAATTAAGATTAAATTTGCAGAAAGAAAAGGAAGATTCTGGTCGAATTTTCGAGTTGAAAAAATTCCGCATCCAACAGGACATTGCATGTAAAAAGAAAATGAACTCGGAAGGAAATTGATCTACCTCTGCGATAAAAGCATCGTCCTCGATAACAAAACTACATTTACCACATTTTAATGAGATATCTGATGACATTGATTCTTTTCTTTTAAGGTTTCAGACAAAGGTAACTGCATTGAATAAACCTAAAGAAAGACGGAGCATGCAACTGTCATTTTCGCTCACTGGAAAAAGCTTACAAACTTTTTTTCTATTTAGATGAACAAAGTCGTAATAATTACGACTGTTGCGTTCCATTCTTGTATATTAGTGTTTGAAAGTGATGACAATATTGGTCAAGTAATATCTAGGGTAACAAGGATTCAAAAGTCCAATGGAAACGACAACAGCAACTCGTTAAATAACTGTAGCTCACTCTTGCTGACGATTCTTTATAATTGTGACATATTATGATTATAGCTTTCACATATCTAGTTCATTATCTTCATTTTTTCTTTTACCTGGCTTTCACCTACGCACGTTTGTTAACATAAAACCCTCCTACACTCAGAGATCTGTCTCTTTTTCTAATTTCTGTCTTTTGCTCTAGAATCTTTCCCATGCCCTAATGAGAAGATTGACACGCATCTAGAACCATTTGAGAAAATGGCCAATCTGTACGGTTTAGAGAGGTCGCGTTGGTGTATGAAACTTTCCCAGGCTTTAAAAGGGTCTGCGTATGATGCGTACGCAAAACTGGAAAGCAGCCAACAAGACAATTACGACATGTTGAAGAAGGCTTTACTGAAACGTTTTGAAATGAACGCTCAAAAATCTTTGCAACTGTTCCGTAACAGCAGAAAGGAGAGCGCTAAAACTTTTCAGCAGTTCTCTTCTCGTTTAAAGGGATACTTGACAAAGTGCCTGGAGCTTTCACAGCTCGCCTCTACCTATGAAGGACCTGAGGAGTTCGTTGTAACCGAACAAATAAAGAACACTTTGTCAAGTGACACCCTTCGATTTCTGGCTGAGCAAGGCGCAGAAAAGCTGGAAGACATTTTGGAAAAGTCTGAGCGATATCATAATGCGCTGGCCGAACTGCCGGCCACAAAACGTAAACCGACAGAAGAGCCTTCTCGGAAGAATAATCTAGAGCAGTCTTCCCACTCTTCTCACCAAAATAATCACAGAGAAACTGGACCCCAGAATCCCCCTCCTGAAAGATCTAAGTTCTATAAAAACAGGTACCTTACCAACAATAAGAATTCTGATCAACCCAACCGTCCTACATGGACGCGCGGCCAGAAAGGACAGGGTGACAAAGGGAAAACCCTTGCGCACGGGACAACTGATCAGGGCAAGCACACCGAGCCTAAACGCATCGGATGCTTGCAAACAGCCTCGCAAGAAAGAATTATTGTCAGTGATTCTCAACCTGAGAGAGAGAGGCCCTCTACGCGAGGTACTGTTATTTTGAACGGGACTTCAACTGATTGTCTTTTTGACACGGGGCTTTCTTTTGATTGTATTGTCGGAAGGCATTTGGTCAAACCTGGTCAAGAGACAGAAGAAACCGTCAAACTTTGTGGAGTTTTTAAGAGTGATGCACCCATTTCGCTTCCCATCGCATTGGTGGAGATACACTCTGATTTTGTCAGAGGTGTGATCAAAGCGGCTGTTATGGATGACCCGATCTACCCAGTCATACTTGGCTGTAGATATGTGTTTATTGGGAAACCGAAAGAGCCAACTGTGGCAGCAGTAACCACAAGAGGGGAAACCAAGAAGGAACGGGAGCCTGCGCCAAATTTGTTACCTAAGGAACTTAAAGAGGCGCAACAAAAGGACCCTACTTTGGAGCCCTGCTTTAGGAAACTGCCCATGGCTAAGGACGCCAGACACAACGGGACATTTTTTCTAAGGATGGCGTACTTTATCGTAGAACGGGCAACCCTGAACAAGGGCATAACCAGCTCCTAGTACCGAAACAGTACAGAAGCCAAATCTTAGAAATGGAGCACTCTCTTCCCTTTAGCGGACATATGGGACAGAACACCACAAATCAGCGAATACAGACTCACTATTGGTGGTCAGGAATGAATACTGATATTATCAGATACGTGAAATCCTGCGCCCAGTGCCAACGGGTGGCACCAAGCATTGGAACCCCCCCCCCCCCAGTTCACATGGGGGACATGCCAATAGTGGGAACACCATTTGAACGGGTTGCTGTCGACATTGTTGGACCCCTAGAAAGGACCAAAAGAAGGAACAGGTTTATCCTGACCTTAGTCGACACATGCACTATGTGGGCCGAAGCTATACCGCTAACATGCACAGATTCCAAGCATGTCGCAGAAGCCCTAGTGCAGATTTTTACACGGTTGGGATTCCCTCAACAAGTTTTGACGGAAAATGGATCCCAATTCCGTAGCCTGTTAATGGAGGAGATCTTTAAGATCTTGAGGGCCAAACACATCCACACCAGCCCGTACCATCCGGACGGAAATGGGCTCGTGGAACGTTTCAACGACAGCCTCACCATGATGTTACAGAAGCTGGGACAAGAGAAACCGGAAGATTGGGGCCTTTTCATTCCTGCAGCCTTATTCGCCTACAGGGAAGTCCCCCAGGCCTCTACGGGTTTTCCCCCAGCTACACTTTTATTCGGCAGACCTATCAAGGGCCCGCTTGAAGCCTTACTCAGGTCGCTGACAGACCAGAAGGTGGATGAGACAGTCGTCTCAGCCAGTAGATACGTATCGTAATTGAAGGAAAGGTTACAGCTAGGATGGGATCTAGCAACGACAAGCCTTAAGCGAGTACGCTCAAAGCACGCTAAATGATACAACCAAGCAGCGAAAGAGAGAGAATTACAACCAGGGGAGAAAGTTTTGTTGTTACTGCCAACCGGAAGCAACAAACTACGCATCGGATGGCAAGGGCCGTTTACCGTCCTGAAAAAGATCTCGAGAACTAATTATCAGATCTCTATCAAAGGAAAGGAGAAGGTTTACCATGTAAATCTGTTAAAGAAATACTTGGAAAGACCGGTGCCGTCCCCCGAACATGTCCTGGCTGTCGCCATAGCTACCGAAGATGTTGAAGATGACGATAGTTGCATGGAATATCCATTGCAACAAACGGAATCTTTCAAAGATGTAAAATTCGGTGACACTCTCTCGGAAGCACAACAGACAGAAACGAGGGCACTACTGAACCAGTACACAGCAGTGCTAACGGATGTACCTGGGCGAACACATCTCGTAGAGTTCGAGATGAAACTTACAAACGAGACACCTGTTCGAACCAGAGTTTACCCTATTCCGTATGTGAAAGCTGATACGCTACGTGAAGAGATATAAAGCTACGTAAAACAGGAATTATTAGTGAGTACATCTCCTTATAGTGCGAGCGTAGTGCTGTTGCAGAAGCCCAATAAGGAAGTTCGGCTGTGCATCGATTACCGTCTACTTAACACTGTAACGGAATTTCAGCCGGAACCTCTCCAAAGCGCTTCTGAGCTGTTTAGCAAGCTAAGCAAGGCACGCGTTTTCTCCAAGATTGACCTGAGTAAAGGTTACTATCAAATACGGAGCCGCGCTAGCGTAGTGGTTACAACACCGCTCTGGCGACCGGGTGATACAGGATCAAACCCGGGCGACGGCGTTTGAGGATTTTTCGTCGACCGGGATTTGGACTGGATTAACTCGAGACCTGGCGAGGACATTTGAAGGAGTGTCGTCGACCAGGGACTGGCGGCTCCTGAGCCGACCCAGCTCTAATGGGTACCTCTGAAAACGGCGAGTATTTGCCTGAATGGAGAGGGACACTTGTCTCTGTACAAGAAAATAGGATACTCACGTAAAAATCAATGTCAGGTTAGACATTAAAAAATAAATAAATAACCTGAGATTTTGCCTCGAGTATTAGCGGGCGTACGAAAAAAAAAAAACTATCAAACACCAGTCAAAGAGGAAACTAAGCCTTTGCTAGCTTTCAGCACCAGTGAAAGACACTATGCGTTTAACGTGAGGCCATTCGGGTTACATAACACACCAGGAGTGTTCACAAGAATGATGAGAAAGCTTTTAGAACCATTGCACAGTCCACATATCCACAATTTTATGGATGATAAACTAGTTGCAACGGATACATACGAAGAACACATTGCTACGGTTGCTATGCTCCTCAGGAGACTACAGGAAACTGGTCTCACAGCTAGACCTAGCAAATGTTTAATTGGCTTCGAAAAACTTGACTTCCTGGGGCATACCATTGCTTACGGTGCCATGTGGCCAGTTGCTAAGAACGTAGAGAAGATACGTGCAGCAAAGAGGCCAAGGACGAAGAAAGAAACATGATCGTTCTTATCACTGTGTGCTTATTACCAAAAATTCATCAAAAACTTCAATGGTTTGACTGCACCCCTTACTGACCTTACGAAGAAGGCGCGACCTGAGAGAATTATCTGGAATTCCAAGTGCGAAGACGCTTACGTCACGCTCAAGAAACAGTTGTCTGAATATCCAATTTTACGACTACCTGATATTACGAAACCCTTCATATTGCGAGTCGACGCATCGGGTCAAGGCATCAGGTCAACTCATCTTCAGGCAGGCGACGATGATCCGAACCAGCTATTCCCAGTGGCATACGGCAGTCATAAATTGAATAAAGCAGAACAAAAATATTCCACAGTGGAAAGAGAATGTCTGGCACTAGTTCATGGTATAAGGAGACACCATGAATACCTGTACGGAGTAACATTCACGGTGCAGACCGATCATGCTCCACTGGCGTTTCTTGGGCCAAATAAGGAATTTAATGCAAAAATAATGCGCTGCTAAGTGTATATTTCTTTAAAATCGAATACATCCCAGGAAAAGAAAACGTGGGAGCAGACTTCATGAGTAGGAATTGGACAGCGACGGAGGAGGAAGATGAGAGTGAAGAAGACAGTCACCCGGAAGCTACTGATATAGGAAATCTATTTCCATAAAGTAGACATAAAAGTGTTTCATATCTTTAAGCGGGGACGTCTGTGACATATTATGATTATGGCTTTTATATATCTAGTTCATTATCTTCATTTTTCTTTTACCTGGCTTTCACCTACGCACGTTTGTTAACATAAAACCCTCCTACACTAAGAGATCTTTCTCTTTTTCTAATTTAGCACGCCTATTTTATTTTCTGTTCTCTATTTCCTTAGGAATTTTTACAAACAGACCTATTTAGCTAACATTGAGCCGGTTACCTGTAATTAAACGCCAGCGATTGAAAATCGTCGTAATAAGATCAAACAGAGTGAGACGGAACGCGTAGGAAAGGGGCGACTATTTCATAGAGTCGTAAATTTTGGCTCAAGGGTAGATAAGCTAATGATAGTTGTAACGTATTTTTCGTTAGGCAGTGATCAGGGGAAATAATTTGAGTAGAAGGAGTAGATAATTTGGAACCAAGGGAGATAATTTACAATTACCTCCCCTTTGTCTCGTCGTTCCGTGAAAACGCAATTAAGGGATCGACAAGATCAAAGAGACGATTTGATCGTGCTATCACGTCTCCTCGGCGGCGATGGCGTCAATATTCCCTTTCATACAGAATTGAACAAAGAATTCGTTAAAGGCGTTAAAAGTAACATGTCTGAGCGAATTTATTCCAATTTAATATATATTCTCCAGTTTTTAAAATCCATTATTCAGTACTCCTCAGATTTTAAAGACATCTAGCTTCGATTTCTAGATCACTTATATTAGTGGAGTTTCTTAGTTTTTCGTTGGAGATAGTCTTAGAAGTTTTGTGTGGAGGTAATTATATTTACTAGTAGTTTGAGTGATTAATAGTTAAGTCCGTATTATATTTCTCTAAGAGTTTTGTCCAGAGTGATTTACTAGATAGGTCCGTCATTTATATTTCTCTAGGATTTACTGTGGTACATCAGCTAGCAAAATAAATAATAATTTCTAGCTAAACTCTTCCAGCTATAAAATAAATTTAATTAATTGCTAGTAACCAGTCAGAGAATATTTTAACCAACTAGTAAATGCACTGTTCATCATGAGTATTGACGAAATATGTATTTATTTCTAATTCGTGATGATTAATTTTTTTTAAATGACTAGAATTTATTTCACGGAAGTTTTAAACGATAAGACAAGCTCTAAGCTTGTAGTTTATAAATTTAGTTAAATAACCGAAGTGGATAAACATATTATGTTTTACGCGGGATAAGGATAGGACTGAGAATACTATATTATGGTTAAGTGTTTGTATTTTTTTCTCCTTTACACAGTATTTGGTCAAACCCTAAACCTTACCAGCGGCTTCTATATATATCGGAGAATAACCATACGAAAGGGAGCCGCGCTAGCGTAGTGGTTACAACACCGCTCTGGCGACCGGGTGATTCAGGATCAAACCCGGGCGACGGCATTTGAGGATTTTTCGTCGACCGGGAATTGGACTGGATTAACTCGAGACCTGGCGAGTACATTTGAAGAAGTGTCGTCGACCAGGGATTGGCGGCTCCTGAGCCGACCCAGCTCTAATGGGTACCTCCGAAATCGGCGAGTATCTGCCTGAATGGCGAGGGACACCTGTCTCTGTACAAGAAAAGGGATACTCACGTAAAATCAATGTCAGGTTAGACATTAACAATAACCTGAGATTTCGCCTCGAGTATTAGCGGGCGTACGAAAAAAAAAAAAAAAAAAACCATACGAAAGAACATTTTTTGTGCTTAATACCTGGGTCTTCAAGGTAAACGTGTCTGGCATCGTGTTTGCACCCAGAAAGAGACAGAGTACCAACCCAAAGAACATTAAGAATAAATATTGTAACTGGGCCTATAGATCCAGATTTATATTTCTTTCCCTAATTGCATTTACATTCAGCCCGTAGTGGCGAAATCACAAACATTAACATTTCCCGACGTTTGACCATTTGTGGTGTGACAAGGAATTATTATACTGAGAGAAGTTACCGACCTGACATTCCTATGTACTGGAAATCCCAAGTTTCTGACACTGTGAGCACTGTTAAAATTTCGTACCTGGGGGTTTTCTTTGCCAATAACCCGTCAACATTGACAGGTTATTAATTAAAGTGTGTTGTTTCTGTTACATGTATTACAGACGGTACTATCACTACTGTGGTCATTTAATTGCAGGCGACCGTCATTAGATATTTGTAGTGAAAATTATATGGATGTATTAAATATGAAGACATGGAGTAACTTTACCTGAATGACATGCGAAGCAGTGATAATGATCTAATGGACCGTAAATTGACTAAATAACTAACATTTCTTTTATAGCAACATGTCTGTGGTGGGTTTTGATGTTATTTATTGTTGTTGTTATGTTTACTTAGTGTACTGAATGAGGTCAGCTGTGAAGGTCCGTGAGGATAACAGTTTATGTGAGTTACAGAGTACCTTGCTACTACCACCTACGACCTCAATCAGACTTATTCTGACTAGTATGTCTGATAGCTTCGTCTAATGTCTAGGGTAATGAAATGTGGTGTGCTGGTAATAAAATACACAAACACACACACACATAAACAAACACTAATATTAATCTCTATGATCAAGTCAATTAACACTGTGTTTAAAATTTAGAAATTACAATTTTTTTTCAAATTTATTTTGTCCTGAACCAAGTTTTCTTCTGGTCAGGACTTTTAAATCAAATATGAATTAATGTCAACAGAAGTACATATAATTGAATAATCACATGAAAGACTTGAACATATATATATATATATATATATATATATATATATATATATATATATATATATATATATATATATATATATATATATATATATATATATATTATATATATATATATATATATATATATATATAATATATATATATATATATATATATATATATATATAAGTTAAATTTGCTACTTAATGTTACTAAAATTAAAAAAAGTCTCTTGGAAACTAATGCTGGATGTCGGGTCGGGGTATTTGCATCATCCCCAGTCTCTATGTAACCGTGTTCATTTGCCTTTTACACAGGGTTAACGGTGGACAAGTTTCTTATTTTCACAATGTAGTTTAAATTTTATTATAGTAGTTGATGAATCTCAGCAGGCCAGGTCTTTAATACTTAACTGGCCTGTGACGATGGAAGAAAGTAGTTCCTTAGGCCCACTCCTCACATGCTCTGAGGTAATATGGTAGGCATCTCATTTCATACAAGCTTGGACTTCTCCAGAACATCTGGCACTAGCACAGTGCCAGACAAAGAAACTCTGAAACCACAAAATTAGGCTATGTCTTAACACAATACCTAATCCACTATGTTTACAAGCAATAATACATGGAATACAAGACAGGGTCAGATCTCTCTGACCGACCCAGCACATCCACATCAAGGCTGTTATCAAGTAGCACTAGTTTCCCATTCCTCTATGGACTGCACTGCATCTGAAATATTTTCATTAATCTTTTTTTTCTTTTTTCCATATAATAAGGTGGGTGATATGTTTCCACCTGGCCGTCTGAAAAGACCATATAATAAGGTGGGTGATATGTTTCCACCTGACCATCTGAAAAGAAACATCTGTATTCTACATTTCTGATAGTTTATCATATTATATTTCAACCTCTAGGCCCTGGAACAGTCGGCTGTGGACCTAGAATAAGTAATCACTTGTCGTAATCATTTTTCATTATATGGCAGTATCAATCACTCAGAATTGTTAAATAAAAGGTTAATAATTTTAGCCTTACCACAATTCAGAATAAAACACACAGATACGCTGAAATAGCACAAACTCAGGTGAGCTGCTGGCTAGACTAGGGCGTCCCACTATTATTAGTATATATTCAATGGACGACAAACTTCTTAGCCTCAACGATCTGCTTGTATGGACAGTCTTCAACAAAATGGCAACTTGCCGGCACCTTTTTTCAATAACATTAACTATTTCGACCAATGAGAGTACTTCCCCTCTACAGTTTAAAATTTCAAACATAAATGTCCAATTTGCGTCCAGTTTCGGTCTAGTGTGTAGTGTATCTCTGTCTGTCGGTCGGTCCGAACTTGTTATTTCCCAAGTTTGGACTTGGTTTTGGGCCCAACTACACAAAAAAAACTATTCAAATTTTTCCTCACCCACTGCTTAGATTTCTACTGCGAAGATATTTTTAGATTCTCTCCTCCTTGTCTCCCCCTTGTTTACATGTACTTTTTTTCTGCCTTCGTCTCAAGGACGCGTCAATCGTAACTTTAGTGAATGCAAAACTAACATGTGTTTGCGAGTCTGCATCGAACAATTCAGTCTTTTGTCAATAACTTCCGAATTATCTGTCCGTCTTTTTATTTGAAAGCATATTATTTATCAGGAAAAGATAAGCTCTTTAACTAGCTAATTTTTGTGATTCTAAACCTATTAATAAGAAATTCCATATTTTTTTCCATGCTAGTCTTGAAATCTTTACTACCACTCGTTCACTTCTTTTCCATGTGCTGTCCAGCTATTTTCGAGAGTTTTACGTCATTCTAAATAAGAGCTAAGACTGTTTTCGTGATTCAAGTGGCTACATGTTCTTACTTTACCTCGTATTTCAAACACTAACTACGAGTTCGCGCGTATGTTAGGCTTAGCTTCAAACGCTTGCAGACAGCATCATTTTTTTCTTTTTTCTTCCCTCCTTTTCTTACCCCGTCTGAACAAATAGGCCTTTCGCGTCCCCATGTTATAATTAGTTTTTTGGTACGGTCTACCAAATCAACGCGCTTGTGGCGTGGGCGAAAAAGCCGCAGCGTAACTTAACTATATTTTATCCCTACAATTTATTTTAACTTTTATCTTTATAAATGGAGGATTTTATCGCTGTATCAATGTATTCCACCATAATGTCTCGTAATTGTTCGTGCATCTTTTAAAATCTTGTCCTGGTCGATTTACTGCCTCTGAGAATCCATGGTCGACTTACTGCCTCTGAGAACAACGTTCGAAGTTTGACGAAACTCCAGTTCATATACTGTTTATCAATTGTGTTGTTGGCTTCTTTCCATAATCAAACTATTCATGCCCGCCATCTTTTGCGCACTTTTTCTATTTTCGGGAGAGTACATATAAGGGGAAAAAATACAATTAGTGTCTACTTTTCAACCACAGTTGCACCCCCTTAGCTGTTGTTGAAAGTTAATGTACTCTCTCGAAAAATAGAAAAAAGTGCGCAAATGACGGTCTGCAAGATGTAACGGACCGACTGACCGACCAACCGACCGAAGTACTTACGGCGGGCATTATGGTATTGAATATATATATATATATATATATATATATATATATATATATATATATATATATATATATATATATATATATATTCTTCTTCTTCTTCCATCCTTAGCCATCAACCGGCAAAGCAGTATGTGGCCAGTACGCCTAGTGGCGTCTTAGGGCAACAACAAATTGATCAATCTATCGCTATTTCCACCACGCCTAGTGGCGTCTTTGTGGAACAAAAACAGACCAAACAATCAATCATTGTTTCCGTAATCAGATTGGTTGGCAAGCAGGTGATCAGCCCACTGTGCGAAGTTTTTACGGGATGGGGTAAACAGCCCCATGCCCATACCCTCCTTAGTCGCTTTTTACGACATGCGTGGTAGGGTGCAGTGTTACTATTCTTTGCTCCCCTTTCGGGCCCCGGTAACACACGGGTGATATATATATATATATATATATATATATATATATATATATATATATATATATATATATATATATATATGAAGTGTATAAGTATAAATTTAAAGTCCAACAAGATGAGTAATCAAACAGACTAAAGTCTCTAAGATGTGACTCTGTAAGGAAATAACAGCTGAGATAGACAAGACATAAAATATAGAAGAGACTGATAAAAACGCACCCGATAACGCAACTAAGTTATGCGTGGTGCAGTGTTTTGCACCAATCTTACATCAAGACAATGGTGCGCAAACGAATATCCGTTCGTAAGTCTTACAGCTTTGCACGCATCGTTATTGTCATAAAAGTGAACAAATGCGATTTTATAAGAAGAATGTATTGGAAAAAGACGCACAAATTTGACGTCAGCAGCGGACTGAACATATTTTCCCAGTGCCCACCAGGTTGTGCATAGTGGTAAGTTTCGCACCTGCACGGTGCAGTTGTGTCCACTATAACCACCAAAAGAAACTTGACTAGAGTGAAATTGTGCACAAGAATCGTGTGGAGAAGTATTATTATTGCCCTTAATCGTCTGTGCGCATGTCGTAATTATCTGATCAAAAGGTGTAGCATGACATTCATCTTTAACATCTGCACCACCACAAATCTTATCAGCCAAGTTAGTGTAACTTATGTCATAATGATCTGTTCTTTTATTACGAGATTCATAGTGATCAGGTTGTGCGTCCAAGTCCTTTTTCTTATTGCAAACACAATGATTTGGTGGTCGGATTGTCACGTCAACATCACCGTCTCTGGCATTACTCCATGCACCACCATCATAAAAGCCATTCTGATTACTATTAGAAACCTGGGTGGGAGAGTAACGTCGAGGAAAGTTATTTTTCCTCGGAACGACGCCCTCAGTTTTGTCCGGATGTGCAGACATATCATGTCATCCTAATTTATTCAGGTTAATGCCATCTTTGGTTTTTCAGGCATGTCGTAACGCAACCCTATCAACATTATCGAGAGATAACACAATGTTTTGCAGTACAATATCTAACAACCTGTCAACTCCCTACGTAATTTACTAATTTCAGAGTTTTTATGTAGAATTTCATCAATATGTCTATCACTTCTTTCCATTAGTTGTCGAGTTCTACTCTTTTCTTCATGGAATAGTTTCTCCAGTGCAGCTAATTTATCCCTGTGTGCATTTTCCTGTTGAATCCTAAGGCGTTGGAGTTCTTCATTTTCTATTTCTAGTGCCGCTAATCTGTCCTTATACTCCTTCTCGTTCTGAACCCGAGAACGTCCTTTACCAATATCCACTATATCTTTTTCCTCAAGATGATATCTACGCAACAACAGTGCCCTGACAGTGACATAATTCTTTCTGCTAGCATCATCCAAAGTATAGACAGCTGTTAAAAAATCACCAGTGAGATATCCCTCCAAGCGGACAACCAAAGATGTTTTAGGAATATGAAATTCCCTGCATAAAGCTTCGAATCGGTGCAAAAAACAAGAAATATCATCCACTCCCGGCGAGAAATTTGGAAGACGGAATTTAAAATTAGCTGTGTGGTCCTTCCTAGACGATCCACCATTCTCCGGATTGGAATGTGTGCTCTATTGTGTTAACCGTAATTTCTCTAGCTCAAAAGCCTGTGCTTTTTCTGTTTCCTTTTGTTTTATCGCAGCCATTCTCTCTTCATGTGCCAGTTCGGCTAATCGGATTTTTTCTTCTTTTTCAAGTTCCCTAATATGTGCTCTCTCTTCTCTTGCAATAACGTCTAATCTTCTTTTTTTTTCTTTCCTCCAAGGCACGTAGTTTTGTAAGAGCTAATTGTTCAAGAATCTCTCCCTCCTTTCCCAAACTCTTTCCTTGCTAAACGAATTAATCCAAAGTATACACGATGTCTCACGAGTGTATAACTCCCGCAGTCGTAATATCGAGTCGATCAATTTAATTTAAGTTAATTAATGTTCACCAATTATTGTACTCTTGGTTCCTTGAACCATAAATGCCAACAAATTATCTCTTAAGAGCTATACAGTGATAAATGCGTTATTTTCTAGAACGTATAAGTTCTCAGTCGTAAAATGAGAACAACTGGCGAATAGACATATGGATCAACAATGGAATCAAATGTCAAAGTCAAAAATGAAAAAGTAACCGAACGAACAAAGACAGTATTAGACAGTAGTGGACGCAAAGAAAAATATATAACGATCACAGAAGTAGATATCAAAAATGCTGTGTCATAAAATAGAACAATCGCGACCACTAAAACGCAGAACATATGCAATGTGTAAAGTGAAAAAAGATAGCCAGTTGAGTACGAACAATAATGACCAAGAAATAAATGTAAAGATCAAAGGCAACTACAACGAACTACAATCAAAAACGTGACATCACAACTAACCAAGTGATGAATATAATAAATCCGAACACAGCGTAGAATGACTTAGCACTGGTCGCCGGACCACTGTACGAAAAAATTATATACGGTCCTTACAGGACAGTCTGGAATATACCCGTCCGCAGAGGTATGCTTTTCCCAACTCTCAACCAACCTCCCGCAAAATACACACACAAAATATACATAGAAAACATACAAATATGGAAGGGGCACTACCACATAAAATAGGCACAAAACTGGCCACAAAGCAAAACACCACTTATCTGCAAAAAATCATTCGGATGAACCGACACATCATAGGAAGGAGATGCCACGCTGGTTCCACGCCGTAAGAGCACTCGACAATGTGTCTTGATCACAGGAAATGGAACGGCATCAACGGATGCAGCAGACGACAGAAGGGCTTTTGTACACAGGCAAATACGAGAGGTCCAAAAAAGTATGTATATGTGCTTCATTGACTATAAGAAGGCTTTTGACAGAATCCATCATGAGAAAATAATTGAATGCCTCGAAGACATAGGTATTGATGGAAAAGATATAAGAATACTCAGTAACCTTTATTGGGAGCAAACTGCCACAGTAAGATCGGGAAGGAATTATTCACCATACATAGACATAAAAAGAGGTGTCAGACAAGGTTGTGTGCTGTCCCCCTGCCTATTTAATTTATACACCGAAAAAATTTTCAAACAGATACAGGAAATACCAGGACTGAACATCAGTGGAAGGTCAATAAACAACCTTAGATATGCACATGATACCGTGTTGTTAGCTGAAAGCGAACAGGAGTTACAAGAACTAGTGAAGCAAGTGAACAGTATAAGTCATGAATATGGACTCGACATTAATATTGAGAAAACAAAAACTATGATAATTAGCAAAACAGACGATAAACCCACATTAAAGATAAGCGTAAATGGGAAAATCCTGGAACAAGTCAAGAGCTACGTATATCTTGGTCATACAATAACAGAAGATGGCAGATGTGAACCAGAAATCAAGAAGAGAATAATAATAATAATAATAGCCCCTTCAGTCATAACTGACTATGGGAATGCGCCCCTGAGGTGGCAGCCCTCAGCTGCTTATTTTCCTGGTGCTCCTTTCGACGTTTTCTCCTCACCTCTGCTTCTTGTGTGAGCCTCTCTTCGCCCAATCTGAGGTGGTGCCGTAAATAGCATCGCCACTTAGTGCGATCGGCAGCTTCATCCTCCCATGTTGCTGGATCCATGTCCAGTGCCCTCATATCTCTCTTGCACACATCTTTGAACCTCAACTGTGGTCGCCCAACTGTTCTCTTGCCATCTGCTAATTGTCCGTAGAAGATATCTTTTGGGATGCGACCATCTTCCATGCGGCGAACATGGCCAAGCCAGCGAAGTCTGCGCTGTCTAAGCAGCGTATACATACTTTGAAGGCCAGCACGTGACAACACCTCGACATTTGTCACTTTATCTTTCCACGAGATGCCGAGGATGCGGCGTAGACACCGCAAATGGAAGGTATTGAGCCTTCTTTCTTGCTTAGCATAGGTCGTCCAGGTCTCGCTGCCATATAGGAGTGTGCTGGTGACGCAGGCATTATATACCGCAGCTTTGGTCTTCATTGTGAGTTTAGAGTTTCCCCAAACACGCGATGTGAGGCGGGCAAAGGTAGCTGCAGCTTTGCCAATGCGGCTGTCGATTTCTGTATTCAGTGAGAGTTTGTCATTGATGGTAGACCCTAGGTATGTGAAGTGGTGCACCACTGCCAATTCATAGTTATCGATAGTGATAACTGGTGCAGCACCCACATCCTGACTCAGCACATTCGTTTTCTTTAGACTTATTGTGAGGCCAAAGTCCTTGCATGCTTTAGTGAAGCGATTCATCAAGCTCTGAAGCTCCTGTTGGCTTTGAGTGACGACTGCAGCATCATCAGCGAACAACAAGTCTCTTATAGTGACCCTTCTGATTTTTGTTTTTGCCTTCAGCCTTGAAAGATTAAACAGACGGCCATCTGACCTAGTGTGAAGGCATATTCCTTCAGTTGCATCTCTGAATGCATGTTTCAAGAGTAAGGCAAAGCAGATTCCGAAGAGGGTCGGAGCCAGAACACAGCCTTGTTTAACGCCACTTCGTATATCAAAGGGCTGTGACGTGCTTCCAGCATATTGGACTGTTCCCTTCATGTCGTCATGGAATGACTTTATCATTTCCAGCATTTTAGAAGGGCAGCCTATTTTCAGGAGGATTTTAAAGAGTCCATCCCTACTAACCAGGTCGAATGCTTTTGTGAGGTCTATAAAGGCGATATATAATGGTCTTTTCTGCTCTCTTGATTTTTCCTGAAGCTGGCGGAGAGAGAAGATCATGTCTGTTGTTGATCTGCCAGCTCGGAATCCACACTGTGCCTCTGGATATATGCGCTCAGCTAACTTGTGTAGTCGCATTAAGATGACTTTGGCAAAAACCTTACCAACAATACTAAGAAGAGAGATGCCTCTGTAGTTATTGCAATCACTTCTGTCTCCTTTATTTTTATACAGTGATATACAATCTATATAAAAACCCATTATGGAAAACAGCACATGGACAGAAAGCAAAACTTACCGAGAATGGAAGAATATCACTCAAAAGGTCTTAACTAGAAAAGGGGAGATGCACGGAGAAGATTTTTAGGACACTACACTCGAAGATGCACAATTTTTGAGATTTCAAACCACACTTGCACATCATAAAGACAGAAGGACGGAGTCTAGAGAGACGCTTGTTGAGGCTAAAACCTTACAATCTGTGGCCGGGCAGCACATTCTCCACCAACGCCAGTCTTTTCTGGCCTTTATATGAGATCCTGAGAGGGTATTTAGAATTACTATGTATATTCATTACATTAAATTTGACTGTTTATTTCAGGATTTGGTTAGTTGATAGACATAATTAGGTTATGAAGGTATCATACATAATACTTGTGTTATTTGATATGATTGTTGAAGATGGAACCCAATAATATAACCACACAGTGACTCAGCAGAGTCCTGTCAACCGTCCTTAACAGGATTAGTACAGTCCTTATCATGACTTATACAGTCCTTATCATGGCTTATACACCCTGCTATAAAGTTACAGCACTTTTCAGTCAGAGCTGACTTGTCAGGCAGAGGAAATAAGGGTGACTAAGACATCATACCATGAGTGTATATAGTGATGTATAAAATGTATTATATTTCTGTATTATTTTATTTTATAAAATGTTCTGCAGCTAGACACCTGTCTTGTCTCTCTATCGTTAATCAGACTGATCCATGGATCATCCATATACATGCATTCATCTGACAACACTAACATCTCATATACGAGTACATTAGACTTGTGGACTTTAAAACCAAAGCTAGCCATATGTCTACACAATGTCCTCAGGTTCATAAGTGTCACCATAAGTCAGAGGTCGCTGATCGAGACCCATACGAGCTACCGTGAAATAACCAGGAGTCTCTATAGTGGTTTCAAGATCTCAGCTTTAATCCCCAGCAGTGTCTGGTTGGCAAAAGCTAGACCTACCTGATATACTGTGAAATACTAAAGCAACCATTCCTCGAACTGACCAGATAAGTAGTATCTGTAGAAATTCGTGCACCCCGAATGACAAGGCAAAAGACTGTGTTTATGATGAACTATATTTGTGATAGCATAGTAGAGACAAGAGTGAAATCAGAACATTGAGGAACTCTTTTTCAATTACTTGGAAAAACCAACAAGGACATTTTTAGTTAATTATAATTTACAATTTAACTTCATCATCACCAGGTTTTGTAAAATATTTCTTCATTGATCCCATCAGCATACATTCATAATTCAGCACAAGCAGGATAGATGAAAATAAATAATTCATAGTTGTACTCGGCAGTCTTATCAATTTTATATTGTTGAAGTTGAGTTTTATTGAATTGTTTAAATTATCACTGATAGTTACTTAGCGGAAGTGGTAGCGTAGGCTCTGACTTTACTTTGACTTCTATCTGAACCAGAGACCTTCACAGCCGTGACTATCCAGTGATACCAGTGTTCCTCTCCAGCACTGGGACTTCACACTTTCTAGAGAGAAGACTTCTTCTACTCTAATACTATCACTACACACAATAAAAACCTTTCGCTACAGTGTAGACAGTGAAAGCGAAGAAAAACGAGAAAAGAGCAAAAGACGAAAAAGAAAAAAAAAACCTAAAGAGTACAGTGCTTATGGACTCAAACTAGAATCCCATGGATGGGGTCAGAAATTGAGAAAAGTGGCAAACTGATGAAGAGAAGGATTGATAGCCCAAATCAATTCCCCAAAAAACACAAGGAATAGTAAAAACATGGAATATTAAAGCGAATGACAGTCAATTAGTGTCGAAAGGATCGACATTGCAAGCACCGTCACAAGGGTCAAGTTTCAGTACAGCCAGCTGTCTCCCTGGTCACACATCGGGTGCTGGTGCCTGATACCGAGTGGTTTCAATAAATGTGATTACTGGCCATAAATGTACTCGCATTCGCCAGCAAACACACGAGTCAATATAATATATTACTGCATTGATACCTAATATATATAATACGGCCTGTCCTAATCCTGGACTTATAATAGCTTAATAGCTTCATACATCTCCACACTGCAGTTAATATATAATATGGCCTGTCCTAATCCTGGACTTATAATAGCTTAACAGCTTCACAAATCTTCATACTGCAGCTAAACATAATATGGCCTACAAAAGTACCTTAATACACAGCGAAGCCTGCATCACCCGGCAGCTTCATTAATCTTCAAAATATGGCCTACAAAAGTACTTCAATACATAGCAAAGCCTGCATCACACGGCAGCTATAATAAGGTTCATATGGCCTAAACAAATCTTCACTGCAGTGTATCACATAGGCTGTACACACAGCGAAATATATAAGTCGACATTTTCTCAAATCCTACGTAGGCATACATTATCCAAAAACACTGGGACTCGACCTACACGGTCCACGCCCAAAACACAACTCCCTCAATCACACACTAGTCCCGCCAAAAAACCCGTCACGAGATTCGGTTGTCTTGAACACCGTTCTCGATAACACATGCAGACTAGCGAGCTATTCACATGACTCAAAACAGTACAGAATAAATACATTAAACAGCGTTCACACGCTTATCTGTACTCTGTCACCCGAAAAATAGGAAAAGATAATTATATCCTAAAGTCAGACAAGTATCCGCTTAATCAAGCGTTGCAACTCGAAATTTAATTTGTCTAAAAAACCATTCTAAAGATTACTTCCCCTTTCATAAGTTCCACTTGCAACAGTTACCACCCGCTCCGGGAAAAAAAATGATTCTATCATTTTTTTGAAAAAATTAAGTCCCAAAAACAAAAAATTTAGAAGAAAATGAAGCTCTAACATATGCTTACAAAAATCATCTTATTTTAAATCAAATTATATCTACAACAAATATCAGCATTAAAGTGTAAAGTAGTAATTAAAGCATACAGCATAATCAGCTAAGTATAAAAAGTAATTAGCTAAATATACAAATATGATCAGTTTCAAAATTAAGTTACGTATATTTAGTACAAACCAAACCGAAAAGAACCAATCGAAAGAGAAAACACAAGATCAATCAAAAGAAGAATGATCTGTAAAAAAAAAAAAAAAAAAAAAAAAAAAAGTAAGATCTCAACAATACCATATACTCATAATTAAGTTGGACAATTACATGTAAAATAAATACAACTATCATAAGTAGATATATCATATCAAATCATATAACCACTCCAACAATACAAAGAATAGAGGTATAAGTGTTGAAAGAAGACAAAGTATACAAATAGAATTAAGTAAAACGAAGATGAGGTACGAAAGTATAAACAAGATATGAAATCCATACCGAAAAGACAACAGAAAAGAAGGAATGTAATGAAGAATAGTTACCAAAGACAGATAGAAAGCAAAGGCACGAACTCAAAGAAAGTCAATAACAGTATATACTAATAACTGTTTTGATCAGATAACCTATTCAAAAATAAATATATAAACATGATCGAAAGGCACAACACAAAATATCAAAGTATATCTATACTAATACCACCAAAAATAATTTATAACTAAACAAAACCTAATAAGTAATTTAACTAAGTTATAAGAGTAATACAAAACGAAAATAAATAAATTATAGGCATCGAACAAACAAGTAATAGCATTGCTATAACTAATACTACCAACGCACAATGAAGCGCTAAAAATAAAAAATACATCATAATAAAAAACAACTTTTTACAAGAACTAATCAAACTACATATCAATGATATCACGAAGTCAAATGCTGGTCACACCCAACAAAAAAAAATTACAATGCCAAAAAAAAAAAAAATCATTTTTTTCAACAGTACCGTACAAACATATATATTTTTCTCGATAAGTTACATAAAAACAGTATTTAATTTTTAAGTAATTCAATAATACTTTAAGTAAAGCCTAATAATGAAATCAATATTTTAACAAAATGAGTGAAATATAAAACAAAAATCCTATCTCGAAGAAACCTTTAAATCAACACATGTAAATTTAATTTATCCTTTAAGTTCTTTCTGCTGACAATTACGTTCAGCTCCGTAAAATGCTATTTAGCTATAACTCTATCTCTTACTCAAATCGATAAGATATACATTATAAATAAATCTACCCTTTGTTGCTAATATGAAATATAAAAAAGGTTCTATAAACATATCTACAAAAAATAAGTTTTTTTTTTTTTTTAATAATCTGCTAGGAAAATAATCTGCATGCCTGACTGACAAGAAATCAAGTTTTGGAAAAATCGAAGTTTCACAAAAAGTTAACAAATCCAAATACAAGATCATGTATGATACATGCAAGCTATTTTCAAAATTACATTTCACAACATACCAGATAATACACATCTTCTCTGTATGTTCTATATATTAATTAATCATGACATCAAAACATGAGAAAAATATAAATTAAGTGAATAACGAACACTCAGGACTATCTAAAAGTAACCACTGCATCAACACAATAAATGAGTTTGTGCAATCTCATCATGTACAAAACTATCCTAAACAACACAGTTGCAAAATTTCCACATTGCATTAAATATATATAATAGCATAAAAATGTATTAATACATCATCAAAATACAGACATATAAATAACAATAAAAAATTATGGCAATCAAATGATGCATAGAAATAATCATTACAACAAAATTATATGTTATTTCAAAACAAGCACATGTCATGTACTAATATAGAATACAAAAATATTTACTATCTTCACATAAAAAAAAAAAAATCAGACGCGAAGTCTCCCACTCTCTTGTAAAATGCTTGACCTTCAGAAAGTAACCATCAGTTGCTATTTAGACGCTGACAGGTTTCGGTTGACTACTCGAGCGGAAAGTTGACTCACATTTCTGACCGTCAATATGTCACAGAAGCCTTGACCCTTATCGCAACGCAGCTTCTGTCAACAAATACAAATAAAATTTCCATTTTACTCAATAGTGAAATTTAATGAGAAAAACGTAGAAATCACGTTTACAATTACCCAACACCGGCTTGTGTAAAAACCCGGTCTCTTCACGATGTCACTAGCTCTCTCTATCACATGTAGATATCATAGAATTCTTGGGGACAACATGACCGACCTTGAATGTCGCCGCTGCCTTACGCTGAAACAAAGTCTCACATTCACAACAACAAGTAGAGCAATCAATAGTATTCAAGCATCCACTGTTATTTTTACTCTGTTTACTTTGATTATAAATGACTCTGGGCTCATGTTGAACAAAATTAGCACAATTGCGCTTATTATTTGATCTATGATCAAAATACTTATTATTACCGTTGCCTTGTTTACAAATAATCACTTTAGTCTTTTGTTGAGGAACATTATTCTGGTGATGTAAAGCAACATTTGAAAAGCCATTATCTCTATTATACTTTCCAACATTCTTACAATCAAAACTTTGAGATTTGTTAAATTGTCTACAGTATCTACGAGAGGGAAAATTATTATTTTCTGATCTCCCTTGGTACTGTTTAATCTTGGGGTTATCTCTCTTACTAGAACTGTTTTTCTTTTCCCCTATGGGAATATATTTACCAATAGTTTCAAACTGACTGTGCTGAGTTTGATAACTGCCAGAAACAATAGTATCTCTATTGTTCCGCATATGGGTTTCATCTTTGGAACAAGTAGTAATAGCCTCAACACCCGCTATTAATTTCTGAGTATTTCCAATAGCAGACAAATATTTGCTCTTATGAGTCTTGACCTGAAATATATCACCTTTCTTTTCCTGACCAACAGAACTGCCTGTTACACTAGAATCTTTGTTGGTCTGACGCCAAGAATTATCACTGGAACTATCAGTAATATTAGAACTTTTAAAGTTGTATTTACCACGATAAGATCTGTCTTTACCATGAATGAAATCTCTCTGAGCAAAAAGTGTATGGGGTTGACTTTTCGCAACTTTCTGTCTATCATTGTGAACATTGACAAAAGAGCACCTTTTGTTTTTCAAAACCATATCTAGTAAGCCAAATATTCTTTCCCTTGCTTCCGCAATTTCATTATCTTTAAGTGAAATCGTTTCACTTAACCTTTTATTTAACTCCTTAACAGCCAAAACTTTGTCGCTTTCTTCTGCTAGTAAATTTTCAATTTTAGCGACCTTCTCTTTCTCCATAGTTAACTCTTCTAATTTCACCTTTACATCCTTTTCTTTGGTTGCTCTCCTCTGTCGCGCTAGTTTCCTCAATCTCATCTTTTGAACCTCTTCTATCTGTGGCTGAAGTCGAGCCACTTGAGCCTGAAGTCCTTGTATTTGAGCAGCTTGTGCCTTTAACTCATTCATATTCTCCGAGGATACATTACTCTTTTCTTTCAGTTGGCGACTGAGACTATCATTGTCATCCAACACATCCTGAAGCATATCTTTATAAGTCTTCTCACAGACATTTCTCTCAACCTTCAATTTCTCATACATCTCTTTCTGTTCTTGAAGTTCCCGCGTGAGATTACCTATCTGAGCTTCCAAGTCTTGGACTTTGCTTAAAGCTGAGTTTAATGTAGCTTGTGCACTAGAAAGTTCTGAGTTTGATTCAAGTATCTCACTTTTAAGCTTATACACAGTTGCCTGTAGTTCGCTCTCTTTAGCAACACCTTCTAGGAAATTCTCCCTTTGCTGTAGAGCACTCTGTTTGTTTACTTTTGCTTGTTTCTCAATTCTCAATTCCCTTTCCTGCTCATCAGATGTATGGTTGTGGATTATTTTGAACATGCTTTGCATTATATGTTCGTGTTCAAGTTCAATATACTGTTGCACAAACACACGAAGGTGCCGTAGCAAATTCACCAAATCCTTAGCCATTATTGAATTACACAGAAGCTTAAAGTTATGTTCAGCAAATAACTCTAGAGATGCCGATACATTAACCAAAAAATCGTCCATGATCCATACTCCAAGTCTTGCACCTCTCAATCCCTTACCATCTCTACCTACCACCAATGCAGACTCCAACATAGGCCTTATATCTGTAGGGCACATATCACGATCCATGGTGATTCACTTACTTAATCAACTATATATAGTAATCACTTATAGTTATGACAAATTACTGTCGCAAAAGGTTTGACAATTACCCTTCCAGCTCACAAAGTTAACTATTTGTCAAGAAATGAGCTTATTCCTCAATTCTGTATCACCAATTCCTTTTTATAGCTCCTTTATCAAGTCACATCATTATCAGGAAAATCGACATGTGTCAACAGCCATTAACACCTATGCATCAAATCTTAATCATATGTCAAATTAGACATAAACAACAATAATAACAAAATGAGCAATTAGGGAGGCCTAGCGACATATATGAAGTGACACAATTTACACAAGACACAATCACTTATCTGTCAATGATCCCGCTTCTTTTCCGCCCCGACACTGGATATCACATAGACTGCTAAAACCTCCACTGCAGGATAGCACTGCAACTTGATTCGTTTCTCTTCCGGTAATTTCGTCAATATGATATGTGCTTAACAATGCACAAGTTGACAGGAACCATAATACAGCACACACTGCAACTCTTGACTCTTCTGTAGTCTGAAATGTACATGGCAACTCCGTGTATCATAACGTCTTGAACTTGTGATGGTGACCACTGGCACAGGTAACCCGAATATTGCAGAAATCTGTCACAACCCGTACAAATGCTGGTACAAATACTGTCCAAGTCTAATTAAACTTCCTTGACCACTGCAGACGTTGTTGTCGTCTATAGGCATGAAATAGGACGTCAATTGCTACTGGTGTAAAGTTGCCTTCTACCACGAATAAAGCGTGCGTTGTTTCTCAAATGCGCCACCCACGCAGATAATATCTAGGTCACAGTTCTGAAGTACAGGAGATTCAAGCCACGCCTACATAAGGTCAATTATAACAAAGTCAAGTGTTCTACACTCTTGTCACGTGCAAGTCATATGTATTATTTTCAACTTGTAGTGACTGATCCTCTAGATATGTTATGGTCTGGTGGACAAAATTTGATTCACTTTATCCTCTTGCTTCAAGTACATATCACTGTAGAGGTAACAATTTCTTAATCGTATACGCCACTCAGGCACATCTTAAATCATATCCAATGATACGAAAACTACGCCACTTCGTGCTGATAACGCGAATGTCGTGGGTTCGTTCCCCACATTGGCCACCAACTGATACCGAGTGGTTTCAATAAATGTGATTACTGGCCATAAATGTACTCGCATTCGCCAGCAAACACACGAGTCAATATAATATATTACTGCATTGATACCTAATATATATAATACGGCCTGTCCTAATCCTGGACTTATAATAGCTTAATAGCTTCATACATCTCCACACTGCAGTTAATATATAATATGGCCTGTCCTAATCCTGGACTTATAATAGCTTAACAGCTTCACAAATCTTCATACTGCAGCTAAACATAATATGGCCTACAAAAGTACCTTAATACACAGCGAAGCCTGCATCACCCGGCAGCTTCATTAATCTTCAAAATATGGCCTACAAAAGTACTTCAATACATAGCAAAGCCTGCATCACACGGCAGCTATAATAAGGTTCATATGGCCTAAACAAATCTTCACCGCAGTGTATCACATAGGCTGTACACACAGCGAAATATATAAGTCGACATTTTCTCAAATCCTACGTAGGCATACATTATCCAAAAACACTGGGACTCGACCTACACGGTCCACGCCCAAAACACAACTCCCTCAATCACACACTAGTCCCGCCAAAAAACCCGTCACGAGATTCGGTTGTCTTGAACACCGTTCTCGATAACACATGCAGACTAGCGAGCTATTCACATGACTCAAAACAGTACAGAATAAATACATTAAACAGCGTTCACACGCTTATCTGTACTCTGTCACCCGAAAAATAGGAAAAGATAATTATATCCTAAAGTCAGACAAGTATCCGCTTAATCAAGCGTTGCAACTCGAAATTTAATTTGTCTAAAAAACCATTCTAAAGATTACTTCCCCTTTCATAAGTTCCACTTGCAACATGCCTCTAAATCCCAGCATCTGAATGTCCCAACTCCGATACACAGGATTCGAGGTGCCTGAAATCCTCATATCCTGGGGCACCCCATCCCATGTAAACTGGTTCAGGATATTAAAGGCCCTCTCCACGTACGCGTAATAAAAAATAAGGAACAACGCATTTTAAAAATAAACCAGAAAAAAAAACTACTCTCTACTCTAGTAAGTAGAAACAATGAAGTAACAAAAAACAAGACTTGAAAACACGAAATTCTAATATAAATTTACACAATCAATAGTAATCAATTGCAAAGGGAAATAGGAATTTGAAAATAACATAAAACTAAAAAAAAAAATGATATTAAATACCCTAATGATAACCAAGAACCACTTTTGTCAATAGTGAAACGTCGAAAGCTTGCCTGGTTTGGGCATGTAACTCGTCATGACTCCCTTTCGAAAACGATCCTTCAGGGAACAGTCGAAGGTAAACGGAGAAGAGGAAGGCAGAGAAAATCCTGGGCTGATAACATCAAAGAATGGGCAGGACACGGTTTTTCCACACTTGTACGCATTGCTGAGGATAGAGAGCAGTGGAGGACACTGTCTGCTGATGCTTCCACCATGGCACCCCTACGACCCATGACGGGTTACGGGCTGAGATGATGAATGATAACCGACAATTAGGTTGAATATGGAAGAACAAGATGGTGGACGAGCGGAAGCAATGAAGTTCAACTAATACTTGCCCGCTCTCATCTCACCACCTTTATTTTTTTTAAACTCCAAACACCACACACGTTTCTAACGCTGATCCACGTTTCTTCCTGGTTTTCCTTTTCGTTTCACCTGTTTGGCCTCCACCATGCAAAGGCACAACAGGCCAATCACCTGTTTGCTTTAAAATTTCATTACGCGAACTACACGAGAGAAAACCGGACTGATTCTAAAGGCGACGAACTGGAACGGACTACGGACTACGACTTATGGAACTTGGAACACAAGAAGTATAAATGGGAAAGAAGAGGAGCTGGTGGAAGAGATGAGGAAAGCAAAATTAGAAATCCTGGCTATAACGGAAACAAAGAAAAAGGGACAAGGAGTCATGGATCTCGATGGCAACACGTTGCTCTACAGTGGTGTACCCACATCTGAAAGAGCTAAAGGGGGCGTGGGTTGCATTGTGACCAAACACCAAAAAGATAGTATCAAGGGATGGAACTTTGTCTCGGAGCGCATTATGGTTGTAAAACTAAAAGAAGGAGAAACCATAGTCAACTTCGTCATAGTGTATGGGCCAAATGAGGATGAGAGAGCAGAGGTCAAGGAGGAATTCTTCGAGCTGCTTCAAAGGACAGTGGATGACTGCTTAGATGAAATTATCATGCTCGGAGATTTTAATGCCAGAGTTGGAAATGACCATGCTAGATGGGGTGGAGTTATCGGAAGATATGGAGAAGATACTCTCAATGACAATGGAAAGCGATTCCTTAGATTCTGCAGTGAGCAGAATCTGATCATTACCAACACAAAGTTCCCCCATAAGCGCATACATGCATACACTAGATGTGAACCAACAAAGAATGAGAAGTCAGTGATCGACTATGCCATTGTTAGGAGGAGCTCATTCAAATATGTCCGGGATGCTAGAGTCTGGAGGGGGCCAGAGATTGGAAGTGATCACTACCTGCTTACAATCAAAAGAACAACTGAAAGAGTTGCTCAGCCTAGGAACTGCCCAACATCACGCAAGACACCAAGTAAACGAACGGGAGAAATGAGCATTAAGACCTACAAGCTGAGAGAGCCAGAAATTAAGACCAGATATCAGGGGCTTATTGCTACAGCGGTGAGAAACACAGAAGAACAACCTGATGACTTGGAAACCCTCTGGCTTAAATTCAAGGACATCATAAAGACAGCTGCTGCAGAAGCATGTGGTGAAGTCCGACTTGGAACAAGAGAAAGAGGACACCTTGGTGGACAGAGGAAGTCAAAGAGAAAATAAGAGAGAAGAAAATGGCATGGAAACAATACTTAGGAGCTAAAAACACAGCAGGACAAATAGAGAAATATAGAGAATATGTGATACTCAGAACAGAAGCAAAGAACATGGTGCTAGCAGCAAAACAGAAGTCATGGGAAGAATTTGGAGAAAAGCTAGAAAAAGATGCGCAAGAAAACCAGAAATTGTTCTATAAGACCCTAAAGAACATGAGAAAGGAAAAACAATGCCCTCTCAAATTTATAAAGGACAAGCAAGGCAAATTGCTTACTGCCCCGAAGGAAGTAACGGAAAGATGGAAAGAATATTTATCAGAACTCCTTGATGGTGAGCAAGGTCAAGCGTCAGAAATGATAACCACTAGCACAGAAGAGGAAACCAATGGTGATGAAGATGACATAAAGATGGAAGAACTGAAGGCAGCACTGGAGAAAATCAAGATGGGCAAAGCAGCAGGGCATGATGGTATAACACCAGAAATGGTTAAGTACATGGGAGCATCAAGCGACCTATTACTCTTAAGGGTCCTACAGGCAGTGTGGTGCAACAAGACCATACCAAAGGATTGGGAGATTGCCATCATAACACCAATTTTCAAAAAGGGTGACAATCGACAATGTGGAAACCATAGAGGCATAACTCTTCTCAGTGTTCCTGATTAAATCTAGAATCCTAGAGCAGAGACTCCGACGCCTAGATGAGCCACAATTGGACGAGGTCTAGTGCGAATTCCGAGCAAACCGAAGTACTCAGACAGCTGAGTGAAAAGGCCCTTGAGTATAAGAGTGAGATCCATCTTTGTTTCATAGATCTGGAAAAGGCGTTTGACAGGGTCCCCTGGAGCAAACTTTGGGACTGTTTGGCAAGGAAGAACATTCCAGCACCTCTGATTCATGCTATACAGAGCTTCTACAAGTCTTGCAGAAATTATGTAAGGACAGCAAACCATAAGTCAGAAGAGTTCAGGACCACCACTGGTGTAAGACAATGTGATATCCTGTCACCTTATCTTTTCATACTCCTCATGGACGATATCATCAAGGCATGTAAGGAAAGAACAAGAAAGTATTCAGTGGGGTACTGGAAGATGAGACAGGTCTGTATTTCAGAGCTGGCATTTGCTGATGATGTTGCCTTGATTGCTAAATCAGAGGCACATCTCCAATCCAACCTGCAAGTCTGGAAGGAAGAGCTGGAGAAGAGAGGGATGGTCATAAGCAGCTCTAAAACAAAATCCATGGTGATATCACGAGAAGAAAGAAGACATCAGATTAAGCTGGGAGAACAGGTCCTGGAGCAGGTAGACCACTTTAAATATCTCGGAGCTATTATAGACCGAAAGGGAGGCATCAAAGAAGAGTTGGCCACTCGAAAAGCAGCAGCTGAGAGACTTTTTCAGGCCATAAATCGAGGATTCCTCAGTAAGAGAGAGGTTGGTAATAAAAAGAAAGTTGGCTGTATACCGCTCCACCTATGTCCCAGTCTTGACATATGGATGCGAGTCATGGGCAATGACTACAACCCACAAAAGCCAAATCCAAACCTCATAAATGAGGTATCTGAGGAAGGTGGTTGAAGTAACAAGAAGAGACATGGTCCGCATCCAGACGATATGTCAAGGCCTAAAATCCCACCCCCTGCAGACCCAGGTAGAACAGTCCCAACTGAGATGGTTTGGCCATGTCTGCAGAATGGGAGAAGATCGGCTACCACGACAAGCATGGGAAACAAAGAGCCAGGGATCCAGACCCCCAGGACGACCCAGAGTCCGCTGGGAGGACAACATTAGACAATCTTTGAAGGACCGAGGACTAGAATGGAACCAGGCCAGGAGGAAGACAGCCGATAGGATAGTCTGGCGCTCTCTCTTCCAAACCTCTACACCTCACGGTAGAAGGGGAACGACTAAGTAAGTAAGTTTTACCTTTTTGGAATTGCGAGTAAGCAATATATTAAAATGGTTCGACCGAAGCCACAAGCTAAGAGAAGGAAAATCTTCAAATCAAGCCCGGCAGCTCATAATAACAGACCGGCGTCCTCAGAACTTGGGAATGTGCGGCCTGAGATGCCACACTGCTCCACAAGCTCGTCAGCAAGAGGCTATCATCATCAAAACCCGATATCAGCCACCCAAAGGAGTCTGACTGCTCTACTCCAGATGCTACTGCAAAGATGATGACAGAAGAAAACTTCGATTAGATAGAAGAGATTCCCTCGTTTGAAGATATGGCAGAAGACATCACGGACTCGGGAAGCAAAATAGGAGATGAGGGCTATGTCACCACAACCTTACGGATCCGAACCGACAGTCGCAATCGCGTCTACTCCAGAGAAGCAGCACCAAATCCCGATGACGGCAGATAGTATAGAATAACCCCAGGAATCTGAGCCTGAGAAACCACGTTCACCGTCTAAAGTGGATACGAAAATCGAGACAAGCCAAACCTCTAAATGTCAGCAGCAAAAGCAGAAGACCACACCACGCACTACTCGGAATACATCCCCGAAGCGAGACCAGAGACGGACAACATCACAATAACAGTCCGAGTCGCAAACCAGATACGCTCACGGGGATGGAGAGAAAGAGAATAAGCCACTCCGGCAAAGCAAGCAAAAATGGCCCTCACGAGGTGCATCACCCAGCTGTTGGGAGGCGAGGTCACCCTCAGGGCCCTACCTGACGACAAAGTGATTGCTATCCTCGAGACAGTAGCGTGCACGACATACATCATTAAAGTATGGAAACACGAAAAGGGAGTCATGACTGCTCTCGACAGCACGGAGAAAACAATCTCGCTTATGACCGAACTGGAATCCAGACCAAAAGTGGTGGTGGAAATCTACAAACAAACCAAACAGCTGGTCGTAAGAGGCATCGACAACAGCTGGTCTACACAAGACGTACACATCTGGCTACAAGAAGGAAACCCGGGAGTCAAGCTCACTCCGGTCGAACGATTGAAGACATGGGATAAGAAGGGGATCGACCTAATTATCATAACCGCCGAAGGGACACGACCAGAGCAACTAACCCTGAACAACAGGGCTAGAAAGACTCAACCATACATACCACTGTGATGCAGTGTTCTGACTGCCAAGGTTTCTCCCTCATCAATAAAACGTACAGGAAAGAGACTGTCGGTACTGTGTGGGAGATCACCCTTATAGTGACTGCCCTAAGGCGAAGGAGGATGGCAACTATAAAGCCCGAAACTCCAAAAGAACCTGCGCGAACTGCCTCCGAAACCACTGGGCAAGATACCGAGGCTGTCCGATTTTCCAGGAGACCAAATAAGTGCTGAAGGAGTCTGTGTGTAAAAACATCTCCTTCAGTGACGCAAGACACACACTGACCGCAGATGCGACCGCTAAACAGGAACAACACACAAGAACGCAACTGACACGACTTACGACAGAGGTGAGGGACATAAAGCAAAAGCTGCAGGTCGAAAGTAGAATCAGACAAGCCAACGAGGACCAAACTGAAACATGTGATAACATGATCGGAGATCTACAGGGCGTCAGAAGCATGATGGAGGACATGACAAAACCCAAATAAAATAGAAGCAGATATCGAGAAGCTTGCAGTGCTAAAAGAGGAAAATGAAGAAGTCCTCAAAAGGATACAAACTGGAAGAATGACTATCGAGGATATTTCGGCTAAAAACACGAGAAAAATTAAAAACAATATGCAAACCCGAAGAAAAATACACCACTGAAGCTCTGGAACGGCGGCTCCCACCAATCATCGAGAAAGTGAGAAACAGTTACAGCAGAATCAGACGACACACTCGACTGAAACAAGGCGGTCAAAAACAAACAAAACTCCTCAATGCAGCTAGTAGTCCTTTTTAGGACTAGCCCTTCTCAGGGCTGCAGGCAAAATTGCACGGCTGAATGGGAAATAAAACGGCAGTATTGAACACACCACCATATTAAGTACAGACAAATGACGAGAGGGAACCAGACAGTCAGCCAGCGGTCCTTTTCAGGACTAGGAACGGGCTAGCGCCGAAGGAAAATTTAACACACAATATACCTCAAATATAACTGTTAAGTTGAACAGTGTATAACGACAATATAATTGACGCAAAGAAAAAAAAACTCAAACACCTGTTAACTAAACGGTTGGTATGATTTTCAGCAAAGGGAAATATCAGAAAAAATAATAAAATCAATATATCCATTAAAGGACAGAAAATATATACTTCCCCAGCAATTGGATTCCTGAGCATGACTGAGATAACAGTAAAAAAAGGTAAAGGTAGTCCCATAGCAGATACTGCTGTAGGAGAGTGAAGTGTTAGAGACTTTACCATACTGGGTCCAGCATCGAGAAGTGGGTTGACCAGTTCCCTTCCTCGCTGCATTTTCCTTCCTTAACTCAAAGTCAGGTACCCATTTACAGCTGGGTAGACTGGAGCGTGTCAGTACCATGATTCGAACTTGGCACCTTTGCCACGAGAGACCAGCACTCTAACCACTCTATCAATAGGACGCTCATGACTTTAGATAGACAAATAAATTGGAGCAAACACATAGACAAGTTGCTTGCGTACCCTGACAACTCCCAGAGCTATGTCAGAGGAAGTTTTACTCCTGGCAGGTTCAACCAAGCAGGACAGGTCTGCGCGGGAGGGGTCAGACAAAAGATGGTACCCTGGTCATCCAGGTTGGGAGCTTTAGCACAGGGCCAACACTTCTGCCTATGTTAAAATAAAAACAATCACGTTACAGAAACAGCACCAGATGAACAAGCTTTGCTGCGGATGGACACCCGGAGACCGAGGGTCGTATGACTGCCAGTGGTTAAAACCGAATGGAAGCCACTGTAGTGAAGTGAATCTGTATGACAACACGCTCAAAAATTCCCCGCTCATAAACTAGTTAACGTATTTTTAAAATCTATAAATAACTACAGTATTTGAAATTTGTCTGAGGGCCCAGTCAAATTTACCGCCAACAATTTCTCTAGTAGATTTGAATTTGTCTAGGAAACAAGTCAAAAGTTACCGCCGACCAAAATTTATCTAAGAGCCTAGTACCAATTTAACAACCAATCAAATCGTTTCCTTTTCTTGTAGTGGGAAAATTTTGGTTAACGTGGAAATAATGCCTATTTTGTGTTTTTGACCGAACGAAGATAATTTATTTCTTAATAACTAAAGATAATTAAAATGAAAGGGATATCTCGAATTATATAGCTGATATTGCTTAACACATAAACATAAAGATTCCCTCATAATAAAATTATATTAACTTAGAAAAATTTATTTTAGTAATATTCAAACATCAGGGAAACACCCGATTCAATTACAAAAAAATTAATTCTATTGACATGCAAGGAAATAGCGCGAAAATAAACATATAGAAAGATAGAGATAAATTGGCCATTTTATTATCACTTAAAATAATTAAAATCGGTTCAATAATAACTATAATATAAATAAAATAAGTTTATTCAGTTTGTACAAGCAAGTTAAAAAACCGTTTCGGTAAGATTATTTACAATTTTCTTGACTACGCTCTGATTGGCCAGTCGTTTCACCTATGAATAGCACTGGGAACATCGAAAAGCTTGCCACAAAATTTTAAATTCAAACCAAGCGATACGCAGTCTATCAGACGGGAAATGCCACATCTTTTGCCGTTCTGAACTGAAAGCAAACCCAGAGAGCCGTTTGACGGCCTGTCAGCTTCTGTTTGTATGCCTGATGGTAAGAGAGACTTATCTAAAATATTTGTGTATGTATTATTAATCAATTGCCGGTGAATTTCAAACTATATGTTCGGCATATGTAGGAAGTGAAATCACAAATGTGTTGCTGCCATCTTGGCCTAGTTGAAACTGTGTGTAGTTTTAGTTTCACATACGACAGGTCAGAAAAAGGGGAAACAGTCTAAGATATTTGCAAATTGTGGCACAATTGAGCATTGTAAGTCTGTTAGTGTGTTTGATTGCATTATTTTCTCCTGCAGTTACACATTGATCATGTATATAGGATAGAAAGACAGGAATTGGTGACATGAAGTAATCAAGATGTCACTTACTGTTGTGTACTTAACCCCAATTATGGTATGGAAGCCAAACATGGGGCAACGGATTCTATCATAGAATTAGTACAGAAAAAGAATATTCACATGGAACTAGCGGTAGGAGGAGACGTTATCTGTCCAGTGCAACCTGTTAGCACAATTACAGAAAGGGTAAGATGTGATGTTGAGTGTGAGTGTGTGAACTCAAGCAGATACCTACATGGAATGTGATCATTCCTTTATTCCAGGTTATGTCTCACTAGTGCTAGGAAAGCACCTGTCATTTTGTGAGGAAGCCTGTGGACTACAGTTCTACATAAAACTCAGAACTACGCCCAGCTTCCAAGCTTTGAGATGCAAATTTGTGTGGTCAGGGAAGGTGGAGAAGAAATCATCAGTTACCAGGATTCCAGATAAGTGAATGTGGGTTCACTGCACAGCTCAATCCAGAGATCCAGAAAAAAGTTTCACACTAATAAACAATATCCCTTTATGAAGAAAACAATGACTAACAATACTTATGTGACTCTTACCAGCCAGAGAAAGTGAATAACCTAGGAGTAGAGACTTTATGTGAAAATTAGTATACTTCACCTTTTATTCAGGAGGGAAGATTCTTTTCAGTTTATTTATTTCTATATGTATATATCCTTACAGTTCTCTTGAGTATTCCTGACCGGAAAAGATTTTACGGTTCAGGACAAATAAAATTGTAAATATTTCATTCAGACTTGCTTGATAAGTTTTTATTAAGTTTAAAGTTCTGTATTTGAAATTTATTACAGTAAATACTTTAAAATACCCTAGAAAACTAGTCCCTCAAAACAAACATTAATCTTTGTGGGATCTTGGGAGGTAGCAGTTAGGGACTCAGAGTACATCATCATCATCTTCTCTGAGAACTTACATAGCTTGACCCCACTTTGATGTCTATATACCCTTGCTCTTTTCGGAGAAGGGGGTATTACTTATAAGACCAGTATCTTATCTGGCACTATCCTGGTATCATCTGATACACCTATTTGTCCAGGATATCCTTAATTCATAACATCTAAACCTCTCGCTACATATTGGGGGCCAAGCCGGGATTTTTATATTCATACCCTGGGGCCTTGACTTAAGATAATAATAGTAAAAGTAGGAATAAGATAACATAATAAGACAAAGAAAGTCTAGAAACAAAATTAATCAAATTGTGGTGACTGGATGAGCTGTCAGTGGATATAATTAATTAAATTGTTTGTAGTTACAGATTGATACCCTATTTAGTTAAAAATTGTTTAAGATTGAAATAGAATGGCAGACTTGGCAAAATTTAGGTCTGCTACAGTGCAGGCGGCAAAAGAACTTGGCATGAGTGGGGACGCGCTGATTCAGTATGTTACTACTGAATGTGATAAATTTATAGAACGGGATAGGGAAGATAGGAAGTTAGAAGCCGAGAGAAGATTACAGGCAGATAATGAAGCTAAGAGATTACAATTAGAAGCAGATAAAGAAGCCAAAAGGTTACAGTTAGAAGCAGATAGGGAGGTTAGGCAATTAGAATCTGATAGGGAGGCTAGGAAAATAGAATCTGATAGAGAGACTAAGCAATTAGAGGCCGAGGAAAAAAGACAGGCTGCTGAAAGAGAGGTTGAAGAGAAAAGATTGCAAAGGGAACATGAGTTAAGACTGAAAGAGTTGGAACTTCAAGGACAAGTCACAGGAAATGGAAGCAGCCCAACAATCTCTGATACTAGTGCAAGTCAGGGTGTCTCAAACTCAGCCATGAACTTCCATTTAGATCCATTTGTGGAGAAAGAAGATGATACTGAGTCCTATCTCAGTAGATATGAAAGGCTAGCTACTAACTGTGGCCTAGAAAAGGAGAAGTAGAGCTTAAAATTATCACAAGGGTTGAGAGGAACTTCTTGTGAAGTTTTCTCCAAACTAAGTAGGGAAGACCAAGAAGATTATGAACTGTTAAAGTAAGCCTTGTTAGTCAGATACTAAAAGAATGCTGAATTTTATAGAAAGAAATTTAGAACTACCAAGCTGCTGTCTGGAGAGACTTACCACCAATTCTCTGCAAGACTAGAAACCTACTTGGAGAAATAGACTGCTCTGGGGAAAACCCAAGACGTAAAAGAAATGGTCACGATGGAGCAAGTAAGAGAGTCCATGGCTCCAGACATAAAAAAATTTCTCATGGAATAAGGTGCAGAGAGGTTGGGGGAGATTCTCAATGTTGCTGAGAGATATCAGGCAGCACAGAAAGAAGTAGCTGGTATAAGGAAGAAACAAGTAGATAGTAGTAAAACCCCACAAGACCAAGATGAGTATCAGAATAGGGATCAACCACCTAGATTCAAACAAAATTATGACAGGTCTAGATATGAACAAAGAGACAGAAACCATCAGATGCAAGAAAAGAAATCCTACAGACCAGAAGGTAAATGGTGTAAAATATGTAGGATGAACAATCATAATACAATTGAATGTGGTAGGAAAGTTCCTCCATATCACGCTGCATGCATGATAACAGTGGACAAGGGAAGGAAGAAACTGACAGACAGTCAGATAGATCTCCATCATCTCCATCTGTGAAGAAGCAGTATGTAAAGGTACTAGAGTCAAGTACCTTTACGATTCAGGTTTGGAATATGACTCAGTTGTGAGTGCAACCCTGGTGCACCCTGACCAGTATATCACAGACAAAGTGGAGATACAAGGGGCATTAAAAGGAACAGCCACCATAACACTTCCCGTAGCCAATATCAATGTAAAGACTAGGTACGTGGAAGGAGTGATTAGAGCAGCAGTGTGTGACGAACCTAATTACCCGCTGGTGTTAGGAAAGAGATATGTGTTTCTAGGGAGCCCTATAAAACCTGTGATCATGGCAACGCTCCAGGTCGGGTCGACCCCTAATAAGGAGGAGGAACCACCACTAAATATTCATCCCAAACAGATGAAAAAGGCCCAGGCAAAAGATAAAACTTTAAAAGCTTGCTTTGTCAAATTGCCAAATAGCCATAAACCCCCTAAGAAAGGAGAATTTTATTTGAAGGAGGGACTGCTCTACAGAAAAGCTGGAGCAGGACCCAAAGTATATGGACAGTTAGTACTGCCATGGAGTTATAGGGAACAAGTTATAGCACAAGCACATGTTGTACCAGACGGTGGACATCAGAAGATTGGTACCACCCGTCAAAGGACATCTGTAAGATATTATTGGCCAAAGGTAGCTGAGGACATTGCTCAGTATATACATTCTTGTGACCAATGTAGCAAGGTGACATCCCCAAGTTGGGAAATAATCAGGACCTAGAAAATTATTGTGGCAAACATAGGCCTGAAAATAAAATTAGAAATAATAAGGTAGATAACGTGGATAGGTATGCACCTTCTCACACACAGTCTTCCAATAAAAAATTTACAATGGCAACTCTGCGTATGGCACAAAGAGTAAACATAAACACAGACCAGTTTCACCCGACACACGGTAGATCGGAATTCTTGGAACTGGCTAAAAATAGCAATGAGGTTAATGGGCCAGCCTTGAAACTGAAACTGCGGGGAAACCCCAGAAGAAAAGTTGGGAGTGGGCTTTGGACAATTGTAAAAATGTGCAGCTCGCTTCACAATACGGCTATTAAGTAGCATTATGAAGGGCACCGGCGACAGTTGATCGACCCTATACAGTCCATTGGAAGTATTGTACGGATATTGGATTGAGATCACACATATTATAGCAAATGCTAAAAGGAGAATTGATTCTTGATGTAGGAAGTCATTTCCCAATATATGATATTATTGCGCCAGTGACGTTAGGCGGAGAGAAACAGCTGGTGAATATGGCCTCTATCTGAATGGAAGATTATTGAGTCATACATGAATATTAGTAAAGGGTTTTTCCAACTTCCAATCAAGCTTGAGCACAGACCAATTGTTGGCTGTGATCATTTCGGAGGAGCACATTGAATTCATATGTTGCTTTTTGGATTGAGAATACTCCGAGTGTTTTATCCAGGCTGATGAGGAAATTACTGTATCCCCTACATAACTCTGCTATCACCAATTTTATAGATCTCCTCCTCATAAATATTGCAACCTTGAGGAACATCTAAAAACCTCTGGACATGTCATTGAGCAGACTCAGAGAAGACCAATGGTGAATATTGATTGATAATCAGCATGGGACAGGCAGTAGCACCTGCAGCTGTTTATTAACATAAACTGCAATAGATATTTGGATTGCAGAGGTCTGAGGCAGATTTCTTGAGTAGTGCCTACTTTGAATGACCCACCTGCAGGAATCCAGGATCACACTAAGGCAGAGTAGAGTCAATTTGACATAATTTGAACGTGATTGTAATACAGATATGAAAGCTGCACTAGTGGTTCACGCTTTTCTAACGGAGGAGATATGTAGTGAAGTGAATCTGTATGACAACACGCTCAAAAATTCCCCGCTCATAAACTAGTTAACGTATTTTTAAAATCTATAAATAACTACAGTATTTGAAATTTGTCTGAGGGCCCAGTCAAATTTACCGCCAACAATTTCTCTAGTAGATTTGAATTTGTCTAGGAAACAAGTCAAAAGTTACCGCCCACCAAAATTTATCTAAGAGCATAGTACCAATTTAACAACCAATCAAATCGTTTCCTTTTCTTGTAGTGACAGGAAAATTTTGGTTAACGTGGAAATAATGCCTATTTTGTGTTTTTGACCGAACGAAGATAATTTATTTCTTAATAACTAAAGATAATTAAAATGAAAGGGATATCTCGAATTATATAGCTGATATTGCTTAACACATAAACATAAAGATTCCCTCATAATAAAATTATATTAACTTAGAAAAATTTATTTTAGTAATATTCAAACATCAGGGAAACACCCGATTTAATTACAAAAAAATTAATTCTATTGACATGCAAGGAAATAGCGCGAAAATAAACATATAGAAAGATAGAGATAAATTGGCCATTTTATTATCACTTAAAATAATTAAAATCGGTTCAATAATAACTATAATATAAATAAAATAAGTTTATTCAGTTTGTACAAGCAAGTTAAAAAACCGTTTCGGTAAGATTATTTACAATTTTCTTGACTACGCTCTGATTGGCCAGTCGTTTCGCTATGAATAGCACTGGGAACCTCGAAAAGCTTGCCACAAAATTTTTAATTCAAACCAAGCGGTACGCAGTCTATCAGACGGGAAATGCCACATCTTTTGCCGTTCTGAACTGAAAGCAAACCTAGAGAGCCGTTTGACGGCCTGTCAGCTTGTGTTTGTATGCCTGATGGTACGAGAGACTTATCTAAAATATTTGTGTATGTATTATTAATCAATTGCCGGTGAATTTCAAACTATGTGTTCGGCATGTGTAGGAAGTGAAATCACAAATGTGTTGCTGCCATCTTGGCCTAGTTGAAACTGTGTGTAGTTTTAGTTTCCAAGTACGACAGGTCAGAAAAAGGGGAAACAGTATCAGATATTTGCAAATTATGCCACAATTGAGCATTGTAAGTATTGTTAGTGTGTTTGCTTGCATATTTTCTCCTACAGTTACACATTGATCATGTATATAGGATAGAAAGACATGAATTGGTGACATGAAGTAATCAAGATGTCACTTACTGTTGTGTACTTAACACCAATTATGGTATGGATGCCAAACATGGGGCAAAGGATTCTATCATAGAATTAGTACACAAAAAGAATATTCACATGGAACTAGCGGTAGGAGGAGACGTTATCTGTCCAGTGCAACCTGTTAGCACAATTACAGAAAGGGTAAGTTGTGATGTTGAGTGTGAGTGTGTGAACTCAAGCAGATACCTACATGGAATGTGATAATTCCTTTATTCCAGGTTATGTCTCACTAGTGCTAGGAAAGCACCTGTCATTTTGTGAGGAAGCCTGTGGACTACAGTTCTACATAAAACTCAGAACTACGCCCAGCTTCCAAGCTTTGAGATGCAAATTTGTGTGGTCAGGGAAGGTGGAGAAGAAATCATCAGTTACCAGGATTCCAGATAAGTGAATGTGGGTTCACTGCACAGCTCAATCCAGAGATCCAGAAAAAAGTTTCACACTAATAAACAATATCCCTTTATGAAGAAAACAATGACTAACAATACTTATGTGACTCTTACCAGCCAGAGAAAGTGAATAACCTAGGAGTAGAGACTTTATGTGAAAATTAGTATACTTCACCTTTTATTCAGGAGGGAAGATTCTTTTCAGTTTATTTATTTCTATATGTATATATCCTTACAGTTCTCTTGAGTATTCCTGACCGGAAAAGATTTTACGGTTCAGGACAAATAAAATGTTAAATATTTCATTCAGACTTGCTTGATAAGTTTTTATTAAGTTTAAAGTTCTGTATTTGAAATTTATTACAGTAAATACTTTAAAATACCCTAGAAAACTAGTCCCTCAAAACAAACATTAATCTTTGTGGGATCTTGGGAGGTAGCAGTTAGGGACTCAGAGTACATCATCATCATCTTCTCTGAGAACTTACATAGCTTGACCCCACTTTGATGTCTATATACCCTTGCTCTTTTCGGAGAAGGGGGTATTACTTATAAGACCAGTATCTTATCTGGCACTATCCTGGTATCATCTGATACACATATTTGTCCAGGATATCCTTAATTCATAACATCTAAACCTCTCGCTACATATTGGGGGCCAAGCCGGGATTTTTATATTCATACCCTGGGGCCTTGACTTAAGATAATAATAGTAAAAGTAGGAATAAGATAACATAATAAGACAAAGAAAGTCTAGAAACAAAATTAATCAAATTGTGGTGACTGGATGAGCTGTCAGTGGATATAATTAATTAAATTGTTTGTAGTTACAGATTGATACCCTATTTAGTTAAAAATTGTTTAAGATTGAAATAGAATGGCAGACTAGGCAAAATTTAGGTCTGCTACAGTGCATGTGGCAAAAGAACTTGGCATGAGTGGGGACGCGCTGATTCAGTATGTTACTACTGAATGTGATAAATTTATAGAACGGGATAGGGAAGATAGGAAGTTAGAAGCCGAGAGAAGATTACAGGCAGATAATGAAGCTAAGAGATTACAATTAGAAGCAGATAAAGAAGCCAAAAGGTTACAGTTAGAAGCAGATAGGGAGGTTAGGCAATTAGAATCTGATAAGGAGGCTAGGAAATTAGAATCTGATAGAGAGACTAAGCAATTAGAGGCCGAGGAAAAAAGACAGGCTGCTGAAAGAGAGGTTGAAGAGAAAAGATTGCAAAGGGAACATGAGTTAAGACTGAAAGAGTTGGAACTTCAAGGACAAGTCACAGGAAATGGAAGCAGCCCAACAATCTCTGATACTAGTGCAAGTCAGGGTGTCTCAAACTCAGCCATGAACTTCCATTTAGATCCATTTGTGGAGAAAGAAGATGATACTGAGTCCTATCTCAGTAGATATGAAAGGCTAGCTATAACTGTGGCCTAGAAAAGGAGAAGTAGAGCTTAAAATTATCACAAGGGTTGAGAGGAACTTCTTGTGAAGTTTTCTCCAAACTAAGTAGGGAAGACCAAGAAGATTATGAACTGTTAAAGTAAGCCTTGTTAGTCAGATACGAAAAGAATGCTGAATTTTATAGAAAGAAATTTAGAACTACCAAGCTGCTGTCTGGAGAGACTTACCACCAATTCTCTGCAAGACTAGAAACCTACTTGGAGAAATGGACTGCTCTGGGGAAAACCCAAGACGTAAAAGAAATGGTCACGATGGAGCAAGTAAGAGAGTCCATGGCTCCAGACATAAAAAAATTTCTCATGGAATAAGGTGCAGAGAGGTTGGGGGAGATTCTCAATGTTTCTGAGAGATATCAGGCAGCACAGAAAGAAGTAGCTGGTATAAGGAAGAAACAAGTAGATAGTAGTAAAACCCCACAAGACCAAGATGAGTATCAGAATAGGGATCAACCACCTAGATTCAAACAAAATTATGACAGGTCTAGATATGAACAAAGAGACAGAAACCATCAGATGCAAGAAAAGAAATCCTACAGACCAGAAGGTAAATGGTGTAAAATATGTAGGATGAACAATCATAATACAATTGAATGTGGTAGGAAAGTTCCTCCATATCACGCTGCATGCATGATAACAGTGGACAAGGGAAGGAAGAAACTGACAGACAGTCAGATAGATCTCCATCATCTCCATCTGTGAAGAAGCAGTATGTAAAGGTACTAGAGTCAAGTACCTTTACGATTCAGGTTTGGAATATGACTCAGTTGTGAGTGCAACCCTGGTGCACCCTGACCAGTATATCACAGACAAAGTGGAGATACAAGGGGCATTAAAAGGAACAGCCACCATAACACTTCCCGTAGCCAATATCAATGTAAAGACTAGGTACGTGGAAGGAGTGATTAGAGCAGCAGTGTGTGACGAACCTAATTACCCGCTGGTGTTAGGAAAGAGATATGTGTTTCTAGGGAGCCCTATAAAACCTGTGATCATGGCAACGCTCCAGGTCGGGTCGACCCCTAATAAGGAGGAGGAACCACCACTAAATATTCATCCCAAACAGATGAAAAAGGCCCAGGCAAAAGATAAAACTTTAAAAGCTTGCTTTGTCAAATTGCCAAATAGCCATAAACCCCCTAAGAAAGGAGAATTTTATTTGAAGGAGGGACTGCTCTACAGAAAAGCTGGAGCAGGACCCAAAGTATATGGACAGTTAGTACTGCCATGGAGTTATAGGGAACAAGTTATAGCACAAGCACATGTTGTACCAGACGGTGGACATCAGAAGATTGGTACCACCCGTCAAAGGACATCTGTAAGATATTATTGGCCAAAGGTAGCTGAGGACATTGCTCAGTATATACATTCTTGTGACCAATGTAGCAAGGTGACATCCCCAAGTTGGGAAATAATCAGGACCTAGAAAATTATTGTGGCAAACATAGGCCTGAAAATAAAATTAGAAATAATAAGGTAGATAACGTGGATAGGTATGCACCTTCTCACACACAGTCTTCCAATAAAAAATTTACAATGGCAACTCTGCGTATGGCACAAAGAGTAAACATAAACACAGACCAGTTTCACCCGACACACGGTAGATCGGAATTCTTGGAACTGGCTAAAAATAGCAATGAGGTTAATGGGCCAGCCTTGAAACTGAAACTGCGGGGAAACCCCAGAAGAAAAGTTGGGAGTGGGCTTTGGACAATTGTAAAAATGTGCAGCTCGCTTCACAATACGGCTATTAAGTAGCATTATGAAGGGCACCGGCGACAGTTGATCGACCCTATACAGTCCATTGGAAGTATTGTACGGATATTGGATTGAGATCACACATATTATAGCAAATGCTAAAAGGAGAATTGATTCTTGATGTAGGAAGTCATTTCCCAATATATGATATTATTGCGCCAGTGACGTTAGGCGGAGAGAAACAGCTGGTGAATATGGCCTCTATCTGAATGGAAGATTCTTGAGTCATACATGAATATTAGTAAAGGGTTTTTCCAACTTCCAATCAAGCTTGAGCACAGACCAATTGTTGGCTGTGATCATTTCGGAGGAGCACATTGAATTCATATGTTGCTTTTTGGATTGAGAATACTCCGAGTGTTTTATCCAGGCTGATGAGGAAATTACTGTATCCCCTACATAACTCTGCTATCACCAATTTTATAGATCTCCTCCTCATAAATATTGCAACCTTGAGGAACATCTAAAAACCTCTGGACATGTCATTGAGCAGACTCAGAGAAGACCAATGGTGAATATTGATTGATAATCAGCATGGGACAGGCAGTAGCACCTGCAGCTGTTTATTAACATAAACTGCAATAGATATTTGGATTGCAGAGGTCTGAGGCAGATTTCTTGAGTAGTGCCTACTTTGAATGACCCACCTGCAGGAATCCAGGATCACACTAAGGCAGAGTAGAGTCAATTTGACATAATTTGAACGTGATTGTAATACAGATATGAAAGCTGCACTAGTGGTTCACGCTTTTCTAACGGAGGAGATATGTAGTGAAGTGAATCTGTATGACAACACGCTCAAAAATTCCCCGCTCATAAACTAGTTAACGTATTTTTAAAATCTATAAATAACTACAGTATTTGAAATTTGTCTGAGGGCCCAGTCAAATTTACCGCCAACAATTTCTCTAGTAGATTTGAATTTGTCTAGGAAACAAGTCAAAAGTTACCGCCCACCAAAATTTATCTAAGAGCATAGTACCAATTTAACAACCAATCAAATCGTTTCCTTTTCTTGTAGTGACAGGAAAATTTTGGTTAACGTGGAAATAATGCCTATTTTGTGTTTTTGACCGAACGAAGATAATTTATTTCTTAATAACTAAAGATAATTAAAATGAAAGGGATATCTCGAATTATATAGCTGATATTGCTTAACACATAAACATAAAGATTCCCTCATAATAAAATTATATTAACTTAGAAAAATTTATTTTAGTAATATTCAAACATCAGGGAAACACCCGATTTAATTACAAAAAAATTAATTCTATTGACATGCAAGGAAATAGCGCGAAAATAAACATATAGAAAGATAGAGATAAATTGGCCATTTTATTATCACTTAAAATAATTAAAATCGGTTCAATAATAACTATAATATAAATAAAATAAGTTTATTCAGTTTGTACAAGCAAGTTAAAAAACCGTTTCGGTAAGATTATTTACAATTTTCTTGACTACGCTCTGATTGGCCAGTCGTTTCGCTATGAATAGCACTGGGAACCTCGAAAAGCTTGCCACAAAATTTTTAATTCAAACCAAGCGGTACGCAGTCTATCAGACGGGAAATGCCACATCTTTTGCCGTTCTGAACTGAAAGCAAACCTAGAGAGCCGTTTGACGGCCTGTCAGCTTGTGTTTGTATGCCTGATGGTACGAGAGACTTATCTAAAATATTTGTGTATGTATTATTAATCAATTGCCGGTGAATTTCAAACTATGTGTTCGGCATGTGTAGGAAGTGAAATCACAAATGTGTTGCTGCCATCTTGGCCTAGTTGAAACTGTGTGTAGTTTTAGTTTCCAAGTACGACAGGTCAGAAAAAGGGGAAACAGTATCAGATATTTGCAAATTATGCCACAATTGAGCATTGTAAGTATTGTTAGTGTGTTTGCTTGCATATTTTCTCCTACAGTTACACATTGATCATGTATATAGGATAGAAAGACATGAATTGGTGACATGAAGTAATCAAGATGTCACTTACTGTTGTGTACTTAACACCAATTATGGTATGGATGCCAAACATGGGGCAAAGGATTCTATCATAGAATTAGTACACAAAAAGAATATTCACATGGAACTAGCGGTAGGAGGAGACGTTATCTGTCCAGTGCAACCTGTTAGCACAATTACAGAAAGGGTAAGTTGTGATGTTGAGTGTGAGTGTGTGAACTCAAGCAGATACCTACATGGAATGTGATAATTCCTTTATTCCAGGTTATGTCTCACTAGTGCTAGGAAAGCACCTGTCATTTTGTGAGGAAGCCTGTGGACTACAGTTCTACATAAAACTCAGAACTACGCCCAGCTTCCAAGCTTTGAGATGCAAATTTGTGTGGTCAGGGAAGGTGGAGAAGAAATCATCAGTTACCAGGATTCCAGATAAGTGAATGTGGGTTCACTGCACAGCTCAATCCAGAGATCCAGAAAAAAGTTTCACACTAATAAACAATATCCCTTTATGAAGAAAACAATGACTAACAATACTTATGTGACTCTTACCAGCCAGAGAAAGTGAATAACCTAGGAGTAGAGACTTTATGTGAAAATTAGTATACTTCACCTTTTATTCAGGAGGGAAGATTCTTTTCAGTTTATTTATTTCTATATGTATATATCCTTACAGTTCTCTTGAGTATTCCTGACCGGAAAAGATTTTACGGTTCAGGACAAATAAAATGTTAAATATTTCATTCAGACTTGCTTGATAAGTTTTTATTAAGTTTAAAGTTCTGTATTTGAAATTTATTACAGTAAATACTTTAAAATACCCTAGAAAACTAGTCCCTCAAAACAAACATTAATCTTTGTGGGATCTTGGGAGGTAGCAGTTAGGGACTCAGAGTACATCATCATCATCTTCTCTGAGAACTTACATAGCTTGACCCCACTTTGATGTCTATATACCCTTGCTCTTTTCGGAGAAGGGGGTATTACTTATAAGACCAGTATCTTATCTGGCACTATCCTGGTATCATCTGATACACATATTTGTCCAGGATATCCTTAATTCATAACATCTAAACCTCTCGCTACATATTGGGGGCCAAGCCGGGATTTTTATATTCATACCCTGGGGCCTTGACTTAAGATAATAATAGTAAAAGTAGGAATAAGATAACATAATAAGACAAAGAAAGTCTAGAAACAAAATTAATCAAATTGTGGTGACTGGATGAGCTGTCAGTGGATATAATTAATTAAATTGTTTGTAGTTACAGATTGATACCCTATTTAGTTAAAAATTGTTTAAGATTGAAATAGAATGGCAGACTAGGCAAAATTTAGGTCTGCTACAGTGCATGTGGCAAAAGAACTTGGCATGAGTGGGGACGCGCTGATTCAGTATGTTACTACTGAATGTGATAAATTTATAGAACGGGATAGGGAAGATAGGAAGTTAGAAGCCGAGAGAAGATTACAGGCAGATAATGAAGCTAAGAGATTACAATTAGAAGCAGATAAAGAAGCCAAAAGGTTACAGTTAGAAGCAGATAGGGAGGTTAGGCAATTAGAATCTGATAAGGAGGCTAGGAAATTAGAATCTGATAGAGAGACTAAGCAATTAGAGGCCGAGGAAAAAAGACAGGCTGCTGAAAGAGAGGTTGAAGAGAAAAGATTGCAAAGGGAACATGAGTTAAGACTGAAAGAGTTGGAACTTCAAGGACAAGTCACAGGAAATGGAAGCAGCCCAACAATCTCTGATACTAGTGCAAGTCAGGGTGTCTCAAACTCAGCCATGAACTTCCATTTAGATCCATTTGTGGAGAAAGAAGATGATACTGAGTCCTATCTCAGTAGATATGAAAGGCTAGCTATAACTGTGGCCTAGAAAAGGAGAAGTAGAGCTTAAAATTATCACAAGGGTTGAGAGGAACTTCTTGTGAAGTTTTCTCCAAACTAAGTAGGGAAGACCAAGAAGATTATGAACTGTTAAAGTAAGCCTTGTTAGTCAGATACGAAAAGAATGCTGAATTTTATAGAAAGAAATTTAGAACTACCAAGCTGCTGTCTGGAGAGACTTACCACCAATTCTCTGCAAGACTAGAAACCTACTTGGAGAAATGGACTGCTCTGGGGAAAACCCAAGACGTAAAAGAAATGGTCACGATGGAGCAAGTAAGAGAGTCCATGGCTCCAGACATAAAAAAATTTCTCATGGAATAAGGTGCAGAGAGGTTGGGGGAGATTCTCAATGTTGCTGAGAGATATCAGGCAGCACAGAAAGAAGTAGCTGGTATAAGGAAGAAACAAGTAGATAGTAGTAAAACCCCACAAGACCAAGATGAGTATCAGAATAGGGATCAACCACCTAGATTCAAACAAAATTATGACAGGTCTAGATATGAACAAAGAGACAGAAACCATCAGATGCAAGAAAAGAAATCCTACAGACCAGAAGGTAAATGGTGTAAAATATGTAGGATGAACAATCATAATACAATTGAATGTGGTAGGAAAGTTCCTCCATATCACGCTGCATGCATGATAACAGTGGACAAGGGAAGGAAGAAACTGACAGACAGTCAGATAGATCTCCATCATCTCCATCTGTGAAGAAGCAGTCTGTAAAGGTACTAGAGTCAAGTACCTTTACGATTCAGGTTTGGAATATGACTCAGTTGTGAGTGCAACCCTGGTGCACCCTGACCAGTATATCACAGACAAAGTGGAGATACAAGGGGCATTAAAAGGAACAGCCACCATAACACTTCCCGTAGCCAATATCAATGTAAAGACTAGGTACGTGGAAGGAGTGATTAGAGCAGCAGTGTGTGACGAACCTAATTACCCGCTGGTGTTAGGAAAGAGATATGTGTTTCTAGGGAGCCCTATAAAACCTGTGATCATGGCAACGCTCCAGGTCAGGTCGACCCCTAATAAGGAGGAGGAACCACCACTAAATATTCATCCCAAACAGATGAAAAAGGCCCAGGCAAAAGATAAAACTTTAAAAGCTTGCTTTGTCAAATTGCCAAATAGCCATAAACCCCCTAAGAAAGGAGAATTTTATTTGAAGGAGGGACTGCTCTACAGAAAAGCTGGAGCAGGACCCAAAGTATATGGACAGTTAGTACTGCCATGGAGTTATAGGGAACAAGTTATAGCACAAGCACATGTTGTACCAGACGGTGGACATCAGAAGATTGGTACCACCCGTCAAAGGACATCTGTAAGATATTATTGGCCAAAGGTAGCTGAGGACATTGCTCAGTATATACATTCTTGTGACCAATGTAGCAAGGTGACATCCCCAAGTTGGGAAATAATCAGGACCTAGAAAATTATTGTGGCAAACATAGGCCTGAAAATAAAATTAGAAATAATAAGGTAGATAACGTGGATAGGTATGCACCTTCTCACACACAGTCTTCCAATAAAAAATTTACAATGGCAACTCTGCGTATGGCACAAAGAGTAAACATAAACACAGACCAGTTTCACCCGACACACGGTAGATCGGAATTCTTGGAACTGGCTAAAAATAGCAATGAGGTTAATGGGCCAGCCTTGAAACTGAAACTGCGGGGAAACCCCAGAAGAAAAGTTGGGAGTGGGCTTTGGACAATTGTAAAAATGTGCAGCTCGCTTCACAATACGGCTATTAAGTAGCATTATGAAGGGCACCGGCGACAGTTGATCGACCCTATACAGTCCATTGGAAGTATTGTACGGATATTGGATTGAGATCACACATATTATAGCAAATGCTAAAAGGAGAATTGATTCTTGATGTAGGAAGTCATTTCCCAATATATGATATTATTGCGCCAGTGACGTTAGGCGGAGAGAAACAGCTGGTGAATATGGCCTCTATCTGAATGGAAGATTCTTGAGTCATACATGAATATTAGTAAAGGGTTTTTCCAACTTCCAATCAAGCTTGAGCACAGACCAATTGTTGGCTGTGATCATTTCGGAGGAGCACATTGAATTCATATGTTGCTTTTTGGATTGAGAATACTCCGAGTGTTTTATCCAGGCTGATGAGGAAATTACTGTATCCCCTACATAACTCTGCTATCACCAATTTTATAGATCTCCTCCTCATAAATATTGCAACCTTGAGGAACATCTAAAAACCTCTGGACATGTCATTGAGCAGACTCAGAGAAGACCAATGGTGAATATTGATTGATAATCAGCATGGGACAGGCAGTAGCACCTGCAGCTGTTTATTAACATAAACTGCAATAGATATTTGGATTGCAGAGGTCTGAGGCAGATTTCTTGAGTAGTGCCTACTTTGAATGACCCACCTGCAGGAATCCAGGATCACACTAAGGCAGAGTAGAGTCAATTTGACATAATTTGAACGTGATTGTAATACAGATATGAAAGCTGCACTAGTGGTTCACGCTTTTCTAACGGAGGAGATATGTAGTGAAGTGAATCTGTATGACAACACGCTCAAAAATTCCCCGCTCATAAACTAGTTAACGTATTTTTAAAATCTATAAATAACTACAGTATTTGAAATTTGTCTGAGGGCCCAGTCAAATTTACCGCCAACAATTTCTCTAGTAGATTTGAATTTGTCTAGGAAACAAGTCAAAAGTTACCACCCACCAAAATTTATCTAAGAGCATAGTACCAATTTAACAACCAATCAAATCGTTTCCTTTTCTTGTAGTGACAGGAAAATGTTGGTTAACGTGGAAATAATGCCTATTTTGTGTTTTTGACCGAACGAAGATAATTTATTTCTTAATAACTAAAGATAATTAAAATGAAAGGGATATCTCGAATTATATAGCTGATATTGCTTAACACATAAACATAAAGATTCCCTCATAATAAAATTATATTAACTTAGAAAAATTTATTTTAGTAATATTCAAACATCAGGGAAACACCCGATTTAATTACAAAAAAATTAATTCTATTGACATGCAAGGAAATAGCGCGAAAATAAACATATAGAAAGATAGAGATAAATTGGCCATTTTATTATCACTTAAAATAATTAAAATCGGTTCAATAATAACTATAATATAAATAAAATAAGTTTATTCAGTTTGTACAAGCAAGTTAAAAAACCGTTTCGGTAAGATTATTTACAATTTTCTTGACTACGCTCTGATTGGCCAGTCGTTTCGCTATGAATAGCACTGGGAACCTCGAAAAGCTTGCCACAAAATTTTTAATTCAAACCAAGCGGTACGCAGTCTATCAGACGGGAAATGCCACATCTTTTGCCGTTCTGAACTGAAAGCAAACCTAGAGAGCCGTTTGACGGCCTGTCAGCTTGTGTTTGTATGCCTGATGGTACGAGAGACTTATCTAAAATATTTGTGTATGTATTATTAATCAATTGCCGGTGAATTTCAAACTATGTGTTCGGCATGTGTAGGAAGTGAAATCACAAATGTGTTGCTGCCATCTTGGCCTAGTTGAAACTGTGTGTAGTTTTAGTTTCCAAGTACGACAGGTCAGAAAAAGGGGAAACAGTATCAGATATTTGCAAATTATGCCACAATTGAGCATTGTAAGTATTGTTAGTGTGTTTGCTTGCATATTTTCTCCTACAGTTACACATTGATCATGTATATAGGATAGAAAGACATGAATTGGTGACATGAAGTAATCAAGATGTCACTTACTGTTGTGTACTTAACACCAATTATGGTATGGATGCCAAACATGGGGCAAAGGATTCTATCATAGAATTAGTACACAAAAAGAATATTCACATGGAACTAGCGGTAGGAGGAGACGTTATCTGTCCAGTGCAACCTGTTAGCACAATTACAGAAAGGGTAAGTTGTGATGTTGAGTGTGAGTGTGTGAACTCAAGCAGATACCTACATGGAATGTGATAATTCCTTTATTCCAGGTTATGTCTCACTAGTGCTAGGAAAGCACCTGTCATTTTGTGAGGAAGCCTGTGGACTACAGTTCTACATAAAACTCAGAACTACGCCCAGCTTCCAAGCTTTGAGATGCAAATTTGTGTGGTCAGGGAAGGTGGAGAAGAAATCATCAGTTACCAGGATCCCAGATAAGTGAATGTGGGTTCACTGCACAGCTCAATCCAGAGATCCAGAAAAAAGTTTTACACTAATAAACAATATCCCTTTATGAAGAAAACAATGGCTAACAATACTTATGTGACTCTTACCAGCCAGAGAAAGTGAATAACCTAGGAGTAGAGACTTTATGTGAAAATTAGTATACTTCACCTTTTATTCAGGAGGGAAGATTCTTTTCAGTTTATTTATTTCTATATGTATATATCCTTACAGTTCTCTTGAGTATTCCTGACCGGAAAAGATTTTACGGTTCAGGACAAATAAAATGTTAAATATTTCATTCAGACTTGCTTGATAAGTTTTTACTAAGTTTAAAGTTCTGTATTTGAAATTTATTACAGTAAATACTTTAAAATACCCCTAGAAAACTAGTCCCTCAAAACAAACATTAATCTTTGTGGGATCTTGGGAGGTAGCAGTTAGGGACTCAGAGTACATCATCATCATCTTCTCTGAGAACTTACATAGCGTGACCCCACTTTGATGTCTATACACCCTTGCTCTTTTCAGAGAAGTGGGTATGTAACAACTCGATAGTTGTTCAATTACTAGAGTAGTCGACCTCTCATATAATAAATGTCTGTTGCAATCAGATAGTATTGCTATCACTGTTGCAAGCGTAACCACTGTTGCAAACGTTATATGTTGTTGTTGCAATTGGAAACTATGATTGGAACCCAAGATTGATATATATATATCAAATATCACACCACACAGGCTAATCATCCGTATGTGTACTGCTGTGCTGTTACCGTGTCTGGAATGTTTGAAGGGTGTGTGGAAACAGTCACTCACACCACGATAGCTCACGTACGAGTCATGGAGCGTTGAAACGGTTGTTGACGTTTAAAGAACAGTTTATTTATACTACAACACGGTCACAACGACATAGACGAAATACAGCTTGTTACACAGTTTATAATAGCATACAAAAAAGGATCCACATCGTAGTACTAACGTATAATAATTCATCAGGAAGGACTGCTAAGATACTCCTCACCATTAGCGCTATCATATAATAATTGATCCTTTAGCAAACGGTTATCATCACCGTCTTCTTCTTCTTCGATCCTTAACCACCGACCGTCAAAGCAGTCAGTGGCCATCACGCATAGTGGCGTCTTGTAGGGCAACAACAAATTGATTCCACTTTGCACGGTCGGTGGCCATCCTTCGTACAGTGCCCCAACTCTGGTTCATTCTTTGCATCTCAGCCTCCACAGTCCTCCGCCAAGTTGTTTTTGGTCGGCCTCTCTTTCGCTTTCCTTCAGGGTTCCAAAGCATAGCTGTTCTTGTGATGGCATCGGGGTCTCTTCTGAGGACATGACCAACCCAGCTCCAGCGTCTGCCAGCTATGATGGTCTGCATGTCCTCTTGCTTGCTACGAGTAAGCAGATCTTGGTTGGTGATGGTATTCGGCCAAAAGATGCGGTGAATTTTTCTTAGGCATGTTGTGTGAAAAGAGGACAATTTTGACATTTCCTTCTCTGTGACTCTCCAGCATTCCGCACCATAGAGAAGCACAGAAAGCACGCAACTCTGGTATAATCTTAATTTTGTGCTTGTGCTGTATTGGGAGGACTTCCAGATGTTATTTAGGCTAAAGAAGGCTGTTATCATCACCGTGCTACAATATAAATATGGCCTCCTCAACGATACTCTTCACATCAGCGCTATCATATCATAATGGATCCTTTAGCAAACGGTTATCATCACCGTGCTACAATATAAATATGGCCTCCTCAACGATACTCTTCACATCAGCGCTATCATATCATAATGGATCCTTTAGCAAACGGTTATCATCACCGTGCTACAATATAAATATGGCCTCCTCAACGATACTCTTCATATCAGCGCTATCATATCATAATGGATCCTTTAGCAAACGGTTATCATCACCGTGCTACAATATAAATATGGCCTCCTCAACGATACTCTTCATATCAGCGCTATCATATCATAATGGATCCTTTAGCAAACGGTTATCATCACCGTGCTACAATATAAATATGGCCTCCTCAACGATACTAATATCACTCAAAAACACTGGCCTGTACACTCCAAGGCCTTAGGACCATCTCCTTAAATAAAGTACATCTTATCTGCAGATAATCATAAATATGGCCTCCTCACAGATAATCACACCTAATCCATAAGAAATCATGCCTGTACCAAAATCATACCCACTGGTACACACCGAAAAACACTCCACATCTTCCCAGTACACTCGCTCGGGAACACACTGACACTAAACTATTCTTTCCCGTCACACCCCAGCCAATCACACATGCGTGGGGCTAACTCCCCGTGAACTTTCGCTCACACCTCAAAATAGCTTAGAAGATCCATCTCACGCGGAACTCAGCCGCTGTGAGAAGCGTTCTGAATCTCGAAGATTCTGATACCATACGCTCGTTAATTTTTAAATAAATTAACAGCTAGACAAATGCTGTTCAAGTGGGATAACCACTATAATCTCTTACTCATCCCGGACTTATAACGATTAATGAACTTGCTTAGATTTGGACCTAACAGTTTACACCACACCCGGGGAAAAAATGATAACATCATTTTTTTTGGAAAAGATTACCTCGGCCAAAAATAAGTGTGTAATAAAGTTCCAATCAGTAAATTTAATCAACCTGTTAAGTCCAAATACTATATATCGTCAAAAAATATTAGCATTATGAGTAAAGCAGAAAACAAAGCATACAAAATAATCAACTAAGTCTACAGAAATAATCTGCTTTCAACAAAGTTAAGTCCATTCAGCATAGAATTAACCTAACAATATACATGATGCAAGTATCAGTATAGTAGGATGAAGAAGAATACAAATAGTATCAAGTGTAATATAAATGCAACATAAAAGTATAACCAACATACGAACCGCTACCGAAAAGTCAGTAGAAGAAATGGAATAAAATGAAGAATAATCAGGAAAGACAGAAGAAAACAAAGATATGTCTGTAGAGAACGATGGATTAATACATCGTAATAACCATTTAATCACACAACGTATTATATAAATACATATAATCATGACAAGAAAGTATAGGACACAAAGACAATGTATGTGTATATATAACAACCACAAAAGAAAGCTATTGATAAACGAAGCATAATCTGACACTTAACCCCGTTATACAACTTATTCATAAGTAACAATGAACTATCATAGACATTATACACACACAAAAATACCGTTATAAATAAACTCCAACTAACGCACCATCAAGCGTTAAGTAAAAAACACATTATTACCCCCTCTAGCGCACAGTTAAGCGCAGGGTTCCGAAAAAATTTTACAATCTTAGAAAACATTTTCCAAAAGGTAAAAAACAAAAATATTTCATAACGCTAAGTTAAATAAAAATGGTATTTTAACTTTTTTAAATTTAACCCTATATTAACATACCAAAAATGTAATTAGCTTAACAAAAATGTGTGACATACAAAAATTATTATACTTAAGCAGACACAAAATCAAAACAATCTGCTGGAAAATGATGCATGTCTAAATTGCAAGAAAAAAAAGAATCAAATTATTTTAAATTCACAAGTATTATTCTCTCGAAAAACTCAGAAATCAATGTTTCAGAATATGTTCTCAACTTCCAATACAAAATTAACTCTGATATAATCAAACTACGTTTCCAAAATTATGTTTCACAATATAATGGTTACTACATAATGTCTTAGAATGTGCTAATACATAAACTAAACATGACATCAAAACACAAGAAAGAATTTTAAATTTAGTGAGTACAGAGACTCTCTGAAGACGACTACTGCACCATGTCTAGCTAATGAGGTTGTGCATAGGGCTGGCAATCTCATCATGCATATAAAACAATCCTCATAATCACCGCTGCCAAAACACATCAATGTTTGATGTATCAGCTCTCGTAGCTCCAAGCTCACAACGGAGCATAAAGGTCAATCATGAATTGACTAAATGGGCATAGTCTTATGACTAGCGTGCGTGAATACCATAGTCCACTGCTTTCATCAAAAAGTTACAGAGACAAGTCACTCGCAACTCATATCTTACACCTCATCGCAATCACAATAAATACAATATTCGTTATAACACAATAGTGTAAGAATAGTATGAAAATAACTTGGTGCATTATCAAAACATCGTCGTACAAAAAATAAATATGTGCATAAAATAGTGCATAAAAATGAGCTTACACACTATCTAATAGAAGTTATATGGTATCTTAACTCATTTCTATATAATATCCTATATTTATTCGATACAATAATATCTATATCCTAAACAAGTTGAACAGATAGTAATTCCAGCCGTGTTGAATAGTCTCATAAACTTGGAAAGATAACCGCATACAATTCAGAGTCAACTTGCTGTCCGGCTTTACTTGGTCAACCACATGGATACAAGGTGGCATACCTTATACTCTCTGCTAATGTAACACCGGAGCATTGACTTTTATTGCAAATCCTCGCTGTGAAAATATACAAATGAAAAAAATATTCTATTTTAATTCACAGCAAGATTTAACGATGTAAAACGAAATTAGCGTTACCTTTACCTAAACTGTGGCTTGTGTAAACGTGTGGCCCTTTCACCATGATCAACAAGCCTTCCCTTGACACGTGTAAACACCACAGAAGGCTTATGGGGCAGAAAATGATCGTAACTCAAGGTCGTTGCTATTGGATGCTGAAAAAAATTTCTACCCTCATGACAGCGAGATACTCTCTCAAAACCACACGCAGAACAAGCAGTTGTATTTGAGACACTATTCTTATTATAATTACTTTGTTTATTAATAACTTTAGGCCTTTGTTGAGAAAATTTAGCAAAGTTGCCATTATTATTTCTCTTTTGATAAAAATATCTGCCAGGTTGTTTTTGTTGTCTTCTAGAATTATTATCGTAAGATTGGTAATCTTTCATGTAATCATTTCTACCATAATTTTGAAAATCTTCAGAGCCAAAATATTGAAATCTATTAAACTGTCTCTGGTTTCTTGGAGAAGACAGATTACAATTTGCTGAACTCCCTTGGTAATGTTTAAAATCTGTATTATCTCTCCTGTCAAGATTGTTTTTCTTCTTTTCTGTGGCAGCGTGCTTAACCTCTGAATCAGTAATATGCATAATAAAATCCTTGTGGCTACTAACATACTGAGTATTACTTTGGGCACAAGTACTACTAGTCTTGTCCCTTGTTATGTTTTTATGAGGCTTTCCAACTTTAGATACAAGGTTAGTTTTTTAACTTTGAGTTGAAGTTTATCCTTGTCTTTACCGTGATGTACCGAAGCAAGTATCACAGTAGAATTAACTCTGTTGGCCTGTCGCCAGGAATTATTAATATTACCAGCATAGTCACTAGTACGTGGAAAATTATATTTGCCACGCAAGGATTTTCGCTCACCATGTTTGATGTTAGTATTGGCATCGAGTGTCTGTTGCTGACTCGACGCTTTTATGACGTGTTGAAAATCAACCTTCTGTTTAACATTATCAATATTGACCATAGACAATATTTTATTGGACAAAACCATATCTATTAAACCGTCTACTCTTTTCCTTAATTCCGTGATTTCAATATTCTTAAGTGAAATCTCTTCACTTTGTTTCTTAATTACGTCATCAAATGTCAAAACTCCACATCTCTCCTCCGTCAGTGATTTCTCAATTTTAGCTACCTTCTTTTCCTTCATAGTTAACTCTTCTAATTTCACCCTCTCATCCTTTTTCACTTTATTCATTTCCTTCAGTTGGCGACTGAGAATATCATTATCATCTAACACATTATGAAGCATTTCTATGTAAGTCTTCTCACGAACATTGCTCTCAACTTTCAACTTGTCATTCATCTCTTTCTGTTCTTGAAGTTTCTGCGTGAGATTAATAGTTTCGCCTTGCTTATCTCCCAAATTAACTTCCAAGTATTTAATCCTGCACAATGCCGAATTTAATGCTTCGTGCACACTTTCAAGATCCAAGTTTGATTTATATAAATCACTTTCAAGTTTAGTCACTGTTGCTTGTAATTTACTCTCTTTAGCAACACTTTCTAAAATCTTCGCCCTTTCCTGTAGCGCACTCTGTTTAATGCCTTCTATCTGCTCTTCATCCCTTAACTCCTCTTTCTGTTCATCATGAATGCCGTCGCGCAACAACGTACGCATACTCTTCAATATGTTATCACGTTTAACATCCATCTGGTTGTACAAAAACAGACGAAAGTCCATACCCAGCAATCTCGCTAAATCCTTAGCCATCTTCAAATGAGGAATGGACTGAAATCTATTCTGAGCAAACTCTCTTAGGGCTGTCGACGCATGGATCAAAAATCTATCCATCACGTGTTCTTCCAGTGCTAAACCTTTCAAATTCTCAAAACTATCACCCCCTTCAAATAAGTATTGTAAATCAGACCACATATATTCAGGATCTGTATCGGAATCCATATCAGGATCCATAGTGGTTCAATCACTAAGTTCACTATATATATATTCACCAGTTATAATTACCACAAGTTTATGTCCCTAGCAATTCGGACAATTACCTATTCAGCTCACAAAGCTAAATATCCTTTCAAGCAATTGCAAATATCAGTTAATCACTGTATATCACAATAGCATAAGTTTCTGTGCATAGGACCTTTGTACCATATACATCAATATGAGGGATAAATTTATATCAACATGAGTAATGTCAATATTATGTCACATAACCATTAAACACTTATGCACTAAAGTCCTACAATAAGTCATAAACAACTAACATATGATACAGACAATAGAAATAACGGTTACAAAGACAAGGTACTAGAGAACAAATGATAACGTTCGCAGAAGTCAACTGAGCAATAAAGACGAACTAAAGCAAAAAAATTTTCAAAACAAGAAATGATAACTGCGAATAGCAACAAGACAATAAACAACACCGTGTATAAACGAAAATGTGTATAAAAACTAAAAGATAGGAAATAGAGAAAGACGCTCACAAACAAATTAATCACTAAACTAAAAAACAGAGAAAAAATACTACGAGAACAACAATGATACGTTACGTCACAACTACACACTTACTTGTCCCAAGAGACAACTAGCAACCTAGACTTCGGTAAGGTCTATAGTCTTAAACCGGAATTGTCACAAACTTGACACTTACAAACCAAATCCTAAAGAACACTTATGAAGCCCTGGGTAAACTGGGATTTTACCTTCATAAGTCAACATGAAACAGAATATTTAACATGAAATACTCATTAAAACAAATAGTACACAATATAGGAAGGCTTATCGACACAGGAGAAATGGCACAGTTTCCACGACAAAAACCACTTATCTGTAAATCCCGTCCTTTATGCTAAACAATGGGTATCACAAAGTCTGCTGGAGAAACAGCCCGCCGCATAAGGTCACTGGTACTTGACACATCTCACTTTAGGTCCTTTGTCCTTGACACAGTATGCTGTGTGCTCGACACCGCACAGGTAAACAGAAACTGTATTACTGCAAATCCTCCACTTGAGGCACACGTGTAGAATGACTGCAATTCATCTTGAATTCCCTCTGTAACTGTAGGGGTACACAGTCTATTAATCTCGTTGATAATCCACATGAAAGGAGGTACTTGACATCTCTTGTCTACTATGATGGTAAACTTCTGTAATCGCGCCACCAAAATATTGGCACAGTTCACTTGAAAACTTCAATTCAAAAAGCAGAACTGGATATCTCTGCATATCTTATCAAAAGAAATGTTAGATATGTTAAAGTCCTTTTTGTAGATGGGTATTAATAAGCCACGTTCCATCAGATATGTTATCACCTAGTTATGTTCAACGTCTGTTTTGGGGTAAGACTTCTATAGTAGGCATCACACCATGTAAGTTTGAAAACCACCTCTATTGCACCCGTAGTTGGTGATGTCATCACTGTAAAGTTTGATAATGATGATGGATTCTTAAATGCGCCACACAGTGTAGAAGAGAGTCATATAACGCGGATGACGTGGGCATCACGTCCGAAAGTTTTGGCCACCACTGTAACAACTCGATAGTTGTTCAATTACTAGAGTAGTCGACCTTTCATATAATAAATGTCTGTTGCAATCAGATAGTATTGCTATCACTGTTGCAAGCGTAACCACTGTTGCAAACGTTAAATGTTGTTGTTGCAATTGGAAACTATGATTGGAACCCAAGATTGCTATATATATATCAAATATCACGCCACACAGGCTAATCATCCGTATGTGTACTGCTGTGCTGTTACCGTGTCTGGAATGTTTGAAGGGTGTGTGGAAACAGTCACTCACACCACGATAGCTCACGTACGAGTCATTGAGCGTTGAAACGGTTGTTGACGTTTAAAGAACAGTTTATTTATACCACAACACGGTCACAACGACATAGACGAAATACAGCTTGTTACACAGTTTATAATAGCATACAAAAAAGGATCCACATCGTAGTACTAACGTATAATAATTCATCAGGAAGGACTGCTAAGATACTCCTCACCATTAGTGCTATCATATAATAATGGATCCTTTAGCAAACGGTTATCATCACCGTGCTACAATATAAATATGGCCTCCTCAACAATACGCTTCACATCAGCGCTATCTTATCATAATGGATACTTCAGCAAACGGTTATCATCACCGTGCTACAATATAAATATGGCCTCCTCAACGATACTCTTCCCATCAGCGCTATCATATCATAATGGATCCTTTAGCAAACGGTTATCATTGTGGTAAAGTGGGATGTTATAAATATTATAGGGGACTTAGTGTACTGACTGAGTTCAGCTGTGAAGGTATCTGTATCTAATAAGTGTGGTGTATTACAGATGACCTTACTTGCTACCACATTTATACCTCAGTCAGAATTATTCTGGAATATTGTGATGACTACGTTAAATGTCTAGGGTTATGAAAATGATGAAGTGTAAGTCACAACAACAACAGACAGATAAACAATTTATTTTATTCCACAACACTTTACAACACTGTGACACTCACACACATATAACACTCTATAAGACTATCTTAACTGAGTCAAGTGTAAAGTTTCAAATATATATATGTATTAATTTCTTTCAATAATAGATATCCTGATTCAACTACACAGTGAACCAGGAATCACAATCAAGGTTAATTACAAGTAGTATGTACACAGTTTATATATATAATCTTTGTATTGACATAATTTATTAGTATTATCCTATGTGTGTAAGTTGTGAAATAGTACTATGAGGTAATACTGGTTTTGTTTTTCAAGCTAGATTGTTGTTTGTCATCATGACTTCAAGTGTTTGATTATCGTGGAAATAGTATTTGGAAAAGTTCACAGTTCCTGTCGTTTGAAACAATTTATTGTCCCTCTGTGTTTAATATAATGTCAATTTTAGAGGGGGGCACATAATGTTGAGCTACTCTGGCCACAGAAGCTTATCTTTCGTGATGGCTGCAGGAAAAGACTCCTCTGCTCGATTGCTTCCTGTGTTCTGGAGACACCTCACTGGTCGCTATCTGGACCAAGGAGTATGCTGTCAGCCTCTGGATTCAACAAAACTCAGACCAGGTGCTGCTTCAATAACTTAGGACCACGGTCCCTGAAACAAGAAGGTTGTACCTCCTATTTCAGAACTAATTTATAATCTATTTCCACACTGAACACAATACATAACAAACACTGAGTTCAGAAAGGTAGGCCAACTGCTAACTTCATCTGAAACAATTTACACCAGTATACTCCTCCCTAATGGTTACTACGCCTCTGCAAGTCCAGCATTATTTCCTTCTAGTCAATAAGATAGGTGTCAGTGTACTATTTGGCAATCCCAGGCAGTTTTACTTTTCTCCGACACCTCCTGTTCAGGTTGGAGCAATATTTAGGCTGTGCCTCATGTTGGCTACTGAACCACACACATATACAGACATAAATTATCAATTCACATTCAATTTTCATTAAAAAGATATCAAATATGTCAAGCTTACCACAATTCATGGAAATAATACACAATTACGTTGACTGGCAATGAATATGGCACAAAATCCGATCTGCCGCCGTCCCAGGCTTTTATTTAGAAAAATATGCACTGGTTCTCAACGCACTGTTTCTTAGTAAGTTTATTTCAAAATGTGGCACTGAACAGACGCTCCTCATTGACTATATCAGCGGGTCTAACCAATCGGGCCATGTTTACACACCCTAACAACAACAAATTAGTATTTGTAGTCCGACTAATCGTGTTTAGCCTTACATATCATTCCCGCCAATCAAATTGGATTTAACATGGTGACCTATTTCCCGTACAATGGTGGTTTCAAAACATGCCACTGTGCGATTCTGATTTGGTGCTGTCCGACATCCTCACTATTTTCTTTTGGCTATAATTTGTTAATTCCTAGACTATTTGCGTAACACTTAACATATTCTTTGTCAGCAAGTCCTAAGGAACCCAAATATATAAGTTTTAAGGGAGCTAAGTGGCTGCGTTCAAAATATGTATTTTCTTCTAGGATAGTCGTGTATTTTTATTTTTATTTTATTTTTATCGATTTAGAACCGCCACCTGTCCTGCCTTTTCGACTGTTCTGTCATACTAATGTCAGGATTTCATACATAAAACAGTAGAATGTCATGTTTCCCAATAAGCATTTTACAGGTTTTTAAACCTAACTCTCGTATGGGTAGTGTTTTTTATCACTGTCGATTTGAAAAAAGTTAGTGCTTCTGGCCTTACGCTTGGGGTGGAATTAATTATCGCGAGACGCGTGTTAGTGTTGCATGCGTTCCTGCTTTCAGCCCTAACTCTCTTTCTATCCTAAGTCCATCTGTCCTTTCGTTTATGTTAACGTAGTGTATAAAATGAAATTAATGGAAGTATTAATTTAGGTCATTACGCAGTCTGCCTAGCTCAAGGTTTTCTTAGAAATACAGTACACGTTTTATTGTAGAAAGCGTGTATTGATGCAGTAGGCTTTACTATCAACTTGAAAGCGTTACAATTTTGCAGACGGAGCACAAAAAGGGGGATTTCGAGTACAGTCATTGTGACAGCACTGTTCTTTACCATTCTTCTTTCCCTTTTATTGAATTAATGCGTTAGGCTTTACATTTACCTTTTAATTTATATATGTGTATTTAGAATGTCTCACGACAATCATCACCGTGCTACAATATAAATATGGCCTCCTCAACGATACTCTTCATATCAGCGCTATCATATCATAATGGATCCTTTAGCAAACGGTTATCATCACCGTGCTACAATATAAATATGGCCTCCTCAACGATACTCTTCATATCAGCGCTATCATATCATAATGGATCCTTTAGCAAACGGTTATCATCACCGTGCTACAATATAAATATGGCCTTCTCAACGATACTAATATCACTCAAAAATATTGGTGTAAAGTTTCTTTTCTTCTTTCCACTCTGTAAAGTGTCAGTCTGTATGCTCTGTAAGGAAGAGTGGTGTGTTGTTGAGATCAGGCATGCCCCAGTCTACCCAGCTGTAAATGGGTAACTCACCCTAGTCCTGAGTTAGGGAAGGCAAAGGCTCCAGGGGAAGCAGGCCCTAAACTTGGTCACTCCAACCGACGCAGGATGGTGTATGTATGAAGTAGAAGTGTAGAGTGTGATTACCGCGAATGGTGTACTGTTCGTGTGCTGACCAATATAACCACTCATACACTTGTGTCTACAAGGCACCAATGCAGACTGCTGGAATCTTTGTTTACTCAATTTATTCAGACGTACACACTGGGACATACGAGTACATCATGGTATGTTGACATATCAATTTGTAGGTATACATAGCAGATCTGAAGTCATGACACATTCAGAAATAATGGGCAGTACATCAAAAGTTCAATGTCATGATACATTATGGCCGCATCCCCCTATCTGACTAAACGCGTCAGTGAAGGCAGATCGGTAAATAACTAAAGTTACTTGACGTCCATAGTTTGTAGCATATATTATGAAACCACGAAAGAGGGGGTTTCTAGCAAGATTGAGATCTCCCTGTCACTGTCCGATAATAGGATAAATAATCTGTTCTCTTGGCAGTGATCAAAACATATGATGACCGAAATCTAACATGGCCGCCTCCCTGAGTTGTCGTTCACTCATTCATAGGAAGGAGAATATAAGCCAGAGTTAATTTATAATGGGTATATAAATGATTTCATAAATGTTTCCATACAGCTCTACGGTGATCAGGTTAATTCACGTAGCCATAACCGCTGTAGGAAAGTCTGTCATCTTTGTCGATACAAAACACGACCCTAGCGATACGAAGCACAATGTTCCATCTAGGTCGAATCGACATGAGATCATCAAAATAGGGTCTGGCAATACATGGAGTCCGAATTATACATTGTACCGTACCTTAGGAGAGTCTCTAACATAAACTATAGTAGAGATACCATCTCCTTTAGAAGAAAACCACTTCATGAATCATATTTCCTTAAGAATCTACCAGCCCTTTGAAAAGTGCGTACCCGCCATTATCACGGTACATCGGAACTCATCACGACTTGTCAAGACAACTCATACTTCCGCTAGACCGGAATAACAAGAATCTAGTCCCGCCTACCCATCCAAAATATACAATATAGGACTGATTCTACTTGTACTAATAATATGTAATACATATGAATTCAGGCCATAAACACAATAAGCAAATTAATATATTTTCTGGCCCTAAAAAATAAGTACAAACGTAAGCGCAATATCCTTGCGCCGGATCAATATCCAGAACGATTACTCCTATAATCAAAAGTGTGAATCAAACATGGATTCTCTCGCTTTTACCATAGACAGCATTTTCATACACAAATGAATGAATGTCTATATTTTTCCCATATTAAATAGCCATATCGATTTTTGTAATATGTGCGTCAAAATATGCACGCAACAGATTACCACACCCCTCGGGAAAAAAAAATGGTACATTTTTTTTTTTGAAATACATCTAGGAGCAACATACAATAGGCTCACAACGCACCAATACAATGCGCAGATGATAAGCATAAGTTTTATGACCTTAGAGAAAGTACTTCTCTAAGTATAAATATTTCCAGAGAGGTGTCACCAACGCATACTACAATATTAGCAATGACACAATTTCCACATTAGTTTATACATAAATTTCATCTAAGATATCTTAACATCATGATCATCAAAGACGAAAAACATTGAAAGATCAGCGGTGAATAAATATCAATGAACCGCTAAGTAGTGTTACAATCAATATATGATATATTACATATGTGTACACATTTCAACATAGAAACAACTGTATCAAAGTTGTATAACAGTTATGAATCATGTGGGCATCTAGACAAAATATCTGCCATCACATTTTCTGACCCACGGATAGCTCGCACCGAAAAATGAAATGGCTGTAGAGCAATCGCGTATCGCGTTGATCTCGCGCTCTTCAGATTTTTACTCTGAATAGCCGTAAGAGCTTTCTGGTCAGTTTCCACAATGAAATGCGCGCCCAGAAGAAATCTTTGCAGTTTAAGGATTGACCAAACCATAGCCAATAATTCACGGTCTAGGACCGAGTAATTCTTCTCTGCGGCATTTAATTTCCGAGAAATATACATCACAGGATGCAGAGTTCCAGAGTACTCTTGCATTAGTGCAGCTCCAATCCCGGTGGATGAAGCGTCACTACGAAGAATAAATGTCTTATCCTTAGAAGGCAATACTAGGATAGGTGAAGTAGAAAACATAGTTTTAACCTTATCCAAAGAGGATTGACATTCTTGAGTCCAATGGACTACATTAGGAGACCCTTTCTTTAGCAAGGAAGAAAGAGGTGACATAATGGAGGACAGATTCGGGATGAATCGTCCATAAAATTGTATTAGACCTAAGAGACTTCGTACTTGCTTTTTAGTCTTAGGAATAGAAATGTTAAGTATCTTACTTGTATTATGGTCTTCTGTTTTTAGGAACCCATGACCAACACGGTGTCCTAAGAAAGATATTTCGCTAAAACCAATACATGCTTTCGATGGTTTCGCTGTCAGGTTATGCTCGCGTAAGATAGACAATAGTTCATTTATACCATTATAGTGATCGTTCCAAGTATCACTGAAAAGACAGATGTCATCAAGATACGCAATGACATCTGAGCGATGAGATAGGATTCGACGCATCATGCGTACAAATGTTGCAGGGGCGTTCATAAGACCGAAAGGCATGAAATTCCATTGGAATAGACCCCTAGGCGTCGAAAAAGCAGTAAACGGTTTGGCGTGTTCGGATAGTGGAACTTGCCAATATCCCTTAGACAAATCGAGTTTAGTAAAGAAGTGAGAATTCGATAGTCTCGTAAGTAGCTCTTCTAGTAAAGGCATAGGTTCAGCATCGAATTTAGTCACTTGATTCAATTTGCGATAATCCACGCAAAGACGTATGTTATTGTCTTTTTTCCGTACTATAACCATCGGCGAAGAATATGCTGATGTGGATGGTTCAATAATTTTTAACTCTATCATCTCATCTAACTCTTTCTCTACCTGTGCTTGAAAATGTATCGGGATAGGATACGGTCTGACTCTTATAGGACTATGGTCAGTAAGAATAATGTCATGTTGAATGACATCAGTTTGACCAGGAATGTCAGTAAGGACATCCTGAAATTGTTCTAACATAGTAGAAACTTGTTTCTGCTCTCCTGGAGATAATTCTGGAGAAATTGCAACATCTTTCCATGATTCATTAGAGTGAAGAGGAATCATTGGAAAAGGTAAATTTACATCCGAGAAACTCGTTTCCTCATCCTGTATTACTGACAGAGATGAGTACTGTCCATGTTGGACTGGAAAATCGTCCGTTGCCTGGAAAACAGGTTGTAAATAATCAGGACGTTCATGGAATTCCGTGAGCATGTTGATGTGGAAGGTTTTACGCTTCCCGTCAATATCGACGATATAGTCAACATCGGAAACTTTTGATATTATATCGTACGGACCTTTCCAAGAAATGAGAAGTCTATTTTCCCTACAAGGTAGCAAGACAAATGCTTTGTCACCTGGACAAAGTTGTCGCAAACATCTCTTTTTATTGGCAAATTCCCTTGCCTTCTGTTTCGCAAATTCAGAAGAAGCAGTTGCCAATTTGCATGCTTCAATAATCTTGTGTCTAAGTGCGATGACATATTCATAAGAGGATTTTGTGTCATCGACAATATTATCAGCAGTTATAAGATCATGAAGTAAGGACATAGGACCTCGCGGTTTCGCGCCAAAGACAAGTTCAAAGGGAGAAAATCCTGTATGTTCGTTGGCGACCTCTCTATATGCAAAGAGAGCCGCGGGTAAAACCCTATCCCAATCCTGAGGATGATCTTCTGTTATCTTACCTAGTAGGTTTTTCAGAGTTCTATTCAAACGTTCCACCATCCCATTGGACATAGGATGATAAATACTACTCAGCGATCTCTCTATCTTCAGAGTCGACATTACTTGAGACATGGTATCCGATATGAGTTGGGTACCATGGTCGGATAATATTTCTGCTGGAAACCCCAGACGAGAAAATATTAACCAAAGAGCATCTGCGACATCAGCAGTAGTTATGCTCTTTAGAGGAACAGCCTCCGGCCAACGTGTGCACATATCAACACACGTCAAAATAAATTGGTGTCCTCTAGCAGACTTTATCTTAAATGGACCAATGATGTCTATCGCCATTTTTTGAAATGGCCGAATGGGAATGTCTGCAGCCTGAATAGGTGCATCATGGCGTGGACCTCTGGATTTAATCTCTTGACATACTTTACAAGATCGACAATAGATTCGTATGTCCTTATTCACAGCAGGCCAAAAGAAAGATTGAAGAACTCTAGCTTTAGTACGGGAAAAACCCATATGTCCAGCACACTGCGAATCATGAGCGTGCTGTAAGATTTTAACTCTCATATTTTTAGGCACAAGGATTTGAGAATGAATGGACTTAGCGGAGTCTTGTACCATACGTACAAGTACGCCATTCTTCATCGTAATCCAAGATTTACGATTTGTATCCTTATTCGGATCACCTTTTGTTGCCAGAGTAAAGAATTTCTTTAGAGTAGGATCATCTTCCTGCTGTTTGATAAAGGAATCGTGGGAAATCTCCAAGGGATCATCTTGGATCTGCGCATCATTATCTTCAGAATGTGAAGATTGTGGCATATTAAGAGCTTGAGCCCTAGTGATTACTGCATTAGCAGATTGCATATTAACATTTTCCCAATTAGAAATTTGCTGTGGAGTGCATTCTTTCACTCCATGAATGCGACCGATGATAAGATCAGCGATCGGATTCGGCAAGAGACATGCTTGCACCTCTCCTGTAAAGAAAGGCGTAGCAATATTGATAATGGCAGTGGAGTACTTCTCCAATGTGCCACCAAATGTTACACATTTGACTATATTGCCTGTAGCTCGAGAAGGATTTACGAGTGATTGCCTCACTCCAATGGTAGTGCACCCCGAATCGAAAAGAATTGATACCGGAGTACCATCTATTAGGCCCCTATTAAAGACAAGAGCACCCCTTCCATTATGCGCAATTGACGCATGGAGAGCGGGAAGCGGGTGACCGCAGCTTAAAGTAGACACTGTGGTTGGATCGAATAATGTTTTGCATTGCGAACACTCAGATGCTCTAGCAAAATCGAAAGCGGAATTTGCTACACTGTTGGAGTCTTTTTTATCATTATTCTGATTATCGGTGTCGTGGAACTCCTGTTGTGCAGAGTTAGCCTGGTAATAAGATTTACCATGTCTTTTGTGTTGTGATCTACCTCGGTTATAATTGTCTCTATAATTATTATTGCCTCTGTTATAACCCCTATTTGGGTTTGAATCATAATATTCATGATCATAATCATCATGCTCATTATATTGAGTATCCCTGTAATATTGTTTCTTTTGTCTCCATGAAGCACTTGGGTAGTTCCTATAGCTACTCCCTTTCCGAGAATTTCTAACATTATGGGTACCCCTCGCGTGTCGAGGACTATCAGCCCGATTCCAGTTCTTCGAAGAAGAACCCTGATTTGAGTGGTTATCTTGGTTTTGATACTTATTCCAATTAACCTTTTTATCAAATTTATTTTTAGCTCCTTGGAATTTGTGTGAGTAATTCTGATTATATTCTGTTGCCGAAGCAACTGGCATACTCTCTTTAATGTTAGAGTTACTAAGAATCATGTCAGGGTGTGCCGTGGCATACTGGTCACAATATTCTTCCATTTGCTTTATTGTACCAGGTTTACGCTCATGTAAGAACTCTAGGAATGATTTATTTACAGAAGACATGACCTTGTCTCTTAGCAATAAATCCGTAAGACCATCAAATGTTTTCTCTGTTTTGGATAATTCAATCCATCGTGAAAGTGTAATTCGTGCTTTTGAGATGAAATCTGAGAATTCTACACCTACCTCAGGTCTCATTGTTTTAAACAAAAGACGGTAACCTTCCTCAGACAGCTGATATCTCTTTATCAAAGCTGCCCTAACAGCATCATAATTATCTTTGTCGGCCTCTTCAACAAAATATAACTTACTCAGAGACTCCCCTTTTAGATTTTCAGACAACTGATTCACATACTGTGATTTGTCAACATTATGAGATCGACAAGCCCGTTCAAATCTAGAAAGCCAAAATGTTATGTCATCACTGGTAGGGTTAAACGCTGGTACCTTGACCTTGTACACAAAGGGTTTACCATTACCACCAGATGCCTGATTAACATTACTCATACATGTCAATTTTAATTTCTCTAATTCAAACTCATGTTCTCTTATTGCTTTTCTCTCTTCAGCTTCTCTATCTAATCTTTTCTGTTCTGCAGCAGCTTCTAATTTTTTCTGTTCTGCAGCAGCAGCAACTTCTAATTTTTTCTGTTCTGCAGCAGCTTCTAATTTTTTCTGTTCTGCAGCAGCAGCAACTTCTAATTTTTTCTGTTCTGCAGCAGCTTCTAATTTTTTCTGTTCTGCAGCAGCTTCTAATTTTTTCTGCTCTGCATCAGCTTCTAATTTCTTCTGTTCTGCCTCAAATCTCCTTTCCTCCACTTGCATCTGCAATTTCTTAAGTTCAGCAGCAGTATCAGCTTCTTTTTCTAATCTTTTTTCTTCAGCTAGAGCTTTCCTTTCTTCTGCAGCAGCTTTTTTTTCTTCTATTTGAAGTTTTCTCTCCTCAGCCGCAGCTTTTTTTTCCTCAGCAGCAGCTTTTCTTTCTTCAACAGCAGCAGCAATTTTTTTCTCTTCTGCAGCTAATGCTTTGTCATATTGAGCAACAGCCCATTGTTCTAAGTCTTTTCCAGTCTTATCAAGAGATTTTCCTTGTGCAATGAAATAATCTAATGTAGACATATTGTCTTCTTAAATCAGAAACCTGAAAAAGTAAATAAATTACCCTATTTCACTTTAATGGGAGACAAGTCTATACCATAGACTTAGTCTTAGTCCAAACTTGTATGGTTTATAATAACCAATGATAACTTGAGTACCTGTGGACAACAATAACTGTATCTCAAATACTGTGGAGACAAGCCTTACAAAGGTCTTGTATACCTCAATGTAATCAAAGATCACTTGAGTACCTGTGGAAAAAATATTTCCCTTTACCAATCACTTTGGGAGACAAGCCTTACAAAGGTCTTGTACATTTTGTTTTATAACAATAACAATCATAAAGTACTGATCTGTACTATACTATCAGTGTATACCACTATACGTCATATGTCAACTAAAGACATTACAAAGGACAAACAAGAAAAGACAATATGAACACATTTGCAGAGATCAAATTAAATTAAATAGGAGAAATGAAAAAAAATGATCACAGAAACCGTGATGATAACTGCAATAAGATAACAAGACAAATAACGCCACAGTGTATAAACATAAGGGTGTAAAAAACTGAAATGAAAGAAAAGATGAGACCTACAATTATACAAACAAATCAAACAAAACTAAGGAACACAAAATTATTAACAAAAACAACGAAGAAAAGAACACCTCATCACAACTAACAGAAATAGCAGCAAATTGTTGCTAACAAATTTCCAATTAAGAAAATGTGTACCTATAGAATACTAGTACCAGACCAATGTCACTCGGCATACCTTGTACTAGTCACACAGAACATAAACTAATTTAATACATAACAAATAACATGTAAGCATAAATAGCATATAGCATACAATATAATTTATGTCATGAATGGAATGTGTTGCAGGTATAGTGTTGTAAAGCAGGCACAGTTTATTTTAATACTAATAACTTGCCACTTTATTCAGTAATAGATTTAATTTTAAACTATTACACTGTCAATTTTTCTCTGTTGAGCATATGAAGATCCAACGATGAACTATGCACTTTATGTTCAACAACACTGTGATTCTTCTGTACGTTGAGAAATGTCAACAATACTGCTCCAGATATTTTCTACACTTGATACCACTGTCCTGTGTAATACTGTCTGTACAGCGAAAAACTGTCAACAAGCGCTGACCTAGATACAGCATCCTATCGGTAATACAGGTCAAGCTGACATCGACTGTATAGCTGTCCTACTGGTGTTGATGTGTTCAAACAAATGTTCTTTCAGCTGTAAACTGTGATTCTCAACACAAAACTGCGTAAGCTGGACCCAGGAATCTGGCTCGCCACTGTAAAGTTTCTTTTCTTCTTTCCACTCTGTAAAGTGTCAGTCTGTATGCTCTGTAAGGAAGAGTGGTGTGTTGTTGAGATCAGGCATGCTCCAGTCTACCCAGCTGTAAATGGGTAACTCACCCTAGTCCTGAGTTAGGGAAGGCAAAGGCTCCAGGGGAAGCAGGCCCTAAACTTGGTCACTTCAACCGACGCAGGATGGTGTATGTATGAAGTAGAAGTGTAGAGTGTGATTACCGCGAATGGTGTACTGTTCGTGTGCTGACCAATATAACCACTCATACACTTGTGTCTACAAGGCACCAATGCAGACTGCTGGAATCTTTGTTTACTCAATTTATTCAGACGTACACACTGGGACATACGAGTACATCATGGTATGTTGACATATCAATTTGTAGGTATACATAGCAGATCTGAAGTCATGACACATTCAGAAATAATGGGCAGTACATCAAAAGTTCAATGTCATGATACATTAGGACCGCATCCTCCTATCTGACTAAACGCGTCAGTGAAGGCAGATCGGTAAATAACTAAAGTTACTTGACGTCCATAGTTTGTAGTATATATTATGAAACCACGAAAGAGGGGGTTTCTAGCAAGATTGAGATCTCCCTGTCACTGTCCGATAATAGGATAAATAATCTGTTCTCTTGGCAGTGATCAAAACATATGATGACCGAAATCTAACATGGCTGCCTCCCTGAGTTGTCGTTCACTCATTCATAGGAAGGAGAATATAAGCCAGAGTTAATTTATAATGGGTATATAAATGATTTCATAAATGTTTCCATACAGCTCTACGGTGATCAGGTTAATTCACGTAGCCATAACCGCTGCAGGAAAGTCTGTCATCTTCGTCGATACAAAACACGACCCTAGCGATACGAAGCACAATGTTCCATCTAGGTCGAATCGACATGAGATCATCAAAATAGGGTCTGGCAATACATGGAGTCCGAATTATACATTGTACCGTACCTTAGGAGAGTCTCTAACATAAACTATAGTAGAGATACCATCTCCTTTAGAAGAAAACCACTTCATGAATCATATTTCCTTAAGAATCTACCAGCCCTTTGAAAAGTGCGTACCCGCCATTATCACGGTACATCGGAACTCATCACGACTTGTCAAGACAACTCATACTTCCGCTAGACCGGAATAACAAGAATCTAGTCCCTCCTACCCATCCAAAATATACAATATAGGACTGATTCTACTTGTACTAATAATATGTAATACATATGAATTCAGGCCATAAACACAATAAGCAAATTAATATATTTTCTGGCCCTAAAAAATAAGTACAAACGTAAGCGCAATATCCTTGCGCCGGATCAATATCCAGAACGATTACTCCTATAATCAAAAGTGTGAATCAAACATGGATTCTCTCGCTTTTACCATAGACAGCATTTTCATACACAAATGAATGAATGTCTATATTTTTCCCATATTAAATAGCCATATCGATTTTTGTAATATGTGCGTCAAAATATGCACGCAACAGATTACCACACCCCTCGGGAAAAAAAATGGTACATTTTTTTTTTTGAAATACATCTAGGAGCAACATACAATAGGCTCACAACGCACCAATACAATGCGCAGATGATAAGCATAAGTTTTATGACCTTAGAGAAAGTACTTCTCTAAGTATAAATATTTCCAGAGAGGTGTCACCAACGCATACTACAATATTAGCAATGACACAATTTCCACATTAGTTTATACATAAATTTCATCTAAGATATCTTAACATCATGATCATCAAAGACGAAAAACATTGAAAGATCAGCGGTGAATAAATATCAATGAACCGCTAAGTAGTGTTACAATCAATATATGATATATTACATATGTGTACACATTTCAACATAGAAACAACTGTATCAAAGTTGTATAACAGTTATGAATCATGTGGGCATCTAGACAAAATATCTGCCATCACATTTTCTGACCCACGGATAGCTCGCACCGAAAAATGAAATGGCTGTAGAGCAATCGCGTATCGCGTTGATCTCGCGCTCTTCAGATTTTTACTCTGAATAGCCGTAAGAGCTTTCTGGTCAGTTTCCACAATGAAATGCGCGCCCAGAAGAAATCTTTGCAGTTTAAGGATTGACCAAACCATAGCCAATAATTCACGGTCTAGGACCGAGTAATTCTTCTCTGCGGCATTTAATTTCCGAGAAATATACATCACAGGATGCAGAGTTCCAGAGTACTCTTGCATTAGTGCAGCTCCAATCCCGGTGGATGAAGCGTCACTACGAAGAATAAATGTCTTATCCTTAGAAGGCAATACTAGGATAGGTGAAGTAGAAAACATAGTTTTAACCTTATCCAAAGAGGATTGACATTCTTGAGTCCAATGGACTACATTAGGAGACCCTTTCTTTAGCAAGGAAGAAAGAGGTGACATAATGGAGGACAGATTCGGGATGAATCGTCCATAAAATTGTATTAGACCTAAGAGACTTCGTACTTGCTTTTTAGTCTTAGGAATAGAAATGTTAAGTATCTTACTTGTATTATGGTCTTCTGTTTTTAGGAACCCATGACCAACACGGTGTCCTAAGAAAGATATTTCGCTAAAACCAATACATGCTTTCGATGGTTTCGCTGTCAGGTTATGCTCGCGTAAGATAGACAATAGTTCATTTATACCATTATAGTGATCGTTCCAAGTATCACTGAAAAGACAGATGTCATCAAGATACGCAATGACATCTGAGCGATGAGATAGGATTCGACGCATCATGCGTACAAATGTTGCAGGGGCGTTCATAAGACCGAAAGGCATGAAATTCCATTGGAATAGACCCCTAGGCGTCGAAAAAGCAGTAAACGGTTTGGCGTGTTCGGATAGTGGAACTTGCCAATATCCCTTAGACAAATCGAGTTTAGTAAAGAAGTGAGAATTCGATAGTCTCGTAAGTAGCTCTTCTAGTAAAGGCATAGGTTCAGCATCGAATTTAGTCACTTGATTCAATTTGCGATAATCCACGCAAAGACGTATGTTATTGTCTTTTTTCCGTACTATAACCATCGGCGAAGAATATGCTGATGTGGATGGTTCAATAATTTTTAACTCTATCATCTCATCTAACTCTTTCTCTACCTGTGCTTGAAAATGTATCGGGATAGGATACGGTCTGACTCTTATAGGACTATGGTCAGTAAGAATAATGTCATGTTGAATGACATCAGTTTGACCAGGAATGTCAGTAAGGACATCCTGAAATTGTTCTAACATAGTAGAAACTTGTTTCTGCTCTCCTGGAGATAATTCTGGAGAAATTGCAACATCTTTCCATGATTCATTAGAGTGAAGAGGAATCATTGGAAAAGGTAAATTTACATCCGAGAAACTCGTTTCCTCATCCTGTATTACTGACAGAGATGAGTACTGTCCATGTTGGACTGGAAAATCGTCCGTTGCCTGGAAAACAGGTTGTAAATAATCAGGACGTTCATGGAATTCCGTGAGCATGTTGATGTGGAAGGTTTTACGCTTCCCGTCAATATCGACGATATAGTCAACATCGGAAACTTTTGATATTATATCGTACGGACCTTTCCAAGAAATGAGAAGTCTATTTTCCCTACAAGGTAGCAAGACAAATGCTTTGTCACCTGGACAAAGTTGTCGCAAACATCTCTTTTTATTGGCAAATTCCCTTGCCTTCTGTTTCGCAAATTCAGAAGAAGCAGTTGCCAATTTGCATGCTTCAATAATCTTGTGTCTAAGTGCGATGACATATTCATAAGAGGATTTTGTGTCATCGACAATATTATCAGCAGTTATAAGATCATGAAGTAAGGACATAGGACCTCGCGGTTTCGCGCCAAAGACAAGTTCAAAGGGAGAAAATCCTGTATGTTCGTTGGCGACCTCTCTATATGCAAAGAGAGCCGCGGGTAAAACCCTATCCCAATCCTGAGGATGATCTTCTGTTATCTTACCTAGTAGGTTTTTCAGAGTTCTATTCAAACGTTCCACCATCCCATTGGACATAGGATGATAAATACTACTCAGCGATCTCTCTATCTTCAGAGTCGACATTACTTGAGACATGGTATCCGATATGAGTTGGGTACCATGGTCGGATAATATTTCTGCTGGAAACCCCAGACGAGAAAATATTAACCAAAGAGCATCTGCGACATCAGCAGTAGTTATGCTCTTTAGAGGAACAGCCTCCGGCCAACGTGTGCACATATCAACACACGTCAAAATAAATTGGTGTCCTCTAGCAGACTTTATCTTAAATGGACCAATGATGTCTATCGCCATTTTTTGAAATGGCCGAATGGGAATGTCTGCAGCCTGAATAGGTGCATCATGGCGTGGACCTCTGGATTTAATCTCTTGACATACTTTACAAGATCGACAATAGATTCGTATGTCCTTATTCACAGCAGGCCAAAAGAAAGATTGAAGAACTCTAGCTTTAGTACGGGAAAAACCCATATGTCCAGCACACTGCGAATCATGAGCGTGCTGTAAGATTTTAACTCTCATATTTTTAGGCACAAGGATTTGAGAATGAATGGACTTAGCGGAGTCTTGTACCATACGTACAAGTACGCCATTCTTCATCGTAATCCAAGATTTACGATTTGTATCCTTATTCGGATCACCTTTTGTTGCCAGAGTAAAGAATTTCTTTAGAGTAGGATCATCTTCCTGCTGTTTGATAAAGGAATCGTGGGAAATCTCCAAGGGATCATCTTGGATCTGCGCATCATTATCTTCAGAATGTGAAGATTGTGGCATATTAAGAGCTTGAGCCCTAGTGATTACTGCATTAGCAGATTGCATATTAACATTTTCCCAATTAGAAATTTGCTGTGGAGTGCATTCTTTCACTCCATGAATGCGACCGATGATAAGATCAGCGATCGGATTCGGCAAGAGACATGCTTGCACCTCTCCTGTAAAGAAAGGCGTAGCAATATTGATAATGGCAGTGGAGTACTTCTCCAATGTGCCACCAAATGTTACACATTTGACTATATTGCCTGTAGCTCGAGAAGGATTTACGAGTGATTGCCTCACTCCAATGGTAGTGCACCCCGAATCGAAAAGAATTGATACCGGAGTACCATCTATTAGGCCCCTATTAAAGACAAGAGCACCCCTTCCATTATGCGCAATTGACGCATGGAGAGCGGGAAGCGGGTGACCGCAGCTTAAAGTAGACACTGTGGTTGGATCGAATAATGTTTTGCATTGCGAACACTCAGATGCTCTAGCAAAATCGAAAGCGGAATTTGCTACACTGTTGGAGTCTTTTTTATCATTATTCTGATTATCGGTGTCGTGGAACTCCTGTTGTGCAGAGTTAGCCTGGTAATAAGATTTACCATGTCTTTTGTGTTGTGATCTACCTCGGTTATAATTGTCTTTATAATTATTATTGCCTCTGTTATAACCCCTATTTGGGTTTGAATCATAATATTCATGATCATAATCATCATGCTCATTATATTGAGTATCCCTGTAATATTGTTTCTTTTGTCTCCATGAAGCACTTGGGTAGTTCCTATAGCTACTCCCTTTCCGAGAATTTCTAACATTAGGGGTACCCCTCGCGTGTCGAGGACTATCAGCCCGATTCCAGTTCTTCGAAGAAGAACTCTGATTTGAGTGGTTATCTTGGTTTTGATACTTATTCCAATTAACCTTTTTATCAAATTTATTTTTAGCTCCTTGGAATTTGTGTGAGTAATTCTGATTATATTCTGTTGCCGAAGCAACTGGCATACTCTCTTTAATGTTAGAGTTACTAAGAATCATGTCAGGGTGTGCCGTGGCATACTGGTCACAATATTCTTCCATTTGCTTTATTGTACCAGGTTTACGCTCATGTAAGAACTCTAGGAATGATTTATTTACAGAAGACATGACCTTGTCTCTTAGCAATAAATCCGTAAGACCATCAAATGTTTTCTCTGTTTTGGATAATTCAATCCATCGTGAAAGTGTAATTCGTGCTTTTGAGATGAAATCTGAGAATTCTACACCTACCTCAGGTCTCATTGTTTTAAACAAAAGACGGTAACCTTCCTCAGACAGCTGATATCTCTTTATCAAAGCTGCCCTAACAGCATCATAATTATCTTTGTCGGCCTCTTCAACAAAATATAACTTACTCAGAGACTCCCCTTTTAGATTTTCAGACAACTGATTCACATACTGTGATTTGTCAACATTATGAGATCGACAAGCCCGTTCAAATCTAGAAAGCCAAAATGTTATGTCATCACTGGTAGGGTTAAACGCTGGTACCTTGACCTTGTACACAAAGGGTTTACCATTACCACCAGATGCCTGATTAACATTACTCATACATGTCAATTTTAATTTCTCTAATTCAAACTCATGTTCTCTTATTGCTTTTCTCTCTTCAGCTTCTCTATCTAATCTTTTCTGTTCTGCAGCAGCAGCAGCTTCTAATTTTTTCTGTTCTGCAGCAGCAGCAACTTCTAATTTTTTCTGTTCTGCAGCAGCAGCAACTTCTAATTTTTTCTGTTCTGCAGCAACTTCTAATTTTTTCTGTTCTGCAGCAACTTCTAATTTTTTCTGTTCTGCAGCAACTTCTAATTTTTTCTGCTCTGCATCAGCTTCTAATTTCTTCTGTTCTGCCTCAAATCTCCTTTCCTCCACTTGCATCTGCAATTTCTTAAGTTCAGCAGCAGTATCAGCTTCTTTTTCTAATCTTTTTTCTTCAGCTAGAGCTTTCCTTTCTTCTGCAGCAGCTTTTTTTTCTTCTATTTGAAGTTTTCTCTCCTCAGCCGCAGCTTTTTTTTCCTCAGCAGCAGCTTTTCTTTCTTCAACAGCAGCAGCAGTTTTTTTCTCTTCTGCAGCTAATGCTTTGTCATATTGAGCAACAGCCCATTGTTCTAAGTCTTTTCCAGTCTTATCAAGAGATTTTCCTTGTGCAATGAAATAATCTAATGTAGACATATTGTCTTCTTAAATCAGAAACCTGAAAAAGTAAATAAATTACCCTATTTCACTTTAATGGGAGACAAGTCTATACCATAGACTTAGTCTTAGTCCAAACTTGTATGGTTTATAATAACCAATGATAACTTGAGTACCTGTGGACAACAATAACTGTATCTCAAATACTGTGGGAGACAAGCCTTACAAAGGTCTTGTATACCTCAATGTAATCAAAGATCACTTGAGTACCTGTGGAAAAAATATTTCCCTTTACCAATCACTTTGGGAGACAAGCCTTACAAAGGTCTTGTACATTTTGTTTTATAACAATAACAATCATAAAGTACTGATCTGTACTATACTATCAGTGTATACCACTATACGTCATATGTCAACTAAAGACATTACAAAGGACAAACAAGAAAAGACAATATGAACACATTTGCAGAGATCAAATTAAATTAAATAGGAGAAATGAAAAAAATGATCACAGAAACCGTGATGATAACTGCCATAAGATAACAAGACAAATAACGCCACAGTGTATAAACATAAGGGTGTAAAAAACTGAAATGAAAGGAAAGATGAGACCTACAATTATACAAACAAATCAAACAAAACTAAGGAACACAAAATTATTAACAAAAACAACGAAGAAAAGAACACCTCATCACAACTAACAGAAATAGCAGCAAATTGTTGCTAACAAATTTCCAATTAAGAAAATGTGTACCTATAGAATACTAGTACCAGACCAATGTCACTCGGCATACCTTGTACTAGTCACACAGAACATAAACTAATTTAATACATAACAAATAACATGTAAGCATAAATAGCATATAGCATACAATATAATTTATGTCATGAATGGAATGTGTTGCAGGTATAGTGTTGTAAAGCAGGCACAGTTTATTTTAATACTAATAACTTGCCACTTTATTCAGTAATAGATTTAATTTTAAACTATTACACTGTCAATTTTTCTCTGTTGAGCATATGAAGATCCAACGATGAACTATGCACTTTATGTTCAACAACACTGTGATTCTTCTGTACGTTGAGAAATGTCAACAATACTGCTCCAGATATTTTCTACACTTGATACCACTGTCCTGTGTAATACTGTCTGTACAGCGAAAAACTGTCAACAAGCGCTGACCTAGATACAGCATCCTATCGGTAATACAGGTCAAGCTGACATCGACTGTATAGCTGTCCTACTGGTGTTGATGTGTTCAAACAAATGTTCTTTCAGCTGTAAACTGTGATTCTCAACACAAAACTGCGTAAGCTGGACCCAGGAATCTGGCTCGCCACTGTAAAGTTTCTTTTCTTCTTTCCACTCTGTAAAGTGTCAGTCTGTATGCTCTGTAAGGAAGAGTGGTGTGTTGTTGAGATCAGGCATGCTCCAGTCTACCCAGCTGTAAATGGGTAACTCACCCTAGTCCTGAGTTAGGGAAGGCAAAGGCTCCAGGGGAAGCAGGCCCTAAACTTGGTCACTCCAACCGACGCAGGATGGTGTATGTATGAAGTAGAAGTGTAGAGTGTGATTACCGCGAATGGTGTACTGTTCGTGTGCTGACCAATATAACCACTCATACACTTGTGTCTACAAGGCACCAATGCAGACTGCTGGAATCTTTGTTTACTCAATTTATTCAGACGTACACACTGGGACATACGAGTACATCATGGTATGTTGACATATCAATTTGTAGGTATACATAGCAGATCTGAAGTCATGACACATTCAGAAATAATGGGCAGTACATCAAAAGTTCAATGTCATGATACATTATGGCCGCATCCCCCTATCTGACTAAACGCGTCAGTGAAGGCAGATCGGTAAATAACTAAAGTTACTTGACGTCCATAGTTTGTAGCATATATTATGAAACCACGAAAGAGGGGGTTTCTAGCAAGATTGAGATCTCCCTGTCACTGTCCGATAATAGGATAAATAATCTGTTCTCTTGGCAGTGATCAAAACATATGATGACCGAAATCTAACATGGCCGCCTCCCTGAGTTGTCGTTCACTCATTCATAGGAAGGAGAATATAAGCCAGAGTTAATTTATAATGGGTATATAAATGATTTCATAAATGTTTCCATACAGCTCTACGGTGATCAGGTTAATTCACGTAGCCATAACCGCTGTAGGAAAGTCTGTCATCTTTGTCGATACAAAACACGACCCTAGCGATACGAAGCACAATGTTCCATCTAGGTCGAATCGACATGAGATCATCAAAATAGGGTCTGGCAATACATGGAGTCCGAATTATACATTGTACCGTACCTTAGGAGAGTCTCTAACATAAACTATAGTAGAGATACCATCTCCTTTAGAAGAAAACCACTTCATGAATCATATTTCCTTAAGAATCTACCAGCCCTTTGAAAAGTGCGTACCCGCCATTATCACGGTACATCGGAACTCATCACGACTTGTCAAGACAACTCATACTTCCGCTAGACCGGAATAACAAGAATCTAGTCCCTCCTACCCATCCAAAATATACAATATAGGACTGATTCTACTTGTACTAATAATATGTAATACATATGAATTCAGGCCATAAACACAATAAGCAAATTAATATATTTTCTGGCCCTAAAAAATAAGTACAAACGTAAGCGCAATATCCTTGCGCCGGATCAATATCCAGAACGATTACTCCTATAATCAAAAGTGTGAATCAAACATGGATTCTCTCGCTTTTACCATAGACAGCATTTTCATACACAAATGAATGAATGTCTATATTTTTCCCATATTAAATAGCCATATCGATTTTTGTAATATGTGCGTCAAAATATGCACGCAACAGCAACCCACGCCCCCTTTAGCTCTTTCAGATATGGGTACACCACTGTAGAGCAACGTGTTGCCATCGAGATCCATGACTCCTTGTCCTTTTTTCTTCGTTTCCGTTATAGCCAGGATTTCTAGTTTTGCTTTCCTCATCTCTTCCACCAGCTCCTCTTCCTTCCCATTTATACTTCTTGTGTTCCAAGTTCCATAAGTCGTAGTCCGTAGTCCGTTCCAGTTCGTCGCCTTTAGAATCAGTCCGGTTTTCTCTCTTGTATTGCTCGTAATCATAGTTTAAGACAAACAGGTGATTGGCCTGTTGTGCCTTTGCATGGTGGAGGGGCTGCCTCCTTACGGCCTCCATGCAGGCCGTCCTCCTCCTTTTTCATCCGGGCTTGGGACCGGCATAGGCGGAGTTATCTACACCTCTGACAAGAGTAATCTTGCGCGAAGGTAGATACCTTTGAAGCCTATATTAGATACTCTTGAGTTTTGGCCACTGTTGGACCACTACTGCAAAGCAGGGAAGATAATACCGTCACATCCCCTTAATTCTCACTTTCTTTCCTTTTCTTCCTTTCCTTTCTGTTTTTTTTTTTGTCCTTGACGAAGACCTTGTGGCCGCAACGTAGGTTTTTTCTTGTCTTTTCTCCCTCCTAGTAAGAGGTATTTCTTTTTTATTTTGTTCCTCCGCCTTGCCTTTAATAAATGCACGTCAGAGCTTTTTGGGTTGTGCCATCCGTTCATGATCTTTCCGTGTCATTGTATCGCTTTCATGTCTATTTCCAGTTACCCTTTTCCAGTGTGCTTTTAAGCCTCACTCTCTTTGTTTTACCCTAGAGATTCAAGAACAAGGATTGCCTTGTAATGTAATCAGCTGGTATCCTCAAAGTTGGTCCTATCCAACGCCATTGTCTTTTACCCCCACCTCTAATTTCAATGTGTTTCTACTGTATAATAGGGGGACCACAGAAGTGTTTGCGTCATTAATTAGGCTGGATCGCCCTAGGTACATATCCGGTGTTACGCGTTGAAAATCGCGCCAATGACCCCTGTCCAGGAAGCACTATTGTCTTTTGGTACCTAGTTGACAGGCAGGAAAGTTCGTTTCGCTTCTGTAGCTAGGCGCTGGTGCCGTTTGGAAAGTCCTGTGTTCGATTCTCCGATTTTTTTTTTTCTTAACCAGCGGCACTTGGGCTTTCAGCCCTTCGGCACAATGACATGTCATTGCGAGGCTGGTAAGCATGTGGACTTTCCTTCCAACCCGATCAGGAACTTCGCTACTCCCCATTCATAGAGGGTTTATCTCAGGAGTCGTTTAGGTTATTCAGTCAAAATCCCGGTCAGTGACACTCCTTCAAATGTACACGCCCGGGCTTGAACCTTGAACACCTGATCACCAGCGCAATGTGGTAACCATTACACCAGCGCGGGTCCCGTCGATTCTCCGATAAGCCTTTAACTTCTGTCGTTTTTCTGTTGTCTAGTTTTCTACTTCTTTATTTCTCACCAGTGACTGAAACATACCTTTATGTGTGTAATAGTTCTTTATTTGTTCCTTCTACGATTGCTTGGTACTTAATGCAACGACTTTATCTTCTGGGCAGAAGCTTTGATTTTAATTAGAAGAAACAGTCCTTAATGAAGGATCACGAATTTAGGATGAATTAGAAGGTAAAATGTATTTAGATTTGGACAGTGGATCCAAAACGTGGTGCAAAAATAATAATAAAAACGGCCCATCGAGAAATAGTTTGGTTAAATAATAAAGCCCAGAGAAGAAAACAAAAATTCAGAAGCTAATAAAAAGAAAATTTTCCATTTCAAAACAACTCGACGGATATAGATAGGAAGATGCCTCCATGAATGACTGAAACAATATTAACGAATCGATAGCCTAATTTGATTAGAATGAAATTACAATATCAACAGGAATATCTGGCGCTGGTGAAACGACCGCAACAGATGCCCAGAACTCAACTCTTCATGAATTTCCGGCCTCAGATGATGTGTTTAGACCTTCGTCTGCTACAACAAGAAACGCCAAAACTAAAAATAGATTCCTGCCGGAATCATTGAAGTAAGCTGTAAATTAACTGTCTTATTTAACATTTATGCATGAGTTTGTGAGGCCCTGTGGTTCCTGTGGATCTTTGAGGCGACAAAGAAAGAGTAGGGATGCTGTTACCTAAAACAACACTTAAGGGGCTACTAATATCAGGTTGTTTACGGGGTTGGCAACCTCATTATGAAACATAAATTGCTACAGACACCACTACTACAAGAGCATGTGCTCCGACATAGGCTTCCTCAATAGAACTATCTGCAGTCGTAGTTCCAAGCTGCATGTTGAGCAAAAGAGGAGATGATGATGATGATAATGTGTGTTGTGCGTGCGGTTGTATCCTGTGTGTGTGGTTGTATCCTGTGTGTGTGTATTTTTTTGTATGTACGCGTGCTGCGGGTTGTTCCCGGCGGTCTCTCTAGTGAGACAAAGAAACAATAGAATTACTTCTCCCTCAAGCATGTCGTACGTGGCGACTATTATGATATTACTAGTGTAAAAGACCGTCATAAGACGCGAATTAAATTCAAAAGCACCAATACCTAACGGCAACAAAAGTATTTTAAAAAAACCCACTGTACATCACAACAGTATACGAACTACGTAGAAGCAGCGAAGATTTCAATGTGTATACGGGATCACACATTCTATAAATATTTTTGTGCACACCTTCATATGCGCATTCTTCTTTGGTAAGTGTTACTATTTTCGGGAGATTACACATAAGGGAAACAATACAATTAATGTCTGTCTAACTTTCAACCAAAGTTGCTTCCCTTAGCGTTATGCACTGACAGAAAAAGCTGGGATATTATATATAGGATAGGATGCTTGGGGCTGGCACTCTCATCATGTACAAAAAAAATTGCGACAGAAAACACTGGCTGCATGAACGTCTGAATGCTTGGTGCAGATTGTATACGATGGGGACCAGCTGTAGTGGTGGCTGCATGCTTCATAAGGAGCGAGAAGGAAGATGATGATCATGTACTCGTGCGTATGTGTGTATTGTGCTCTCACGCGTGTGTGTGTATGTGTGTGAAATGACACGTGCGTATCTGTTTTAGTGGTGTGTGTGTTTCTATGTGTTGTGTGTTCATGTGGGCTCATGTGTGCTTTCATACGTGAGTTGTGTGTTATGCCTATGTATGTGTCTGGAGGTAGACGCTTGCCCCAGCTACCCAAGCGGCGAAAAGGAAAGAATGAAGAGACTTATATTTGAGCTATACTGCACGTCATATTTCATGTTTATGAAACTCAATTAATTTGTGTCACTTAATATGTTTATACTCTTTTTTTTTTTTTAAATAGGAGTTTTGCCTCGTTTTGACGAGGCACGCTCTTTTAACCTAGACACAAGATACATCCATTATATTACGGCGCAAGTCCAAGTAAAAAAGACCTTGCGATCTGGTAAATAGGAGTAACAGCATTTCGTGCCTACACGTCATTTATTATCTTTATGGAGAAAATGTATAGAATAATTAGAAAAACATAGCGCCGCAATAGTTATCAGCAGCAAATTCACACCAATGACACCGACATGGGCATTCGAAAGCCCAAACGTAGATTATAGTATATTGCAGAGACATTTAATTATAAAGGAGAAAAAACTTTCGAAAACATACTCAAGGAATATGTAGAATAAGTAAGGATAGCTAAACAGGACACACTGATGGATCTACAATATAATCAGAAGAACTTTACAGTGGCATACATATTCCAGCAAGGAAATTAAAGAAACGTTTTTAGTATGACAGAAAGCATATCTACCCTCATGAAAGGAATGGTAGCAAAAGCAAAAAGCGCTAGAAATGATTTTAGATTTTTTTTTTTAACTAAGTTTTAACTGACTCACTATTAGCAGTCCAAGCACTGAGAAAAGTATAGAGGCTGCACAGTATTATTAGCATGAATACATTCACACGTGGGAATAGACGGAAATGAGACTGCTGACAAGGAAGCAAAACAATTAAGAAGCAGATGAAGCCAAATAAACGTAAGGTTGGGTAAAACAGAGATCAAAAGCCTCAGAAAAAACCGTAACACATTAATGGACATAAGATTGGAAACAAAGTATGAAAAGCAAAAATGCATATAGCTACTGAAAGCTCAATTCAGGAAGTGTAAAAATTAATCCAAGGCACGTAATTCAGGAACAAATGTACTGGCATATAATGTAAATGCATATTTAAGAAATATCTTTTTGTAACTTTGTGTCACAGAAACAGCTTGGTCGTTATTCTAAGCGGCATTTATGGTATAACAATAGTGGTGCTTGGACTGGTGCTGCCTCTGTCGGAGACGTTTGCAAATCCTGAACACCCTTACTTCTTTGAGGTAGTCATCTTGATTATTCCTTTTGTGTTGTTTACGTTATTTTATAAGTATCTGCTGCTTGCAATCAAAAGAACATATGAAAGAGTTGCTCAGCCTAGGAACTGCTCAACATCACGCAAGAAACTAAGTAAACGAACGGGAGAAATGAGCATTATGACCTACAAGCTGAGAGAGCCAGGAATTAAGACCAGATATCAGGGGCTTATTACTGCAGCGGTGAGCAACACAGAAGAACAACCTGATGACTTGGAAACCCTCTGGCTTAAATTTAAGGACATCATAAAGACAGCTGCTACAGAAGCATGTGGTGAAGTCCAACTTGGGAACAAGAGAAAGAGGACACCTTGGTGGACAGAGGAAGTCAAAGAGAAAATAAGAGAGGAGAAAATGGCATGGAAACAATACTTAGGAGCTAAAAACACAGCAGGACAAACAGAGAAATATAGAGAATATGTGACACTCAAATCAGAAGCAAAGACCAAGGTGCTAGCAGCAAAACAGAAGTCCTGGGAAAAATGTGGAGAAAAGCTAGAAAAAGATGCGCAAGAAAACAAAAAATTGTTCTTTAAGACCCTAAAGAACATGAGGAAGAAAAAACAATGCCCTCTCAAATTTATAAAGGACAAGCAAGGCATATTGCTTACTGCCCCGAAGGAAGTAATGGAAAGATGGAAAGAATATTTCTCAGAACTCCTTGATGGTGAGCAAGGTCAAGCATCAGAAATGATAACCATTAACACAGAAGAGAAAACCAATGGTGGGGAAGATGACGTAAATATGGAAGAACTGAAGGCAGCACTAGAGAAAATCAAGATGGGCAAAGCAGCAGGGCATGATGGTATAACACCAGAAATGGTTAAGTACATGTAAGCATCAGGCGACCTATTACTCTTAAGGGCCCTATAGGCAGCGTGGTGCAACAAGACCCTACCAAAGGATTGGGAGATTGCCATCATAACATCAATTTTCAAAAAGAGTGACAATCGACAATGTTAAAACCATAGAGGCATATCCCTTCTCGGTGTCCCTGGTAAAATCTACTCTAGAATCCCAGAGCAGAGACTCAGACGCCTAGCTGAACCACAGTTGGATGAGGTCCAGTGCGGATTCCGAGCAAACCGAAGTACTCAAGACCTAATCTTCACACTCAGCTGAGTGAAAAGGCCCTTGAGTATAAGAGTGGGATCCATCTTTGTTTCATAGATCTGGAAAAGGCGTTTGACAGGGTCCTCTGGAGCTAACTTTGGGACTGTTTGGCAAGGAAGAATATTCCAGCACCTCTGATTCATGCTATACAGAGCTTCTACAAGTCTTGCTGAAATTATGTGAGGACAGCAAACCATAAGTCAGAAGAGTTCAGGACCACCACTAGTGTAAGACAAGGCGATATCCTGTCACCTTATCTTTTCATACTCCTCATGGACGATGTCATCAAGGCATGTAAGGAGAGAACAAGAAAGTATGCAGTGGGGTGCTGGAAGATGAGACAGGTCTATATTTCAGAGCTGGCATTTGCTGATGATGTTGCCCTGATTGCTAAATCAGAGGCACATCTCCAATCACACCTGCAAGTCTGGAAGGAAGAGCTGGAGAAGAGAGGGATGGTCATAAGCAGCTCTGAAGCAAAATTCATGGTGATATCACGAGAAGAAAGAAGACATCAGATTAAGCTGGGAGATCAGGTCCTGGAGCAGGTCGACCACTTTAAATACTTTGGAGCTATTATAGACCGAAAGGGAGGTATCAAAGAAGAGTTGGCCACTCGAAAAGCAGCAGCTGGGAGACTGTTTCAGGCCATAAATCAAGGATTCCTCAGCAAGAGAGAGGTTGATAAGAAAACGAAGATGGCTGTATACTGCTCCACCTATGTCCCAATCTTGACGTATGGATGTGAGTCATGGGCAATGACTACAACCCACAAAAGCCAGATCAAAACCTCAGAAATGAGGTATCTGAGGAAGGTGGTTGAAGTAACAAGAAGAGACATGGTCCGCAACCAGACGATACGTCAAGGCCTTAAATCCCACCCCCTGCAGACCCAAGTAGAACAGTCCCACCTAAGATGGTTTGGCCATGTCTGCAGAATGGGAGAAGATCGGCTACCACGACAAGCATGGGAAACAAAGAGCCAGGGATCCAGACCCCCAGGACGACCCAGAGTCCGCTGGAAGGGCAACATTAGACAATCTTTGAAGGACCGAGGACTAGAATGGAACCAGGCCAGGAGGAAGACAGCCGATAGGATAGTCTGGCGCTCTCTCTTCCAAACCTCTACACCTCACGGTAGAAGGGGAACGACTAAGTAAGTAAGTAAGTAGAAGTATCTGCAGATGGTGAAGGTTGTAATCATCACTATATGTCTCTTTTTGGTATTTTTTTACTTTGATACATTTGTTTGTTCTTTTTTCCCCTTAATTTGATGCACATACATGCAATGTTCCAGCAATTCAGTAAACAATAGTATTGGAAGACATATTTTTTTTAAAGGGTCAGTTTAAAAAAAATATGTTCTATTGGTTTCAATTCTCTTGCCTTCTCCTTCTTTCTGCTGCTTTTTCTCTTATCTTATGTTTTTCTGTTTTGCCGTTGTTTTTATCTATTCCGAAACCATCAGTTAACACACAGCTCCCATTCCCCGTCGAAAAAAGACTATTTATTATGTAACACACAGCACCCCCACCCCTCTTAAAATATCCATCAACACACAGCCACTTTTCCTCTTCACAATTGAATATCTATTATCTATCACACAGCTCTCTTCTCCACAGAAATTCTATCTTCCTTTTCAGTCATTTCTGACTATAGGAAACAAGCTTCTGTGGCACGAGTTTGGGCACTTAAATAAAGAGGTCAAGCTGTTGCAGCATGCCCCTGCTGGCATAGTCAGAGTAACTGGCTGGCCGATACATTCTGACACCAGTAGCAACGACGTGTCATCAGTAGGATTACCGTAGCAACGACCTGTCATAAGTAAAATCTGCCCTCCAGTAGATCCTCGTTAAAGGGTTTAAAGTGTACTCATTCCAATTACGGGACCTCAAAAGAGACCCGTATTGTTATTTTTCGTCACTACGTCCCCGTGCCGGGAGTGGGTAAGTTGCGCGCCTGCTGCCTTTCTTGGATGTGGTAGCCGTTTCTCATGCTCCCTCTCCGGAATCGAACCTTGATTCCCTGTTACCCGTTACAAAACGCATCTTTCACAGAAATTAAATACCCATATTTAACATACAGCTCTCTCCCACTTGAAATAAAGTTCCTATTATTTAACACAGCCCTCTCCCTGCTGCGAAATAAAATATCAATAAATTAACACTCGCCTTTCTTTTCTCTTCGGAGTAAAATGCCAAATCAACACACAACTTCAATGTTTAAATAAAATATGTCTATCTCTTAACTCATTGATGTTCTACCTGTGTATGTACTCTTTTCCTCACAGATATTCTACCTATATCTGTATGTTGCTAGCATGGCTTTTCTACTCTATGTCTACACGTATCTGCTAAGAAAAGAGCGCAGTTTACTACAGACTCTGCCGAAGACTATCTCTCGGACACTGTCGAGAACTTTCAGCAGATCTTCCATGGTAAGCGATTGTTTCGATGTCGATTTTCAGGTAAACTTCATGAGAACTAGACAGTGACTAAATATGGTAGATACTATAATAGTATAGTGTAACAATAGTAGGAATACAGTAAGTCCCCGGCTTACGCGGTTTATTCATTCCGATGTTTTCCACGGAAGTTGAAAAACCGCGTAAGACGAATGATGCTTATATGCGATGATTTTTTTAACATGCAGTACTCTTTTTACCATTTTGTTATTGAGGAATCTAGCTTGTCCATACATTTAAACATGTGTGTGGGTTGTTTTTTGTGTGTTTTTTTTTTAAAACAATTTCATAAAATTTCATGTACCATTCTGCTGTATAATTTTACCGTTGCGAAATTCATTTGTACTTAGTTGTTTTTAAGCTTGTTTTTTTTACGGTAGGGGGTTCTGAAAGTTATGCAGTAATAATTTAAAAAACTTTTATTTTATTTTGTTGTCCACAGTAATTAGAATCAGATTAGAACTAAGGTTTGACTTGTGGTTTAGTTTTTGCTTAGTTTCAAGGCTAGTTTTAGAATTAGTTTTTATGTTCAGAGGTTGCGATGGAAATCAGTATCACATTTGCTTTTCACTCACTTCAACTTTTTATATCTCTTTGTATTTCTTCTATGCTCTGCTTACTTCATTTTCTCCTTATATCGTTTTGTTCTTACTTAATTTTATTCTTTCTTCACATTCTCATTACCTCACTTTCTCCTGACGTCAGTTTCCCCTTACATCATTTTCTCCTGACGTCAGTTTCCCCTTACATCATTTTCTCCTGACGTCAGTTTCCCCTTACATCATTTTCTCCTGACGTCAGTTTCCCCTTACATCATTTTCTCCTGACGTCAGTTTCCCCTTACCTCATTTTCTCCTAACGTCAGTTTCCCCTTACATCATTTTCTCCTGACGTCAGTTTCCCCTTACCTCATTTTCTCCTAACGTCAGTTTCCCCTTACCTCATTTTCTCCTGACGTCAGTTTCCCCTTACATCATTTTCTTCTTACGTCAGTTTCCCCTTACCTCATTTTCTCCTTACGTCAGTTTCCCCTTACATCATTTTCTCCTGACGTCAGTTTCCCCTTACATCATTTTCTTCTTAATTCATTTAATCCTTACTTAATTTTATATTTTGTTCATATTCTCATTATATTTTCTCCTTGCTTTATTTTCTCCGTACTTCATATGTTATGATTACAACTTTTGTTATAATACACCATAGCCTAACTCTACTTTTGTTAAAATACATATAGACTAACTGTGCTCTCGTTACAAGACATCACAATCTAACTATACTCTTGTTATAATACACAACAAACTATACTCATGTTACAATACATCATAGGTTAACTATACTCTTGTTACAATACACAATAGACTAACTATACTCTTGTTATAATACACCGTAGGCTAACTATCTAGGTTACAATACACCACAGGCTAACTATACTTTTGTTACAATACACTATAGGCTAACTATACTCTTGTTACAATACACCAAAGGCTAACTATGCTTTTGTTACAATACACAATAGACTAACTATACTTTTGTTACAATGCACAATAGACTAACAATAATAATAGCCCTTATATTATTGTTACAATACACCATAAGCTAACTATACTCCTGTAATAATACACTATAGGCTAACTATACCCTTGTTACAATACACGATAGACTAACTACACTCTTGTTACAATGCACAATAGACTAACTATACTTTTGTTACAATGCACAATAGACTAACAATAATAATAGCCCTTTCAGTCATAACTGACTATGGGAATGAACCCCTGAGGTGACAGCCCTCAGCTGCTTTTTTCCTGATGTTCCTTTCGACTGTTTTCTCCTCTCTTCTGATTGATGTGAGAGCTTCCTTTCGCCCAATCTGAGGTGGCTTCATAGAGCATCGCCTCTTGGTGCGACTGGCAGCTTCATCCTCCCAGGTTGCTGGATTTATGTTCTGTGCCCTCATGTCTCTCTTACACACATCTTTGAACCTCAGCTGTTCTTTTGCCATCTGCCAGTTGTCCGTAGAAGATATTTTTCGGGATGCGACCATCTTTCATGCGGCGGACATGGCAAAGCCAGCGTTAATCTGCGATGTATAAGCAGTGTATACATGCTTTGAAGGCCAGCACGTGACAACACCTCAACATTTGTTACTTTGTCATTCCACGAAATACAGAATATGGTGTCGATACCGTAGATGGGAGGTATTTTCTTTCTTGCTTAGCATAGGTTGTAAATATCTCGCTGCCATATAGAAGTGTTCTGGTGACGCAGGCGTTATATACCGCAGTGTTAGTCTTCGTTGTGACTTAAAGTTTCCCCAAACACGCGTTGTGTGAGGCGGGCAAAGGTGGCCGCAACTTTGCCAATGCTGCTGTCAATGTATGTGTCCAGAGAGTTTGTTGTTGATGGTAGATCCCAGGTATGTGAAGTGGTGCACCGCTGCCAATTCATAGTTATCGATAGTATGCAACATCCACATCCTGACCCAGCACATTTGTGTTCTTTAGACTTATTGTGAGGCCAAAGTCCTTGCATACTTGGGTGAAGCGATTCATCAAGCTCTGAAGCTCTTGTTGACTTTGAGTGACGATTGCAGCGTCATCAGCGAATAACAAGTCCCTTATAGTGACATTTCTAATTTTTGTATTTATCTTCAGCCTTGTGAGGTTAAACAGTCGGCCCTCTGACCTAGTGTGAAGGCATATTCCTTCAGTTGCATCTCTGAATGCATGTTTCAAAAGCAAGGCAAAGAATATCCCGAGGAGGGTCGGAGCCAGGACGTAGCCTTGTTTAACGCTACTGATTATGTCAAAGGTCTGCAATGGGCTTCCAGCATACTGGACCGTTACTTCATGTCTTCATGGAATCACTTTATCATTTCCAGCAATTCAGTGGGGCATCCTATTTTCAGGAGGATTTTGAAGAGTCCATCCCTGCTAACCAGGTCAAATGCCTTTGTGAGATCTATAAAGGCGATATATAAAGGCCTTTTCTGCTCTCTTGATTTTTCCTGAAGCTGGCGGAGAGAAAAGATCACGTCTATTGTTGATCTACCAGCTAGGAATCCACACTGCGACTCTAGATATATGCGCTCAGCTAACTTATGTAGTCGCATTAAGATGACTCAGGCAAAAACCTTGCCAGTAACACTAAGAAGAGAGATGCCTGTCATGGGTTGCCTCACCTTGCTCTGCAGTAGTGGTCCAACGGTGACCCAAAACCTAGAGTATCTAATGGGGTCTTCAAAGATGTCTACCTTCGCACAAGATTACTCTTTGCAGAGTTGTAGATAGAAGGAAAAATAATACATCTACCTCGGGGAAGTCTTCACAAGATATTTCAGAAGTCAAAAACAATGCTGAATGGGTCTGAGCACGTTAACTTTTTATCTGATCCGCCGCCTTTTGTGAAGATGTATATTGTATGATTTAGCTCGTTCAAGCCCCCAGCTGATTTAATTCGGCGAAATTCCTATTATTATTATTATTATTATTGTTCTTAATGGCTCTTCAGATGTAGATATAACTATATATATATATATATATATATATATATATATATATATATATATATATATATATATATATATATATATATATATATATATATATATATATATATATATATATATATATATATATATATATATATATATATTCTACTGTGACTTTGTCTAGACAAATGCCTGTCCAGACAAATCGTGGTTCATACAATTAAACCCGTCTTGGCAGTCGAGTCGGAAGTGATTAGGCAATCTTAAGCAAACATTTTATGCTCACATCTACCTGGAGTCAGTGTGGTATTATCACGTTTAGTAATTAAATTAATCTATAGGGATAGGCAATAAGCTTGTCTGGACATACGAAGTGAAGTGTGGCAGATGGAAACAATGACTAGTACAGAGTTCTGTACAGCGAAAATGAGAAATAATAGTAAGAGGGGAGAGAGAAAAATGGAAGAAAAATTGAACGGTCCAATTCCGCGACAATGCCTCTGTAGCTATTACAATAACGTCTGTCTCCTTTATTGTTATCTAGTGTTACAATCTTGGCATCTCGCATGTCATGAGGGATAGTTGCCTCTTCCCAGCATTGGTACAACGCCATATGCAGAGGATGTAAAAGTGTGCTCTTACAGCATTTGATTAAATCAGAAAGAATCCCATCGCTGCCTGGTGCTTTGCGAGAGGCCAAGCTATCAATGACCTTGCTGATTTCTTCCAATGTTGGTTCAGTATCCAGCTCCTCCATAGTTGGCAGACATTTGACAGCGTCAAGGGCTGCAGGAGTGATGGTATTTTCTCTAGCGTGAAGCTCAGAGTAGTGCTCGACGCACCTCTCCATCTGTTTACCGTTATTCGTTAGTTTCTCACCGATGATGGTTTTTAGCGGTGACGTCTTACTTTTTTGGGAACCAATGGCTTTCTTTATACCGTCGTACGTGTGTCTAGTGTTGCCTGTTTGCGCTGCAGTCTGGATGCTGTCGCTGAACTAGAGCAAATACCTATTTGCAAAAATCGAGCAGTTTGTTGGACTTTGCCTCTAGTAGCCTTCAGGATCTGTAGGGCTGTAGCTCCCGATGAACGTTTGTATTTAATCGCAGCAGTGCGCTTAGCTTCAATGGCAGGTGTCATCACATCTGATGAAGCATCAAACGAATCACTTGATTTCGCTGTATTCTTACCAAATGTAGCAAGCGCAGTACAATGAATGGTGTTCCACAGGTGCTCTCAGTTCTCTGTAACAGCATCACCATGTTGTGGGCTACTGAGTGCTTTCTTGAAGGTAAATTGAGTGATCATGACAGGATCTGACGTCTTGCTTACACGATGGAGTTTTCTTGGTTATGCTCTGATTTTGCAGCAAACCAAAGAGTGATCTGTACCACAGTCTGCACTATGGTACGAGCGCAGACTTGGGAAGTGGTCGTCTGACAAGAATTAGATCCAGTCGGTGCCAGTGCTTGGATCGAGGGTGTCTCCATGACACCTTATGCTGGGGTTTTGTCTGAAAGTAGGTGTTCGTCGTGCAGAAGTCATGATGGACACACAACTCCAAGAGCCGTTTTTCTTTTCATTCATCTTGCCAATACCAAACATGCCCAGACATGAAGGCCATGACACATTACCGGAACCCACTCTAGCGTTGAAGTCACCAAGGAGAGCAAATTGTTCTTGCCTAGGTGTGCTTTTGATGATTGCTGCTAGATTCTCGTAGAACTCGTCTTTAGCTTCTGAGGCAGAGTACTGGATAGGAGCATACACACTGACAAGGGTGATGGAACCTGCACTGTTGTACAGGCGGAGCGTTCACGTGTGTTCTGGTCCATTCTCACCTGGTTCAACCATTTTAGTTAGCGATTTTTTGATCGCAAAAACTACTCCGTGTTCTCTAGTTTTATTAAGGTCTTTCCCTAACCAATAAAATGTAAATAGCCCTTCTCGCTCACCATTCCAGAGCTTGCCAGGCGCGTTTCCTGAAGTGCAGCTATATCCACCTGGAGTAGTTTAAGTTCGTCATTGATTATGGCCGTCTCCCTGACATTTATATCCTGCAGGTTTTCATATGGTCTAGTCAACATAGTCGGGACGTTCAAACATCCTAATTTGAAAGTTGGTTTCTTTCTATTATTCCTTGTTTTGTGATTATTGCTTGGTGCGAAATTTTCTGTCCACAGTTCAGGTTTGACTCTAAATCCCCATGCACCCAATGGGGAACGCAAACAGTGGCGGGACAACACCTAATTGGCTGGGGGCTGCCCAGCTTGAAGCGGAAGTTAGCTGTCCAGTGAGATACTAGAACCTCACCCACTGTCGGAAGTAGCCCCTGGCGCCATGCCCTACGCCAATTGGTCATGATGCTTATAACCAATAACTGCTACTTTACGCCGACACCTGTAGGATGAAGCTGGAGTGACCTCTCCAGGGTGCGAGCTTGGGCACAATTATATGGAGATCAAGCTGTTGCCCATGCAGCATGTTTCCTCTCTTCACGCAGTCGGTAGGTCCAAAAGAACGGCAGTAGGCAATACAGTTTTGTACCAGCCACGTTGCAGGAGTTGACAGATTAGTATCTAATCAACATAAGACTGCCTTAGGGACTCCGATTCCGGATTTATGCTCAGGATTTACTCTCGAAGCCATTCCCGTAAACAAATATTCTCGCAAGGCAGCGATGGTTGGAATTCAGTTTTACCTTTTCTTAGATAGGCTACCAACAAACTATCACGAGCCCTATCTGCCCGAAGATACTGGTTTTAAGGCACCAGCGACTCACCTTCGCCCCTTTTCCCTCAGTGGAAACAGTTCTGCCGGGCTAAAATTGAGCCACACACGAAGGCCGGGAGCTGGGCAGAGGCTATTTGAGGCGCGTGCCATAGAAGCATTTATCTGCAGTGAGAGCTTATCCTCACTACAACTCCCGGCTATGACAACCTGTGGCACCAGACTAACTATACTATTGTTACGATGCACAAAAGACTAATGACAGTAGCCGATACAGTTTGGTACCAGCCACGTCGCAGGAGTTGCCAGAATAATGTAGAATCAAAATTAGATTAACTATACCCTTGTTACAATGCACAATAGGCTAACTATACACTTGTTACAATATACTCATCATACTCTTTTTACAATGAACAATAGACTCATCATACTCTTGATACAATACAATACTTCATAGGCTAACCACACTCTTGCTACAATACGCAATAGAATAACCATAATTTTGTCACATTTTCAGCGGTCTCGGAGCTCTGTTGCCAGTGAGAAACCTGGACCAGCCACAAGTAAACCACTAGTTCGACATAACAGCAGCCAGAGTGCAAATTCTTATCGGAGAAGAAGAAAGATAGCATTTAATTCTGAGGTTTCCAAACACGCGGGTAGCCTTTACCTCCGAGTTGGTGTTATTGGTAAGTAAAGACAAACACAACGCTCATGTAGTTCATGAGGGATAAGGGTGTCTGATGAGAGAAAGAACGAATATGACATTTCCTTCAGACGTGTCAAGAGATGACGAACAAGAGGTTGTACATGAGGTTGGCAACCTCATAACGTAAAACATATTACTACAGAAAAACCAAATCTACAAGAGCACAATAATGCTTTGGTACAAGTTTCATGCAAGGGGATATAACTATTGCAGTGGTCCCACGCTGTATAAGGATTAAAAAGGGAAATGATGATAACAATGAAGCACAGATACATGGATAGAGAGAAAAACAAGCAGATAGATACACAAGCACTCAGAGAGTGAGATAACTTGACATAAAAAGTGACAGACCTATTTTTAAATTCACAGACACATAGACAGGTAGTTAGTCAGGAATGCAGACAGTAAGACTGGTAGTTAGATAGGCAAGAATGCAGACTGACAGATAGATTTGTAGTCAGATAGTCATGAATGCAGACATACACATCGACTGGTAGTTAGTCATGAATGCAGACAGACAGATAAACTGATAGTTAAATAGTCATGTATGCAAACGGATAGATAAACTGATAGTTAAATAGTCATGAATGCAGACGGGCAGATAGACTGATAGTTAAATAGTCATGAATACAGACAGACAGATCGACTGGTAGTTAGATAGTCATGATTGCAGACAGACAGATAAACTGATAGTTAAATAGTCATGAATGCAGACGCAATGATAGACTGCTAGTTAAATAGTTATGAATCCAGACCGACAGACAGACTGGTAGTTAAATAGTCATGAATGCAGTCAGACAGATAGACTGGTAGTTAGATGGTCATGAATGCAGACAGACAGATAGACTGGTATAAAAACAGAAGTGCAGGCAGACAAGTCAGACAGGTAGTTAGAAGTTAAGATTGCAAACGGACAGATAGAATGGTAGTTAATTAAGTAGTCAGGAATGAAGACGGACAGAAAGGCTTGTTCGTTAGATATTTAGGAGTGCATACAGAAAGATAGACTTGTAGTTAGACAGTCAGGAATACATATAGACAGATAGTTTGATAGTCAGGAATACATATAGACAGATAGTTAGACAGTCAGGAATACATATAGACAGATAGTTAGACAGACAGGAATACATATAGACAGATAGTTAGACAGTCAGGAATACATATAGACAGATAGTTAGACAGTCAGGAATACATATAGACAGATAGTTTGATAGTCAGGAATACATATAGACAGATAGTTTGATAGTCAGAAGTGCATGTAGATATGTATATAGACAGTCAAGAAGACAGGTAGATCTTTAATAAGACGATAATTGCTTGCATATTTAAACATATTTACTTGTCACCCCATCTCAAATCAGAAAATAATATGTGTTAGATTGAGACTGGTAATCTAGAAACTACCATATATTTTCAGGTTTTGGTATTGGCAGCATGATTCACAGCGCCTTGGTTTTTGGGCATTATTTTGAAGTCAGCCATCTTGCCAGCCACTGCAGTGACGCAATTCAGGCCATTAAACCTTTCGCCCATTTGTGTTTCACTTTCGTACAAATGTACTTTATATTCATGAACTCCAAGGTGAGCAAACAGTATGATTGTTTTTAGTGTTATAGTTTCGCTGTCCCGGATTGTCTTTAGTGTTATAGTTTCACTGTCCCGGATTTCTTTAGTGTTATAGTTTTGCTGTCCCGGATTGTCTTTAGTGTTATAGTTTCGTTGTCCCGGATTGTTTTTAGTGTTATAATTTTGCTGTCCCGGATTGTTTTTAGTGTTATAGTTTCGCTGTCCCAGATTGTTTTTAGTGTTATAGTTTTGCTGTCTCGGATTGTTTTTAGTGTTACAGTTTCGCTGTCCCGGATTGTTTTTAGTGTTATAGTTTTGCTGTCCCGGATTGTTTTTAGTGTTATAGTTTCGCTGTCCTGGATTGTTTTTAGTGTTATAGTGTCGCTGTCCCGAATTGTTTTTAGTGTTATAGTTTTGCTGTCCCGGATTGTTTTTAGTGTTATAATTTCGCTGTCCCAGATTGTTTTTAGTGTTATAGTTTTGCTGTCCCGGATTGTTTTTAGTGTTATAGTTTTGCTGTCCCAGATTGTTTTTAGTGTTATAGTTTCGCTGTCCCAGATTTTTTGTGTGTTATAGTTTTGCTGTCCCAGATTGTTTTTAGTGTTATAGTTTTGCTGTCCCAGATTGTTTTTAGTGTTATAGTTTCGCTGTCCTGGATTGTTTTTAGTGTTATAGTTTTGCTGTCCCAGATTGTTTTTAGTGTTATAGTTTCGCTGTCTCGGATTGTTTTTAGTGTTAAAGTTTTGCTGTCCCAGATTGTTTTTAGTGTTATAGTTTCACTTTCCTGGATTGTTTTTAGTGTTATAGTTTCGCTGTCTCGTTCAGCTTCCGGGGGTCTCTGAGGAGACAAAGAACGAATAGCCTTCAGGCATGTCGTAACGGGCGTCTAACATGAGGGTAAACCATGGAGCTTGCAATTTCGTAATGCCAATCATATTGCTACATAACCCACCGCTACAAGAGCATGTGAGCTTTGACGCCGACTTCCTGAGAGAAGGCCAGCTGTAGTAGTGGTCCATGCTTGATACGGAGCGAAAAGGAAGTTGATAATGATGATAGTTCCTGTGCCGCATTCAACACTACAACCACATTTTCAGAAATAACATACGATGCAGCAGTGATACAAATACTAAAGGCAAAACCTAGTGCACCAGCCGTCACAGCCACAACTTGTACTAGTCATGCCTGCCCTACTTGCATGAACTGGATATATACAACTGTGTTAACATATCTCAGTAACTCGTCGGAAATGGCCATGGAACCTGTGGGGAAAACGGGGAGAGTGAGGCATAGAAGACTGTTAACCACTGTTAATGTATGAATGAAAATTTCCATTTTAATAAATGGTGAAATCTAATGAGAAAACACGTAGAAGTCAAAATGACAATTACCCAGCACTGCGGTCCGTGTAAAGTAATGGTCTCTTCACAATGCCATCAGCTCTTCCCCCCTTAACATGTAGACATCACAGAAGACTAGGGGACAACTTGACCGCAACCCTATGTCATCACTGCCGTAGGCTGAAACAAAGTGTTACATTCACAACACCGAGACACCATCTCGCAATCAATAACACTATCAGCAATAGTATTTGAAACACCACTGTTATTGTTACCTTGTTTATCTCTATTACAACTGACTCTGGGCTCCTGTTGAGCAAAGTTAGCATACTTGCGCTTATTATTTGTTACATGATGAAAATATTTATTACCATAGTTGCTTTGTTTACAAACAATGACTCTAGTCTTTTGCTGAGCCAAGTTACTCTGGTGATGTAGAGCAACATGTGGAGAGCTATTATCTCTCTTTATTTTATAGTTAATTCCTCTATTATGACAAATGTTATGTCTATAACCCAAGTTAGCATTGTTGTTGTTAACATATCTTCTTTGACAAAAATGTCCACTAGACAGGACTTGCTTTCTAGTAGCAAAATCATTACTAGATTGATAGTTTTTCTTACAGTTATTTCTACTATAACTTACAGAATTCTTTGGATCAAAATGTTGAAATCCGCTAAATTGTTTACAATTCCTTGGAGAATCAAAATTACCACTTGATAAACTCCCTTGGTACTGTCTAATCTTGTGATTATATCTCTTACCATAACTGTTCTCCTTTTCACCTATGGAAATATGTTTACCAATCTCGTCAAACTGGCTGTGCTGAGTTTGACAAGTAACTGGACCCTTAGAATGTTTATTTTCCTGCCCATAGTGGGTTTCGTTCCTGGAAAAAGTAGTACTATGTTTATTCCCTCTTACAAATTTATCAGAATTAGCAATAGCAAACACCTGGTTGATCTTTGCAGCTTTAACCTGCACTTTCTCACATTTGTTCTCGTGATGAACAGAACTAGCTGTTCCACTCGAATTCTCTTTGTTGGTCTGACGCCAAGAATCACATCCATTTGCAGAGACGCCATCAGTACGTGGGAAATTGTATCTGCCACGCAGGGATTTACCTCTACCCTGTTTGACATCAGTGGAAGTATTAGCAATGAGTGTGTAGGGCTGACTCTTTGCTTTAGTGCCTTGTTGGCAAACAATTTTCTGTCTAGCATATGGATATGACCATATAAAGGTTCTTTGAACAGAAATTGATCTGACAGTAATAAGGAATGGTTGCAATTTGTTGTATGGTTATTTAGCTGTCAGGAGTAGAAGGTTCATTGATACATATACAGTGATCTCAATAAGTAAGTCACTATGGATGATGACGATATGGATCCTGATGATATGAGGCCTGTATTGACTTATTTGTTTGAAGAAGGAAGAGATTTTCAGGGATTAGAGGGCCCAGATTGTATTGTTCAAGTAATGATGTAACTTTAGATCAGGTAATTGGTCCTGATAGTTGTATTAGAGGGCCCAGATTGTATTGTTCAAGTAATGATGTAACTTTAGATCAGGTAATTGGTCCTGATAGTTGTATTTGCTTTACATGATTTGACATTGTGATATTATTTGTTGTTTTTCATATGATGATTTCATATTTTACTTCTTTTCGAATTATACTTCGTTTGCTTGATATTGTCATTTCTATTACTATTGTTTGTTGCTTGTTTGAGTATTATTGTATATGCTTAACTTAGTTCTGTAATAGATTAATTTTGAGATACTTAGTTTGGTCTTCTAATAGATTAATTTTAGTATTCTTACTTGATTACGTTGGATGATTGTTATTTACTTTACATTTACTGCTAATATTTGGTAGATATACTATTTCTGACTTATCATAAGATGAATTTTGTAAAACGTATGTTAGAACTTCATTATCTTTTAAATTTTTTTCGTTTTGGGAGGTAATTTTCAAAAAAATGATAGAATCATTTTTTTCCCCGGGTGTGTGGGAAACTGTTGCGAGTTGATCCTATGAAAGGGCAGTAATCCTGAATATGTTTTTTGGACAAGGTAGATTTTGAGTTACGTTGCTTGAATCCTTGTTTAGCTATGAGGCTTATTTAGATTTATGATAGGAATATCTTCTCGTATGTTGAGAACGGAGCGGATGACCGCTACTCACAGCGTTGAGCCACGCTTGTGAGGAATTTATCCCTGGGTTGTAGTGAGCTGTGTTTAGCTCGCGGCTATGCTGCATGTATTGAGAGCTGTGTTCAAAAACAGCCGAGCCCCGTGACTGTTTGGGGGGAACGCTATGTGTTTTTTGATGGTGTATGCCTACGTAGTGCTTTGAATAATGTCGACTTATATTTCGCTGTGTGTACAGCATATTTCATAAGCTGCAGTATGGATGTTTGTGTGTACTCTAGGCCTTGCTATGTTAACTGCTGTGTGCAGTCTTATAGCGCAGAGTTGAGTCGTGAGGACTTTAGGCCATAATTTATGTTAACTGCTGTGTGCAGTCTTATAGCGCAGAAGTGAGTCGTGATGACTTTAGGCCATGATATTATGTTAACTGCTGTGTGCAGTCTTATGAGGATTTTAGGCCATAATTTATGTTAACTGCTGTGTGCAGTCTTATAGCGCAGAAGTGAGTCGTGAGGACTTTAGGCCATAATTTATGTTAACTGCTGTGTGCAGTCTTATAGCGCAGAGTTGAGTCGTGAGGACTTTAGGCCATAATTTATGTTAACTGCTGTGTGCAGTCTTATAGCGCAGAGGTAAGTCATGAGGACTTTAGGCCATGATATTATGTTAACTGCTGTGTGCAGTCTTATAGCGCAGAAGTGAGTCGTGAGGACTTTAGGCCATAATTTATGTTAACTGCTGTGTGCAGTCTTATAGCGCAGAGTTGAGTCGTGAGGACTTTAGGCCATAATTTATGTTAACTGCTGTGTGCAGTCTTATAGCGCAGAGTTGAGTCGTGAGGACTTTAGGCCATAATTTATGTTAACTGCTGTGTGCAGTCTTATAGCGCAGAAGTGAGTCGTGAGGACTTTAGGCCATGATATTATTGTTAACTGCTGGGTGCAGTCATTCTAGCGCTGAGATTATTGTTCAATGTGTTCGTGCTGTGATCTAAACTGTACATGAATGTAAACGTGATTATGTCGTGACTTAATAAATCGTCATTAAATGTCACCAGGCGTTTACCACATTCCATGATTCTTACGTACGTGCCTGTGGCGTGAGTGTCTACCCTAACACGCACCCACTTGCAACATTCTACACATCGTGACAAGAGAACAGTAGCACATATACCTTTATGATAAATAGCCCTGTGTGGGCGTGGCTTATTCTGTTATACATAGCTCGGAACAACAACAGTTGGACAATAACAGTTAGCGAAGTAATATGAACAATCGGGACTGTACCAGTATTACGAATTGGACAGTATCAGTGGTAGGTCAGTCATTACAAGTTGGAAGGAACTCTCAATATATATATATATACATTAACAGTACTTTAACCATACTTTAACAAAGACACATTTCCAAGTTGTTAAGGTTGTTTCATTCAGACACGGCCCGCTTATTTTCTTCGTTATTTTTGACGGTCTCTTTGCGGCTCACAGTTCCAAGGTCTGTCTAATTATCTCCAAGTTTTCTTGTAACGAAAGAGAACGAATGAGTTATGCTACCTGCCTATATAGGTTTCTCGTGAACATTTTAACTCACAAAGTTCGTCATGCCAGATCCGTTTGCTACGAAGTACTGTATCACTAATGTATTTTAACTTTAGATTTTATGTATTTCACGATTATGTCCCTTGCGCTGTTACTTTTTCATTTTGATGCTCTCTATTTTTTATTTTTTCATATTTTTGGCCTCTTCCTTTCGGTTTTCTGTCTTACGGGTTCAAGGAAAAAAAAAAAAATTACTTTATGATGCTAGTCGATGACTTATCTTCTTTTTTTGTTAACAATTGTCTTACGCCATTCGCCGCGTATGTTTCCAATGGGTCTGTGAGTAGACAAAAAAGAAATAAGCTTACTGCCCCTTGTGCATGTCATGTGAGGCGATTAAAATGACCTTGTGTCTTTGACTCGCAACTCATCATGTGTGAAGAATGGCAGCAGAAACAAATGTTGCAAGAGCACATACATTTGTTGATGCAGGCTTCTTGCAAAGGGGCTTAGCTGTAGTTGTGACCCAGTGCTTCACGGGGAACAACAAGGAAACTGTATAAAGAAATGAATGAGTTATTATATCATTTTGACAGAGAAATTCATGCTAGCTTTAAAATGATGAATTCTGTAAGGTCGTGGTTGGCAAATAGGCTTGACCAGTAATACTCCGTGTCAAAAGCTTGGTGCAACGCCGTTACCCTGGTCTACAAAAGCTGCTTGTTATATTGATGGGGGTGGGGGAAAGGAGGAGGAAATAACAAATTACTATGCTGCTTTATGTATACACAGGACAAACTGGCATTAACTACAGAATCTAATTTTAATCGTAGTTAGTCTAATGCAAGCGTTTCTTAACCTTCTTTGTGTCATGGACCCTTTCGATTGTTTGATGAAGGCTAAGGACGCTTCTTTGATACCATACTGTACATAATAGCATAGATAAAAAAAAAAAACTTTAAATTTTAAATTTTAGGCTATGCTCACTAGAATCCATTCACTGACCAATTGGGGATTTATCAATCTTGACCTAATGGTTACATTGATGCTTCTTACTATTAATGGTTTCTTCAAACAACGGCTTGTGTTTCTCTCGGGGTTGAGCCCTACCCAACTGTATTTGCGTGTTACCCCAGATAATCGAAATAATCCCAGCCGGGAGTAATTTACCCATATTTACCGTCAACTACTGTAAGAAAACGTTCATGTAACATTCATACCCTTCGACATTTGCTGAGAGAGACTGAGCACCTATGGGTTTGCCCGGAGTGCAGTGACGTCGATTCTGATCAACAATAACAATCATGTAACGTGTCGTGTTTTAATCTTGTTCAGATGTGTGTACACAAGTACAAGACACTGGCTCGCTTCGGGCTTATACACATGAGCTGCACTAACATCTGCGTGTGGCTACGGTCGGTGGTTGTTGAAACTCTTCAGGTCATCAACGTCGACCAGCGCGAGACATACAACGCCATAGTCCAAGCTTTCGAGGAACACAAGACAAATTCAGACGAAGACAGCGAAGACAGCGACGAACAAGAACCAGCTCAGACTCTAGAAGAATATCTGCAGGGTAAGTACTGTTTAAAATTGGGGTACGATATGAGTATATGAGGAGAACTGCGGTAAGACGGGGGTAAAACGGTAGAATGAAAAAAAAAAAAAATACAAAAACACACAAATAGTAATACGTCTTATAAAGAGAAAAAAGTTAGTTGCTTATCCTTTACAGGACGTGGCAATCAACCCCAGCTTTTATTGGCTGTTTGTGACTTTCCTAGGCAATTTTTTCATTCAGTAGTTTGCTATTGCTTTCTGAACGGTACGGCGCTTATACCATTGTTAAAAATCCACACAAAGCGATCTGCTACCAAACCGCCTGCAGCAGGTTTCGAACCTGGTATATCTGGATTATGAAACTGCATTCATATCCATTAGGTTATAAAGAGAAAGGACAAGAAAAACCTACGTTGCGGCCACAAGGCCTTCGTCAGGGACAGACAAACAAGAAACAGGAGGGAAAGAAAGTGAGAATTAAGTGGAGGAGAAGAAACTATAGACATAAGAGAAAAACACTCCCTGATGTGTGTCACATGTTGGAGCAAAAATGTCTGCGACTAAACCGGAAAGCGGAAGTCGATAGTACATTAAAAGCAAAAATAAAATTGGAATAGGGGCGGAAAGGAAGGGCGATCACTGGTAAAAGAGTATAACGCTGTTGGTTTATTTCCTGATTTGTTTTCCTATGGACTATGGATCCACTACTACAGCTAGCCCTCTTGCAGGAAGCCTGTACACAAGCATTCATGTACTCTTGAGAAAGCTGTTTCTGTAGCAATTTATTTGACATGATGAGGTTGCCAGCCATATGCGCAACCTCATATTAGTTACCACTTACAACGTACCTGAGGGAGCCATTGCTTTATTCTGCCTTTGTCTCTTCCTGGATCACCTGGAGGTTCCTGGATCACCTGGAGGTTCCTGGATCACCTGGAGGTTCCTGGATCACCTGGAGGTTCCTGGATCACCTGGAGGTTTACCATAAACAAATGTTGCAAGCAGTTAATGCGAAGAATTCCTATCAATGATTCCATCTTGTCATCAGTTTTTATACATCTTCCAATTATATTCGTTCACCAGTTCACATGGCTTATTCAATCATTCAGCGACTCATTCATTCAGTTATTCATCCTGTAAATCACTTAATACATCCGCTAGATCTTCTGTTAAGGAGGCTCACGACGTTGCTTATAGAAAGCTGAGAGGGCTGATTCGCCTTTTTAAGGCATGAAAGAGAAAAGAAGACATCAGAAAGACCTTGAAAGGGTGGCATATGAAAGAATGTCTGGGCATGGATTATTGAAGGCCAATACTCCTTAGAGACCTTAGAGGTAATGATGATGATGATATCCAGTTATTTAGACTTTGGCCATTTATCAATCTGTCAGTCAATATCCTTAGCTCCACAAGGAGCATAGGCCTTCAACAAACACATATTAAGTCCTCCTCTCACCTGCCATCATCTCAAGTTCTTTCTACGTTATCCTCACGATTTTAACTTCTGTGTCTAGCTCTCTTCTCCGTGTGTGTGTGTGTGTTTTTTTGTTTTTGCCTGCCTCTGCCTCTCTTTCCCTGATGATTCCAGAACAAGGACCTCCTTGTAATGCTATCAGTAGTTTTCCCTCAATGTGTGTCCTATCCATCGCCAGCGTCTTCTTCTCATCTACATTTATACCTTTATTTTATTTCATTTTATGTTATGTTACTTTATTTTGTTTCATTTTATGTTATGTTACTTTATTTTGTTTCATTTTATGTTATGTTACTTTATTTTGTTTCATTTTATGTTATGTTACTTTATTTTGCAGAACACCACGTGGGATCATTACCGGAAATAAATTGTAAATTGGATTCCATGATGGGACAGATTGTGGAAAATTCCTCTGTCTATCTCTACCCTTGCACGATTGAATATAGTCTAGTGTGTGCGTGTAAGTACATGTGATTATTTTTGTATATATCTACACAGTTGAGCTCAGTCTGACATGAGCTACTAAATATACTTAATTGTCTTCCTTGACAACTGCACTACTATATACAATCGTGTATATGCTTTTGGTCCATCACCAACCAAGATCTGCTTACTCGGAGCAAGCAAGAGGACATGCACACCATCATAGCTGGCAAACGCTGGAGCTGGGTTGGCCATGTCCTCAGAAGAGACCCCGATGCCATCACAAGAACAGCTATGCTTTGGACCCCTGAAGGAAAACGAAAGAGAGGCCGACCAAAAACAACCTGGCAGAGGACTGTGGAGGCTGAGATGCAAAGAATGAACCAGAGTTGGGGCACTGTACGAAGGATGGCCGCCGACCGAGCAAAGTGGAATCAATTTGTTGTTGCCCTACAAGACGCCACTAGGCGTGATGGCCACTGACTGCTTTGACGGTCGGCCGCTAAGGATCAAAGAAGAAGAATATGCTTTTGAGTATAAAGGACTGCCTTCCTATATACCTACAGTATATATATATATATATATACTGTACCTCAGTTTGTACTGAGAACTTGGAAAATTATGGAGGTGATAGTCTATAAAGATGGCTGGGTAGCCCAGAGTCCTATATCTCATAGCTACATGTAATATCGTGAGAGGCACATTCTGGGGCATACTTAGCTGATCATATGTCCTGCTAGGGTTAACTTTCGCCTTCAGATGATCCTTGGTTCCAATCCCCGCAATGCCCATAATTTCTGTTGCTTTTCGATTGTCTCGTTTTTTTTTCTTTCTTTCTATTTTTCTTTTCTTTATTTCTGTCTGTCTGTCTACCATTTACCTGTAATAGGTAATTATGTTTTTTTCTCCTGCACCAGGCGTTTTATACGTAATGTGGTCTAACGTTGGGGAGAGCAATACTGCTAGAAGGATGGAGTCGTGTTCCGAGGTGGACGATGCAGACAGTATCACAGACAGCGATGATGAGCTTGCCCATCACAGGATGAGCGTGGATTGCGCTGCCTCCAGCAAAGGATTGTTCCTGGGTATTTTACTACTTGTTGCAGCTGTGGTCTGCGTCGTCTGCTTCTATGTGCTCACCAGCGTCACAAGTCACGTGTCGGTGGGAACACTTCTGGGTGAGTCGAGATTATGACGAGTAGGTTGAGATTTAGATTAAGAAACAGTAATAGTGAATGGGGTTTTACTGTAGATAAATTCATCTTTTTCATGTTGATTTCTGGCAAAATTATCTTTGCATCGATTTTGGTCTTCATTTTTTTTCTTCTTTTTTTTTTGTTCACATACTGACGTAAGCATATGTGAAAAATAAGAATCTTCATCTCAGATGTGAAGACTATCCTAGATATGAAACACGGTGAAAAACAAAAACGAGAACCATAAAGTTACAGACTTTCATAAATGGGTACAGTTGACATTCAAAAATCCTTCAGATATCCGGAATGGATTTCGGAGCGTATTTTTAAATTTACCGCGTTGGCGCGCCACTGTTTTCTGGAGCAGTTTATATTTTGATGCAGCTGTTGGGTCTTGCTTGCACGTGTTAACAGGCATTGCTGCTCATTCCTTCTCATTTTATCATTTATTTGCTGCTGTTTAGCCCCATTATGGATTCAGCAAATAAAAGAAGTGGTGTAAAACGTAAACATCGTGCGTTGTCGATCGCAGATAAAGTGGAAATGCTAAAAAAAACTTGATAGCAGCGTGTCTGTGCGAACCATTTGTGAAACATACGACATTGGCTCTTCAACAGTGTATGATATTAAAAAAGAAAAACTTCAAAAAATCTGGCATTTTAAAAAATCCAGCACTCCTCAGATCCGGAGGTTGCCGGATTTTTGAATGTCAACTGTATTTGCATAGGAACGCAGGATTGACATTATATGACAAGACTATTCATGTGGAACTAATATAAAGAACCAGACAAATACAAGTGAAACATAATGTTGGATAAGACACACGCCAGAACAAAAACTAATTGTTAGCTTTACAAGGCAGCTGTCGTTCTGGAACCCCCATGGTAAAAGGGGTAGAGAGAGACTGAAGAAATACATGGACAAGTTAACTACAAGTAAACATTACACAGGGATAAAAAAAAAGACATGGAAGGACCTTTAGAGTATGTTACAGGACAAGAAGGCCGTGCGTGAATTGTGTTCAAGTCCTATGTTCCTCGAAAGCTAAGGGGTACAGATGATCATGATGGAAGAATCCTGAGGAAAATAGCTTCCATCTTTAGCGATTTGAGTCCCTTCTTCATCAGCAGATGGTGTTTCTTCCGTCTTTATAATAATAATAACGAAGACTGTCGGTTCACCTTCCTTTTGGTTGTTTATCGGCCACGAATTCAAGTCTTGGTGATGAATAAGCTCAGGTGGCACTAAGTTAGCTGCATACTGACGAGCAGTGGCGGATCGACATTTTGGGGGTCCTGAAGCGTGAACTCTTCTAGGGGCCCCTTTTATTAATATAAAGTGTTGGAGGATGGGAAAGAAACGTATTATAAAGAAAACTGGACTTGAGTGTTGGGGTTGGTTTCTTCAGATGTTGGGGTTATATTTTTTTAGTAGCTGGCGCTCAGCTGTTGAAATCAAGATTGACGTAGTTTTATAATTATGTTCTTTCAATTCGTTCCAACCTCACGGGTTCTGTTATTTCGATCCTAAATATTCTTCAAGAGGTAGATTGTACCATTTCTATTTCATTATACTTCTTCGTAGTGCAAGTATCTAGGATTACTTCTTATATATGTAGTTAATGAAAATTCCAACACAAACTGTTCCTATGAGTCATTTTACAAACGCCTTGAGATTTGACGGCTTATTAATTAGTGAACGATATTTTTAACAGTTCACGACTCACTCCACATATATTATCTCATCACTTTCATCATAGGCACCCGCCTTTCTAACATGCAGAACGTAGAATACTCAATACGTCTGAGCAATTATCAATCATATATAATTCAGGTATTCCTGCCATGTAATACAGTGCTATCACGCACGCCTTCCTATGTCTGCTACCATTAACGTATGCTTTTCTTAACACATGAGAAATCTTTATGAACACGAGATTCACCCACCTTTTATAATAATCATCGGTGCATACTGCACGCATTAAACCTTGGTTGTGAATATCACTATTCCCTGAAGACACATCTGGGGTGAATAGAATATATATCACACATACAGTAATACAATGGCCAGGCCACACTAGATAAAACACTTCTATACGCTATGAAAGCGTAACGCAGACTTTTTTGTTTCTACCCACACGTCATGCTTAGTTACATACACTTTCGTCATAATACTTGCGTACTTTCACATTTTACTTCTTTTAGTTAAGATGCGACATGGTGTGAAAAATCCCGATAAAATAACTTCATCAAAATTCTTTCACACCACGAAGTGAACCCCAACATTAGAAATGATAAGGTTGATTTCCCCAGATTTTGGGGGCCCTGAAGCATGAACTCTTCTAGGGGCCCGTTTATTTTTTTTTTAAAGTGTTGGGGGATGGGAAAGAAACGTATTATAAAGAAAACTGGACTTCGGGGGCCCAGAAGTTCAAGCTTCATTAGCGTCATAGCTGGTCCACCTCTGCTGAAGAGGTGTCCAAACGATTTTGTCTTCTATCTTTCTACGAGTAACAGACGCACCGTATTATTGTAATGAACTTCTGAATTTATCGTTCTTATCACATCTATGTCAATGTTCCACTCTCATTGCACATTGTTGGCATGATGACGGTAGTGATTATTTGCTGCAGAAATTATGTTCTGTAGTTTTAAAGTGGGGCTGAAATGTACGAGTAAATGGAGATACTGCGACAGAGCAGGAGAGAATTGAAGACCTCAGTTAGTCTTGGTCTTAGCTTCATGAGGTAGGGTGACGAGTTCCCTTCATCGCTGTCTTTGCCTTCACTAACTTGAAGCAGGGTCAGTTACCCATCTTTAAAGCAGGGTAGGCTGAATTGTGACGCGAGTTGGTTTCAGACCAGGTGCTTTTTCCTTAAGAAACAAGAGCGCAAATAACTCTGCCACTCAAAAGACCCAAGGTAGCGTTTTGCTCATATGGGTTTTCACGAAAGCGTCACTAGCTGCTTCTATTTCCGGGTCGTATATTTTTTTTATTAATTTTTGTTTATATATTTATCAGACCTTTGCTTCTTGTGAATCTTAAGGGTATTGATTGATGTATATAAAAAAACATAATTTCAAGTTCTCGCTGCCTTTCTCTTCTATTTTTGATCATTTGTCCTTGACCTGGTCCTTTGTCCCAGTAAGAGGTATTACCTATTTTCGTTTACCCTGCCATTTATTTGTATTTTAGCAAAGTTCTGAAGAAATACATGGACAAGTTAACTACAAGTAGACATTACACAGGGATATAAAAAAAAAGACATAGAAGGACCTTGAGCGTATGTCACAGGACATAAATAACAACTTGAAGTTATTATCAACTCCGCCAAGGCCGGTCCCAAGCCCGGCTGAAAAAGGAGGAGGGCGGCCTGCATGGAGGCCGTAAGGAGGCAGCCCCTCCACCATGCAAAGGCACAACAGGCCATTCACCTGTTTGCTTTAAACTATGATTACGAGTAATATAAGAGAGAAAACCGGACTGATTCTAAAGGCGACGAACTGGAACGGACTACGACTTATGGAACTTGGAACACAAGAAGTATAAATGGGAAAGAAGAGGAGCTGGTGGAAGAGATGAGGAAAGCAAAACTAGAAATCCTGGCTATCACGGAAACAAAGAAAAAGGGACAAGGAGTCATGGATCTATATGGCAACACGCTGCTATACAGTGGTGTACCCACATCTGAAAGAGCTAAAGGTTGCATTGTGGCCAAAAACCAGAAAGATAGTATCAAGGGACGGAGCTTTGTCTCGGAGCGCATTATGGTTGTAAAACTAAAAGAAGGAGAAACCATAGTCAACCTGGTCATAGTGTATGGGCCAAATGAGGATAAGAGAGCAGAGGTCAAGGAGGAATTCTTCGAGCTGCTTCAAAGGACAGTGGATGACTGCCTAGATGAAATTATCATGCTCGGAGATTTCAATGCCAGAGTTGGAAATGACCATGCTAGATGGGGTGGAGTTATCGGAAGATATGGAGAAGATACTCTCAATGACAATGGAAAGCGACTCCTTAGATTCTGCAGTGAGCAGAATCTAATCATTACAAACACAAAGTTCCCCCATATGCACATACATGCATACACTAGGTGTGAACCAACAAAGAATGAGAAGTCAGTGATCGACTATGCCATTGTTAGGAGGAGCTCATTCAAATATGTACGGGATGCTAGAGTCTAGAGGGGGCCAGAGATTGGAAGTGATCACTACCTGCTTACAATCAATAGAACAACTGAAAGAGTTGCTCAGCCTAGGAACTGCCCAACATCACGCAAGAAACCAAGTAAACGAACGGAGAAATGAGCATTAAGACCTACAAGCTGAGAGAGCCAGAAATTAAGACCAGATATCAGGGGCTTATTGCTACAGCGGTGAGAAACACAGAAGAACAACCTGATGACTTGGAAACCCTGTGGCTTAAATTCAAGGACATCATAAAGACAGCTGCTGCAGAAGCATGTGGTGAAGTCCGACTTGGGAACAAGAGAAAGAGGACACCTTGGTGGACAGAGGAAGTCAAAGAGAAAATAAGAGAGAAGAAAATGGCATGGAAACAATACTTAGGAGCTAAAAACACAACAGGACAAATAGAGAAATATAGAGAATATGTGATACTCAGAACAGAAGCAAAGAACAAGGTGCTAGCAGCAAAACAGAAGTCCTGGGAAGAATTTGGAGAAAAGCTAGAAAAAGATGCGCAAGAAAACCAGAAATTGTTCTATAAGACCCTAAAGAACATGAGGAAGGAAAAACAATGCCCTCTCAAATTTATAAAGGACAAGCAAGGCAAATTGCTTACTGCCCCGAAGGAAGTAATGGAAAGATGGAAAGAATATTTCTCAGAACTCCTTGATGGTGAGCAAGGTCAAGCATCAGAAATGATAACCACTAGCACAGAAGAGGAAACAAATGGTGATGAAGATGACATAAAGATGGAAGAACTGAAGGCAGCACTGGAGAAAATCAAGATGGGCAAAGCAGCAGGGCATGATGGTATAACACCAGAAATGGTTAAGTACATGGGAGCATCAGGCGACCTATTACTCTTAAGGGTCCTACAGGCAGCATGGTGCAACAAGACCATACCAAAGGATTGGGAGATTGCCATCATAACACCAATTTTCAAAAAGGGTGACAATCGACAATGTGGAAACCATAGAGGCATATCCCTTCTCAGTGTCCCTGGTAAAATCTACTCTAGAATCCTAGAGCAGAGACTCCGACGCCTAGCTGAGCCACAATTGGATGAGGTCCAGTGCGGATTCCGAGCAAACCGAAGTACTCAAGACCTAATCTTCACACTCAGACAGCTGAGTGAAAAGGCCCTTGAGTATAAGAGTGAGATCCATCTTTGTTTCATAGATCTGGAAAAGGCGTTTGACAGGGTCCCCTGGAGCAAACTTTGGGACTGTTTGGCAAGGAAGAACATTCCAGCACCTCTGATTCATGCTATACAGAGCTTCTACAAGTCTTGCAGAAATTATGTGAGGACAGCAAACCATAAGTCAGAAGAGTTCAGGACCACCACTGGTGTAAGACAAGGTGATATCCTGTCACCTTATCTTTTCATACTCCTCATGGACGATGTCATCAAGGCATGTAAGGAGAGAACAAGAAAGTATTCAGTGGGGTACTGGAAGATGAGACAGGTCTGTATTTCAGAGCTGGCATTTGCTGATGATGTTGCCCTGATTGCTAAATCAGAGGCACATCTCCAATCCAACCTGCAAGTCTGGAAGGAAGAGCTGGAGAAGAGAGGGATGGTCATAAGCAGCTCTAAAACAAAATCCATGGTGATATCACGAGAAGAAAGAAGACATCAGATTAAGCTGGGAGAACAGGTCCTGGAGCAGGTCGACCACTTTAAATATCTCGGAGCTATTATAGACCGAAAGGGAGGCATCAAAGAAGAGTTGGCCACTCGAAAAGCAGCAGCTGGGAGACTTTTTCAGGCCATAAATCGAGGATTCCTCAGCAAAAGAGAGGTTGGTAAGAAAACGAAGATGGCTGTATACCGCTCCACCTATGTCCCAGTCTTGACATATGGATGCGAGTCATGGGCAATGACTACAACCCATAAAAGCCAGATCCAAACCTCAGAAACGAGGTATCTGAGGAAGGTTGTTGAAGTAACAAGAAGAGACATGGTCCGCAACCAGACGATACGCCAAGGCCTAAAATCCCACCCCCTGCAGACCCAAGTAGAACAGTCCCAACTAAGATGGTTTGGCCATGTCTGCAGAATGGGAGAAGATCGGCTACCACGACAAGCATGGGAAACAAAGAGCCAGGGATCCAGACCCCCAGGACGACCCAGAGTCCGCTGGGAGGAGAACATTAGACACTCTTTGAAGGACCGAGGACTAGAATGAAACCAGGCCAGGAGGAAGTGTCGTAATTTTTATCTGAGAGGGTGCTGATGGATATTGGTCCCTTTAGAGTGTAGAGGAATATTGAAGGCTCTGTGAGAATAAGGATTTAGGAGAATGAGGCAGTAGATTCACAAGCGCTGGGAAGAGCAAGGACAGTCTCTTATTACGACAATATCGGTTTCTCACAGACTATTCCTATCTCTCTTCTGAACAAAAAAATGTTTGTCAGTACCAGTCGCTCAGACGCCCCCACAGAACTGGTGATTCTGTCGCTCAGAGTACATGAATACGGCCTACACAAATGGAAATGTTTGGAGTTTTGGGCCAGCCGACAACCAACACCAATAAAGATTAATACCTTATTATCATAAAGCAGTCACAAATAATTATACATTTACAGTCAAAAATCAAAAGGTTACAGAATACAAATATGATAAGGGAAGAGGTGGGTTTGGGGAGAAATATCCCATCCACCGTTTCCCGTTTGTATTTACTAACAGACAAGACCCGGTCCAAAAGACAAGAAGGGGGGGGGGGGGGGGGGATGAGAGAAAGGCAATTTAACCCACTGGTAAATTTATTACTCTGAAGCAAGGGGTTACAGTAAAAAGGGGGGGGGGGGGGGGTAGGGGAAAAGCTAGGGTTCTCAAATGTCTCCCTTTAATCATACAAATTTTACGGGAGGGGGGAATGAACACAGTTACACAATCCCGCTAGGAGAAATCCCGTACAAGGAATATAATGCACATTAATACTAGGTCGAACTAATTAAAAGGGTAAAGAAAAGATTAAATCTCCTTTCATTAAAAAAAACACACTAGGGCTGGCCATCCCACAAACACACACGCAGACTTACCAAAATGGTGAATTCCTACACTCTAGGAATTATTTACCACAGCAGCTAATACCGTGGAATAATGGACTGGTCCTCTTATTTCTTCCGTGTCAGGCCCCAGATTTAACGAGGTAACAAATAGTCTAAAAAAATCGCAAGACGGTGAAGCGTAAAGGCTACTGTTGGTTTAGATAAAGTTCCTAATGAATGGCACAGGCACTTGGCTAGGCTTGAGGTATGGTGTGGTTCCTAAAATTGGCACAGCTGGTGGAGATAACTTTCTTTTTACGTAATGTCACAAGTAAAAAAACACTGAGGTAAGTTCTTCTTCGGGGGTGTGTAAAATCCACTGAATATACTTGACAGACAGTGTTCAGGTAGATCTATGTTCTTCTTCACAAATAGGGCAGTGAACAAAATATGTTCTGCTTCCAGTTTTACTTTAAAGACTATATGAACTAGTATTTTAAAAGTGTTTCTTGGGTGGCTTTATTCTCAGTTAAATTCAGAGGAGCGGGGCCCATTACAGGTCGCCACAAGTTTAGCTTTAAAAAAGTTCATATGTTACTGGAGTTATCGAATTGAGTTGGCAGAACTCTGTATATAATTAATAATTGCTGGGATGCAGGTTGAATGATCGTTCTGAATGAAAGATAATCAAAACAAGAAATGCATTACAAATCATATTATAATCTGACACGCGATAAATTACAGTTAGCCTATTTTCTTTATTAGCGTCGTCAATTAACAAATCAGGAAAACTCCCCGTGAGTTAAAATAATTAAAAGCACATCTATCTATACAGAACTAAACTGGATTTACTGGTTATAATTCCTTTTAACGTCTGCAAAATTAATTTACGCGTCAAGTGTATTAGGAAATACTTTTAGCTGTAACATTAGTTTGCACTAGAACTTTGAAAATGGGTTTATTTAATAAGGTTAAATTTACACCACAATCCAATGAAATAAATTGAAATAACTAGACCACTGATCACTCGAAGCTAATGTATAAATTACCGTCTGCGCAGAAAGAATACACTCCAATAGTCAACGAAGGTAGATGAAATCTAGCAGGAATCCGACTATGCTAGTGAAACTAGGATTCTGTCAGAACGAACGATAAAATGCAGTTTTCGGAGTTCTTTATTTATACTTCTCAAATGTAACTTAAATAGGACGTGTTAGGTTTTCACACTTTTCTTGAAGTCGAGCAGAATCCGAGGTACCTCGCCGTTGTGTTAACCGCTGCGATTCCTCCGTTTCCCCCGGTCTACCGATTTTCTTCGTCTCAGGCTGCTCGCATGAGAGTGCGAAAAATTTCTCGAGAAGCTAACTACGTTAGCTGGGAGTTCCCTGATTTCTTTAGATCGTATACCGCCCCACGTTGAATTCTGAAGATCAGCCTGTCTTTGATCCAGCGTGTAAAATTCTCGTGGAAATGCTGCATGCGGGTTAAAGTTACAATAGATGATCAGGGGTTCTAAAGTTATGAGAGGCCAATATTCTGTTATCATCCATCGAGTCAGGGAAATTCATTTGTCATACTTAGACGTACGTCACAATCGTCCCCACTTTTGAGACATGGAAACTCGTTTTCATGTTTCATTTATGACAATGAAGCTGCCCTGATCGGTAGCTTTTGGATGATTGGCATCGTCGATTTTCTCCTCTTCCTCCGTGGTCCAGTTTCTACTCAAGAAGTCAGCTCCGACATTCTGTTTTCCTGGAATATATTCCACTTTGAAGGAATAAACACTCAATAGCAAGGCCCAACGCATTATCCTTGCGTTGAATTCCTTATTGGCACCCAGGAAAGCTAATGGAGCATGGTCTGTTTGCACCGTGAAAGAAGTACCATACAGAAACTCATGATGGCGTCTGATGCCATGAATCAGAGCGAGGCATTCTCTTTCAACGACACTGTAGTTGCGTTCCGCTTTATTCAGTTTCCGACTGCCGTAAGCGACTGGGAATAGCAGGTTCGGGTCACTGTCCTCGGCTTGCAGCAATGTTGACCCGATGCCCTGACCTGACGCGTCAACTCTCAGTACGAAAGGTTTCTTAAGGTCAGGTAACCTTAGGATGGGGTATGCCGCCAACTGTCCTTTCAAAGTGCTGTATGCATGTTCGCACTTTTGATTCCACATGACCTTATCAGGACAACCTTTCTTGGTGAGGTCAGTCAGAGGTGCTGTCAGTCCGTTGAAGTTCTGGATGTATTTCTGATAGTAAGCACATAGTGATAAGAATGACCTGATGTCTTTCTTTGTTCGGGGTCTTTTTGCTGCCACTATTTTCTCCACGTTCTTCTTAATAGGCCAACTACAGCCGTGAGAAATAGTGTGCCCCAGGAAGTCCAGCTTTTCAAATGCGATGAGACATTTGCTAGGTCTGGCTGTGAGACCAGTTTCCTGTAGTCTCCTAAGGAGCATAGCGACTGTAGCAATATGTTCTTCGTAGGATTCCGATGCAATTAAGATGTCATCCATGAAATTATGGATGTGGGGACTTTGCAAGGTTCTAAAAGCTTTCTCATCATCCTGGTAAACACTCCTGGTGCGTTATGCAATCCGAACGGCATCACATTAAATGTGTAATGTCCTTCACTAGTGCTGAAAGCTAGCAAAGGTTTAACTTCCTCCTTGACTGGTATTTGATAATAACCTTTACTGAGGTCAATCTTGGAGAAAATTGTTGCCTTGCTGAGCTTGGTGAACAACTCAGAAACAGTTTGGAGCGGTTCAGGCTGGAATTCCGTTACAGCGTTTAGCAACCGGTAATCAATACACAGCCGAACTTCCTTATTGGGCTTCTGCAACAGCACTACACTCGAACTGTAAGGAGATGTAGACTCGCTGATAATTCCTGCCTGACGCAGCTTGTCTATTTCTCCGCGAAGTGCATCAGCTTTGGCGTACGGAATGGGGTATACTCTGGTTCGAACAGGGGTCTCGTTTGTTAATTTCATGTCAAATTCGATGAGATTTGTTCGACCAGGTACATCCGTTAAGACTGCACTGTACTGTTTTAGTAGAGCCCTGGTTTCTGTTTGTTGTTCTGGTGAGAGATTGTCGCCGAACTTGACATCTTTAAAGGATTCTGTGGGTTGCAATGGATACTCCATGCAACCATCATCATCTTCCTCGTCTTCCGTTGCTATGGCGACAGCCAGGAGATGCTCGGAGGATGGCACCGGTCTTTCCAAATATTTCTTGAGCAGATTTATGTGGAAGACCTTCTCCTTTCCTTTGATGGAGATCTTGTAATTGGTACGTGAGATCTTTTTAAGGACGGTAAACGGCCCTTGCCATCCGATGCGAAGTTTATTGCTTCCGGTTGGGAGTAGCAACAAAACTTTCTCCCCTGGTTGTAGTTCTCTCTCTTTTGCAGCTTTGTTGTATCTTTTAGCATGTTTAGCGCGGGCTTTCGTAAGGTTGGTTGTAGCTAGATCCCATCCTAGCTTTAGCCTTTCCTTGAGCTCAGATACATACTTGCTTGCAGAGACGACTGTCTCGTCAGCCTTTTGGTCTGTCAGGGACCGAAGTAAGGCTTCTAGTGGCCCCTTAATAGGTCTGCCAAATAAAAGTGTAGCTGGCGCGAATCCCGTAGACGCTTGGGGAACCTCTCGGTAGGCGAATAAGGCAGCCGATATATATAGGTCCCAGTCTTCCGGTTTCTCCTGACCCAGCTTACGTAACATGGTGGTGAGGGTGCCGTTAAAACGTTCCACGAGCCCATTTCCGGCCGGATGGTAGGGACTTGTGTGGATATGTTTGGCCCTCAAGATCTTAAAGATCTCCTCCATTAACAGGCTACGGAATTGGGATCCATTGTCCGTCAAAACTTGTTGAGGGAATCCCAACCGTGTAAAGATTTGCACGAGGGCTTCTGCGACATGCTTGGAATCTATGCATGTTAGCGGTACAGCTTCGGCCCACATTGTGCAAGTGTCGACTAAAGTCAGGATGAACCTGTGCTTTCTTTTGGTCCTTTCCAGGGGTCCAATGATGTCGACAGCAACCCGTTCAAATGGAGTCCCTACTATTGGCATTTGCCCCATGGGTACTGGGGGTGTCAAGTGCTTGGGTGCTACCCGTTGGCACTGGGCGCAGGATTTCACATACCTGATAATGTCAGAGTTCATTCCTGGCCACCAATAGTGGTTTTTTATTCGCTGAATAGTGGCGTTTTGTCCCATATGTCCGCTAAAGGGAAGAGAGTGCCCCATTTCTAAGATCTGGCTTCTGTACTGCGTCGGTACTAGGAGCTGGTTATTCCCCGTGTCCGGGTTGCCCGTTCTACGATACAATACGCCATCCTTAGAAAAGATGTCTCCGTTGTGTCTGGGGTCCTTAGCCATGGGCAGTTTTTTAAAGCAGGGCTCCAGAGTAGGGTCCTTTTGTTGCGCCTCCTTCAGTTCATTCGGCAACAAATTTGGCGCAGGCTCCCTCTCCTTCTTGGCTTGCCCTCTTGTGGTTACCGCTGCCACAATCGGCTCCTTTGGTCTCCCAATAAACACATATCTACATCCCAGGATAACTGGGTAGATAGGATCATCCATAATGGCCGCTTTAATAACCCCTCTGACAAAGTCAGAGTGTATTTCTACCAGTGCGATAGGAAGCGTCCTGGGTGCATCACTCTTGAAAACTCCACTAAGTTTGACGGTTTCCTCTGTCTCCTGACCTGGTTTGACTAGGTGTCTAGCAACAATACAACTAAAACTTAATCCAGTGTCAAAGAGACAAGTAGTTGAGGTACCATTCAAAATTACAGTTCCTCGAGTTGAGGGTCGGTCCCCCTCAGGTTGAGAATCACTGACATTGACTCTACCTTTCGAGGCTGTATGCAAACATCCAACGCGGTTTGGCCCGGTTTGTTTGCCCTGATCAGACGTTCCTGGTGTAGGGGTCTTTCCTTTTCCTTGACCTTGGTGGCCGCGCTGCCACGTAGGCTTGGTGGGTTGATCAGAATTGTTGTTGGGGGGGGGGTATCGGGTTTTGTAGAATTTCGATTTTTCCTGGGGAGGTCTCTGGGTATTATTTTCTCGTTGGTTATAATTCTGAGAGGAATTAGAAGAATAGGATGACTGCTCTAGATTTTGTTTTCGAGATGGCTCATCTGTGGGTTTACGTTTAGTGCTGGGAAGTTCGGCCATTGCATTGGTATAGCGTTCGGCCTTATTGAGGATGTCCTCAAGCCTGACTGCGCCCTGTTCAGCCAAAAATCTACGGGTTTCGTTTGACAAAGTTGCCTTTATCTGTTCCACAAGAACAAGTTCAAGTAGTCCCTCATATGTAAGAGGTAGGTCAGATAATTCAATGCACTTTGTCAAATAGCCCGTGAGACGTGAAGAGAATTGTGGGAATGTTTCCGTGCTCTCTTTTCGGCTGTTCCTGAACATTTGCAGGAATTTTCGGGCGGTCATCTCAAACCGTTCTAGCAAGGCCTTTTTCAGCATGTCGTAATCATGTTGGTTGGTTCCCAGCTTTGTGTACACGTCATAAGCATTAGCTTTTAGTGACGTTGAGAGCTTAAGTGCCCAGCGGGAACTCTCTAACCCATACAGATTCGCGAGCCTTTCGAATTTTTCTAGGTAGCTGTCAATTTTTTCATTAGGGCTAGGAAAAGATTCTAAAGCAAAAGACATCGCCGCTAATTGGGCAGAATGAGTGCTGGAGGGTCCATTGACTGAGACTGGGGCGAAGACGGCTCTCCGTTATTCGGAGTAGAGGCGCCCCGACTCTCTAAAGCCTTAAGCGCCAGTTCATGTTGTCTTTCTCGCTCTCTCTCTCTTTCCCTGCGAGCTTCCATCTCTGCCTCAATTTTCTTCTGCTCCAATTGACGATCGTCCGCTTCTTTCTTCCTAGCTTCTGCCCTCTCTTCTCTCTCTTTTTCTTCCTTCCTCTCAGCTTCTGCTCTTTGTTTCTCTTCCTTCCTCTCTGCTTCTGCTCTTTGTTGCTGCGCGTCATATATTTCCAATTCCTGGTTGATAAACAGATTCGCCGCTTCTGCGTCTAAGCCTGCCTCTTTCGCTTCCAGCCTCAGGATGGATCTCATCTGTATCCTCTCTGCCATTGTTAAAGAATAAGATGTAGTATGACTAGAGAATAGTACGAAAGAACAAGAAGGGAAAAAAATTCAAAGCCGCTACGAGAAAAAACGAAAGTAAAAAACAATTTACTTAATGACCTCGTGTGTTAACTTATCGCCGCTATTATTGTCACTTAAGACTTTTAACGCAAGCAACTATGCCAATTAAATTAGTAAGTTACACTAGAAAAAAATCTACTATTACTATCAGTAGAGAAATATTTATATTAAAACAATTTAAAAGGAAAAAAAAAAATTTTCCCCAGAAAATGTTAATTCTCTAACAACAAACTCCGTCCCTGAAGACAATTTTGAGATGAGACGTAGTTAACTTAATTTTTAGAAAATCAGAACAATCCGTCTTTAGCTTAGCTCAACTCAAACGCTTCAAAACCTTTAGTGATTGTAAAACAATCACGCAGTCCCAGCAATTATATAACCAAAAAATTTCAATTCCCTCTGCCAGAGAATACAAAGGTGACAAATCTTTTATAATCACTAACTGCCTGCTCCTGTGGAAAAAAACAAACCTGTCATAATTATTGTGTGGTCGGCCCAAATACTGAACGGCTTGGTCTAGGGGAAGTAATTACTTTTAAAGATTATACCCTACTTCACAAAGACAATCAACCACACTCTATTTTAACTAGGTTCAGAATCTCGAACGAGCTAACCATATATTGTCGTAATTTTTATCTGAGAGGGTGCTGATGGATATTGGTCCCTTTAGAGTGTAGAGGAATATTGAAGGCTCTGTGAGAATAAGGATTTAGGAGAATGAGGCAGTAGATTCACAAGCGCTGGGAAGAGCAAGGACAGTCTCTTATTACGACAATATCTGTTTCTCACAGACTATTCCTATCTCTCTTCTGAACAAACAATTGTTTGTCAGTTCCAGTCGCTCAGGCGCACTCACCGATTTGGTGATTCTGTCGCACAACGTACATGAATACAGCCTACACAGATGGAAATGTTTGGAGTTTTGGGCCAGCCGACAACCAACACAAATAAAGATTAATACCTTTATTATCATAAAGCAGTCACAAATAATTATACATTTACAGTCAAAAATCAAAGGTTACAGAATACAAATATGATAAGGGAAGAGGGGGGTTTGAGGAGAAATATCCCATCCACCGTTTCCCGTTTGTATTTACTAACAGACAAGACCCGGTCCAAAAGACAAGAAGGGGGGGGGGGGGGTGATCAGAGATAGGCAATTTAACCCACTGGTAAATTTATTACTCTGAGGCAAGGGGTTACAGTTGTCGAGGAAAAGCTAGGTTCTCAAATGTCTCCCTTTAATCATACAAATTTTACGGGAGGGGGAATGAACACAGTTACACAATCCCGCTAGGAGAAATCCCGTACAAGGAATATAATGCACCTTAATACTAGGTCGAACTAATTAAAAGGGTAAAGAAAAGATTAAATCTCCTTTCATTCAAAAAAACACACTAGGGCTGGCCATCCCACAAACACACACGCAGACTTACCAAAATGGTGAATTCTGTCACTCTAGGAATTATTTACCACAGCAGCTAATACCGTGGAATAATGGACTGGTCCTCTTATTTCTTCCGTGTCAGGCCCCAGATTTAACGAGGTAACAAATAGTCTAAAAAAATCGCCAGACGGTGAAGCGTAAAGGCTACTGTTGGTTTAGATAAAGTTCCTAATGAATGGCACAGGCACTTGGCTAAGCGTGAGGTATGGTGTGGTTCCTAAAATTGGCACAGCTGGTGGAGATAACTTTCTTTTTCCGTAATGTCACAAGTTAAAAAAACACTGAGGTAAGTTCTTCTTCGGGGGTGTGTAAAATCCACTGAATATACTTGACAGACAGTGTTCAGGTAGATCTATGTTTTTTCTTCACAAATAGGGCAGTGAATAAAATATGTTCTGCTTCCAGTTTTACTTTTAAGGACTATATGAACTAGTATTTTAAAAGTGTTTCTTGGGTGGCTTTATTCTCAGTTAAATTCAGAGGAGCGGGGCCCATTACAGGTCGCCACAAGTTTAGCTTTAAAAAAGTTCATATGTTACTGGAGTTATCGAATTGAGTTGGCAGAACTCTGTATATAATTAATAATTGCTGGGATGCAGGTTGAATGATCGTTCTGAATGAAAGATAATCAAAACAAGAAATGCATTACAAATCATATTATAATCTGACACGCGATAAATTACAGTTAGCCTATTTCTTTATTAGCGTCGTCAATTAACAAATCAGGAAAACTCCCCGTGAGTTAAAATAATTAAAAGCACATCTATCTATACAGAACTAAACTGGATTTACTGGTTATAATTCCTTTTAACGTCTGCAAAATTAATTTACGCGTCAAGTGTATTAGGAAATACTTTTAGCTGTAACATTAGTTTGCACTAGAACTTTGAAAATGGGTTTATTTAATAAGGTTAAATTTACACCACAATCCAATGAAATAAATTGAAATAACTAGACCACTGATCACTCGAAGCTAATGTATAAATTACCGTCTGCGCAGAAAGAATACACTCCAATAGTCAACGAAGGTAGATGAAATCTAGCAGGAATCCGACTAGGCTATATGCTAGTGCAACTAGGATTCTGTCAGAACGAACGATAAAATGCAGTTTTCGGAGTTCTTTATTTATACTTCTCAAATGTAACTTAAATAGGACGTGTTAGATTTTCACACCCTTCTTGAAGTCGAGCAGAATCCGAGGTACCTCGCCGTTGTGTTAACCGCTGCGATTCCTCCGTTTCCCCCGGTCTACCGATTTTCTTCGTCTCAGGCTGCTCGCATGAGAGTGCGAAAATTCTCGAGAAGCTAACTACGTTAGCTGGAGAGTTCCCTGATTTCTTTAGATCGTATACCGCCACGTTGAATTCTGAAGATCAGCCTGGCTTTGATCCAGCGTGTAAAATTCTCGTGGAACTGCTGCATGCGGGTTAACGTTACAACAGATCATCAGGGGCTCTAAAGTTATGAGAGGCCAATATTCTGTT
>JAMPIV010019918.1:165000-231429 GCA_024509875.1 Oreohelix idahoensis | reverse complement strand
ATCATCATTTAGTCAATCATCACCCATAAGCTTCCTGCGGAGGAACGCAAGCCTTCAAAACTTCACAACATGCTTTTCGGTCCTGTGCCATCCGTTCACGACATTTCCACGCTGCTCCCCAATTCATTCAAGTCTATTTCCAATTTCCTTGCTCCGTGGGTTTTTCTGTCTCCCCAATTATTCTAAACTTTGCGTATTCAGGTCATCCGAATGCTTTGTTATTGCTAGGAACTGTATTCTATCCAACGCCGTTCCTTATCTCTTATTCATCGGCGTTGTCCTGGTTCTTTTCTCAGTTTCCCACTTGGTGGTTCTGGCCATTACCGTTCCAATGCGCTCCTTTTCTGTTGCAAGAACACCATTACTTTGACAGAATCACTACACACAGACAAAACAACAAATCCAACATTGGCCATAATCAGACACCAATGACTTTCGAAGGCATAGATACACGAAAAACAAAATTAACAGAAAATTTAAGACAAAGTTTATATAAAACAAAACGTAGAATATTTACTTAAAAGAAATGGGTACCTTTTTTTTTTCTATACAACCATTTAATTGAGACAGGGAAGATAAGAAAGAAAGTACTTCAACTTGGCTGATCGTGATCAACTGCCATCTTCACAACACAGCTCAGCTGCCAATTTATCTCTCCAACATTAAATGAAATGTCATTTTATAGAAACTGGCCGGTCTGATGTAAGAACTAATGACGGAACGTGATTTTAACACATAGGTCCTGATATAATACTAATTGCTTTATGGTTGAATGTTTAACAAATATGTGTGAAGATAATTTACTTTGCACGAAAATGTTATTTTTACTTTGAAAAAAGACTTTGGCAGTTTGCGTCATATAAACATTAGGTATTTTTTAAACTATGAGACCTTAGACCATCGTATTCTCAAACTAGGTATCTGCCAACCAACAATGGGTCATTTTTTCGATGTCTCGAATGGCGGTAAGCGATTAATAGGCGCGTTGGAAAAAAAAAACATAGAAATGGGGCCGTACTGATTTCAGGGTTTAATTATTTGCATATCCATGCAGCTGTAATGTCATTGATATGTTTCCTTATAAACTCACGCGTGGAGCATAGGAATTCAACACATTCTTTATGTACTAATTTGCAACTCTGCAGCAAGCAAGAGCAGACATCCCCGCAAGTATGTAATGTCATTCATCCTCATCATCTTCGTCGTTATCACCATCTTCACCATCATCAACACCAACACCCTTCGGCTCTTTATGGAACATAGGACATTTCAACAAATTCACGCCAAACCTTTCAGAGTCCTGTGCCATTCGTGCAAGGTCTTTCCATTTCTTCTGTATCCCTTTTATATTTGTATCCATTTCTCTTCTCCATTGTGTTGTTGTTGTTGGTCTCTATCTACCCCTCTTTCTCCGTGGCGTTAATTCCAGAACAAGGACTGCCTTGTAAAACTATCATGCTGGTTTTATCAATGTGGTCCTTGCCAGCGCCAGGGTTTTCTCATTTACATCAATGTTTCACAGGTATAAGTCTGATTATTTCCATCAGTTCCACACTGACGATCGTTTCGCACCATTTCTTCTTCTTCTGTTCTGCGTAAGACACCACTTTCATTGTTCTCGATGTTTAATGGGCGCCGTGGTAGCGTGAGTGGTTAGTGCACCCCCTTTGGAGGCTTCCTAACTCGGTGGTTCGATCCCTAGTTGAGGTGGGATTGTTTTAAACCGCAAACGGCTCCAGGTCGACCCAGCCTCAAGAATTCGGGTACCGAGAGCAAATCTGGGAAGGTTAAAAGGCGGGGCCGATGTGATGTTGACCTCATCACCCCTAGATGTGCCGATGGTCAAGATATATATATATATATATATAGTTATTTATATATATAAATATATATATATATATATATATATATATATATATATATATATATTATATTATATATATATATATATATATATAATATATATATTATATAATATATATATATACTATTATATATATATTATTTTAATTTTCATATATTTTATCATTGCATTTAAATGGACGAATTACTAATTAACCGTAACGACCATTCAAGTTTTATTCTAAACAACAGAACGAATGAAAAAATTTGTTTGTTTTTAGTGTATATGGTAATAATAAATAAAAAATGGACCCCTAGATCATGTGCTTTCGTTTACTTGAATTTACACAATGAAAGTAATAGTAGTAGTGTCGTAAAATTGATATTGGTGTAGCTGCAACAGTAGTTTGTCGATCGGATGGCCTTTGAAATGGTTACCAAGAAGGTCTCTAGAAATTGGCACGCTAATAAGGAAAGAGACATACTCGAGATAGGGACAAGAAGAAAGAAAGGCGAATGCGTTCCACTATATAGTGTGTTCTGGTAAATTGTGGAAAGTGTTCTATTTCCCCACGACCTTAGCTTCTGTCCTCAGATCCCGTAAAGAAAGAGAGAGCCTCCAATCTCATCTAAATGTAGAATGTTACCTATATGTATCTATTTAACACTGACAGCACGAGTGATACATTAACGAACTAGATAATGATCAAACGGTTATTGGGTAATCAATTATCAATTAAATATTTTCACATATAGGGTTAGTAGAGAAATAGAAAGTGATGATGGTGAAAGACAGTTCACATACACCTACACAAATGAATATAAACAATGTAGTTAGTTAACTATGAGAATGAAACTATGTGAAGAGTGAAGTAATGATGTGATATATTGAGTGTTACCACACTAATGTCCAATCTGCACTGTCTATGTGTCTCTTAATGCTCCTCCACTGTATGATGATTCAAGGGTATGCATAAACTGTCCAATGTAAGTGGATGGTATGTTGTGTGGGTTATCTCCAAGACGAGAACGTGCTGATGAAAATTGATGTTGTAATGGGAACTTTGTCGATGCACAGTCATTCAATGTCTAATCTCTTAAAGGTACTGGCTAGACTGGAGATCTTAACGAAATAATCTTGGTATGTACACTCATCTACTTGAGTATGTACTCTTGATTCATAAAATATGCTTTGGAGTTAGTTGAACTTGCTAGCTGTATATGCCACTCAACTTGTAAATATGAAATCTTGAGTTATAAAATATGCGTTGGAGTGCGTTGAACTTGATATAACTATGAGAATCCGCTTGGGGGTATGTACGCTTGACTCATGGAATACGTTATAGAGTGAGCTGAGCTTGATATAAATAAGAGAAACGACTTCTGAGCACTTGATAAAAGATGAATACAGTGTGCGCAATTCCATTGTAACACATGGGCGAGAAATCTTCCTTCTTGACTGAGGAAGTGAAAGGTGTCCTAAATTGCAAATTCTGCTATCCAGTCGTATACTTTTGCTAGTTTCTTTCTGGTAGGACGCCTGACGCATAAGGTGTAGACTCAGACTTCTGCGTGTCACGCTGAAGACACACAAAGTGGCTTCGTAAGTTTCACACTCTAATATCAATGGTTGACCTTTTAAATACTCCTCACTTCTTATCTCTATGAGTTTAATTCTCTAGTAAATATATATATGACATGAGACGCGCGATTGATAAGTGTTAAATATATTGCGCATGAGTGGTTGTGTGCACATGTACGTCTGTAATGATGATCTAACGAGTTAGTTGAAGGTGAAGTATGGACTATCAATTACTTCCTAGCATCCTATCATCTTAGAGGAAAAATCTTTGATTTAATTAATAATTTCTGAGAAGGATTAATTGAAAACACAGTCTTCTGCAATTGAGCTATGATGCTAAGTGCAACAAATGAATAAGAAAAAGTATTAATAATTTGTATGCGATTTACTAACCTCGTTTTCCCTTTCGCAAACCCCTTTAAGAACATAATACACCATAGATATGAATTACTTATCCACACTGAATTAATAGCAGGCTATGCTTTTGGGGAAGGTCTTCTACGCCACACTGTTGGTAATTTCGTACTGACCACAGATGAGGTTATCGGTAAATTATATTCCTGAATCGCCCATATCTTCCAAAATCTTGCTTGTGACGTGAAACTCAGCCTCTAAACCAATCGATAGGTCTCCAAATTGTGACCTTTTGCATGTACATCTTTCGCTCCCTATCAGCGACTGTCCCTGGCCAAAAGGGGTGGGGTTTTCGCCACCAACTTCAATTCCGTGCTATGGGTTCGTTTGTGTGACAACCTAGTGTTTTTGGATTGGCCGGTTAATAAGAAAATCACCCGCCTTCTCCTGTCACAAACCCTGCTGTCCATTGTCGCTTTCCGTGCATTTTCTGTGTTATTATCTTGCATGCGCGTTCCTTTATTCTCTCGGTTTATTATGCCGTGCACTGTTTTCTCATCTGGCAACAATCATTCATGTGTGCGTCCCGTGTCCATTGTCGCCTGAGTCCATTGTCGCGCCGGTTATTGTATGGCGAGGCGTTGAGCGTCGTTTGTTTAAACAGCGGCTTAGCCAAAAAAGACTACCATATTGTGTAAGCCGGGCATCTTCCAAAATAATCGATATTCCAATTCGATATTTACACGGGGAATTAGGTATCAAAGAATTTGTTCTATGTCCATGTGGGTTTCACAAGATAACAACGAAGCCAGGTGTGTTCCGCGAGGTGGAAACATGAATCAAAGGAGTGTGAATAAAGATACAAGTCGTGATCCAGAAAGATTACTTTAACCACGATGAAAGATGAAAATGTGGGAGAAAATGAAATAAGACAGATGTGAAAGATGTTGTAAAAGATAGAGAGTGATACAGATAGACCTACTATACGACAAGTAGTAGTAGTAATTGTTGTTGTTGTATTTGAAGTAAAAGTAATAGTAGTTGTAGTAGTAATAGTAGTAGTTGTAGTAGTATTTGTAGTTGAAGTAAAAATAATAGTAGTTGTTGTTGTTTTTGTTGTAGTATTTGTAGTTGAAAAAAGTAATAGTAGTAGTAATTGTAGTATTTGTAGTCGAAGTAAAAGTAATAGTAGTAGTAGTAGTATTTGTAGTTGAAATAAAATTAATAGTAGTAGAAGTAGTGGTAATTTGCAGTTGAAGTAAAAGTAATAGTAGTAGTAGAAGTAGTAGTCGTAGTAGTAGTAGTAGTATTTGTAGCTGAAGTAAAAGTAGTAGTAGTAGTATTTGTAGCTGAAGTAAAAGTATTAGTACTCTAGTAGTAGTATTTGTAAAAGGTAAAGTTAAAGGATCTCGTTACACGCCCATTGAGGCATATTGGGTATATGGTGTTAGGCCCATATTATCTTGACCATCGGTACTCCAGGGGTGATGTGATCTGCATCACGCCGGCCGCCTTAACCGTCCCAGAAATTGCTCTGGTACCCAATTCATGAGGCTGGGTCAACCACAGAGCCGTTTGCGGTCTAAAAAATCCCACCTCAACCGGGGATCGAACCATGGACCACCGAGCTATGAAGCCAGTGCACTAACCTCTGCGCTACCGCGGCTCCTAGTAGTATTTGTAGTTGAAGTAAAAGTAATAGTAGGAGTAGTAGTATTTATATTTGAAGTAAAAGTAATAGTAGTAATAGTTGTAGTAGTAGTAGTAGTAGTAGTAGTAGTAGTAGTAGTAGTAGTAGTAGTAGTAGTAGTAGTAGTAGTAGTAGTAGTAGTATTAGTAGCAGTCGTAGCAGCAGCAGTAGTATTTGTATTGCAGTCGTAATAGCAGCCAGTAGTATTTTAAAGTATAATAGTAATAGTAAAAGTAGTTTTTTGTAATTGAATAGTAATAGTAGTAACAGTTTGTTGTAGTAAAAGTTGTTGTAGTAATAAGTATTTAGTAGTCGTCGTAGTAGTATTTGTAGTTGAAGTAAAAGTAATAGTAGTAGCATTTGCATTTGAAGTAAACGTAGTAGTAGTAGTAGTAGTAGTAGTAGTAGCAGCAGCAGCAGCAGCAGCAGCAGCAGCAGCAGCAGCAGCAGCAGTAGCAGTAGCAGTAGCAGTAGCAGTAGTAGTAGTAGTAGTAGTAGTAGTAGTAGTAGTAGTAGTAGTAGTAGTAGTAGTAGTAGTAGTAGTAGTAGTAGTAGTAGTAGTAGTAGTAGTAGTAGTAGTAGTAGTAGTTGTTGAAGTAAAAGTAATAGAAGTAATAGTAGTATGCGTAGGTGAAGTAAAAGTAGTAGTAGTAATAGTTGTATTAGTAGCAGTAGTTGTAGTAGTAGTTGTAATAGTAGTAGTTGTTGTTGTTGTTGTAGCAGTAGTATTTGTTGTTGAAGTAAAAGCAATAGTAGTAATAGAAGCAGCAGTACTACTAGTAATTGTAGACTTTGCCGTGGCTGTGGTGGTGGCGGTAGTAATAATAATAGTAGCAGTAGTAGTAATAATAGTAGTAGTCGTTGCCGTGGCTGTGGTGGGGATAGTAGTAATAATAATAGTAGTAGCAGTAGTATTAGTAATATTAATATTCGAAGCCGTGGTGGTGTGACGTATAATGGAAAAATAGCCTACAGTATCTGACAGTCTTTCGTGACCTCGTTGGCGTTCTATGATTCGCTAGCAAAGCCATGCATTGACAGCCTGCGTTTACTCATTTTTAATCCACGCCTCTTTTCCTTGATACGTAAACAAACGAAGTTGTTTACCAACTTCCGCGACCTGCCAGTCATAAGAGGGAGCGAACCACGTATGTTTACCTGAGTTTCTCACGCGAGCTGATCTGTCAATCATCGGATATCAGACAGACCGCGCGTGAATAACACCGGACCTTTTGAAGTGACACGCTGGGGCAGAAATAATTTCCCGAGGACCCTTTGATGTTCGTTCACTCAGGGGGAGTAAACGCTTTGATCTTCAGAAGCGGGCTAAATCTTGGAGGAAACCCGTTACACGGTTCCAAGTCTCTGTTGTCGAGTAGCAACGCCGACAGAGCGACCGTGGAAACCTTTTATCTTGGGAACGTAGTTTTCTGATTTCCGCTATGCATAATAGTGTGAAAATTAACATCCTCTAGAGATCATAATACCATGATGATATATAAACTGGGGCTTCCAAAACCAGATATCATTTGTCGCTCAGAATTTTTCGGATAGTCTAAACACTTAGTCTAGAACCAATGTGGAAGATGTGTTAATAGCATTTGGTGGGGATTTCATTCGGATTTTCTGGTAATAGAAATTTGTGCTTAAGCGTTAAAGTGTTAAAGTTTTACCTTTATAATTCACTGTGATTTTCTAGCATTAAGACCAGTGAAATAATAAACGCGAAGAGAATTTTTTTACCAGTTTAACGTTAATTTTACCACCTGCTTCCTCACACAAGAAGAGACGTTTTAGTGACTAATTAAATACACTAGGCGCGACTGATAAATGACAGAAAAGAATTCACGTTTATTTCATTTTGTGTAGTTATTATAAGTGACTATTATTTAATACCATACGATAACAAACAGACGCCGACAATCTAATAGCTATTAACGACAGGCGATATTTGTTAAGTGTGCGTATGGATAATTAAATAATAATTGACATTGTGAGCTGATCGTAAACGCGCGCACAAAGGGGCGGGAATGGTTGCATACCTTCGTCCGACCTGAAAGTGCAGAGCGGGCGAAAAGCTGACAGTATAGTTGTAAATAAAGTCACCGTGTGCCTTTTAACTTTAATCAGGACTGACGGAGTGGGAAAGAGATCGTCTTGTCCCCGTCCGTGTATATATAGAATAGTAGCATTGTTTTTCATAAATGTCCCGTTTATTTCTAGCAGACCTGATCAAGAGCGGCCAGCGGTGTATTTTTTTTCCTTTTTCTTCATTTACTGATTGGATTAGTGTTGTCTTTCTTCTTGGCTTACGCGTCCCCAAATTCATTTGTGAACAGGATTGGCGAAAGAGACAATTGACATTTTAAATGGTAAATTTAACTGGACTTGTATTTCCCAGAAATAATTTGGTAAATTTTATCAGCCCACTGGGTTATGAAAAATAATAACACTTCTGACTTTTGACAGTCGTATCAGCGGATTTATCCAGAAAAATTACGCTGTTTCAAAATCGGCACTCATCACAGAGCCAGCCGATAGGATTTACCATCATCATCATTTATCAATACTAACAGTTCTAGCAACCAGATGTTTCCCAATACTGGAAGTATTTTTCTCTTTTTACTGTGAACCACAAGATCTCGGTTTTTTTCTACACCAACTATTCGAGGTGACATTTGTATATCCAGGAATAAACCACCAAAATTGGCGTCCACCTTATTAATTTATTGTCAAGGATGGACTGTGGCCAAATTTGGCACTGAACACTAGAGTAGGTAGGGAGCGAGTGTGTGGCTGTGGTAAAGTGGGATGTTATAAATATTTATAGGGGACTTAGTGTACTGACTGAGATCAGCTGTGAAGGTATCTATATCTAATAAGAATGGTGTATTATAGATAACCTTACTTGCTGCCACATATGTATACCTCAGTCAGAATTATTCTGGAATAGTGTGATGACTACGTTATATGTCTAGGGTATGTGTATGATGAGGTGTAAGTCATAACAACAACAGACAGATAAACAATTTAATTTATTCCACCACACTTGACAACACTGTGACACTCACATACATAAAACACTCTAAGAGGATATCTTAAAGGAGTCACTGATAACTTTTCAAATAACAATATGTATTCAGTGCTGTCATGAATGTATATGTGTCCTGATTCAAATACAAAGGGAACCAGGAATCACAATCAATTTTAATTACAAGTTATATGTACAGAATTTATTAATATGATTCTTGTAGTGACATATATTATTAATGGTATCCTATGTGTGTCAGTTGTGTAGTGGTAATATGAGGTAATACTGGTTTTGTTTTGTTCAAGCGCTGTTGGTATTTGTCATCATGACTTCAATAGTTTGTTTCTATTGGAACTAGTATTGGATATGTTCTCAGTTCCTGGTATTAAAACAATTAAATTCCCCTCTTAATTTTATTTTACAATATCATTTTAAGATGGGGGTACATAATGTTGAGCTCCATGGCCACACTCTCTTATCTTGCGTGATGACTGCAGTAAAAGACTCCTCTGCTCGATTACTTTAATGAGTTCTGGAGCCACCCCACTGGTTGCTATATGGACCAAGGAGTATGCTGTCCACCTCTGGCTTCAGCAAAGTTCTGACCAGGTGCTGCTCAATAACTTTAAGACCACGGTCCCTGAAACAAGAAGGTTGTACCTTCTACGTCAGAACTAATTTATACTCTATTTCTACACTGAGCACAATACATCACAAACATTGAGTTCAGAGCGTTAGGCCAACTGTCAGCTTCATCTGAAATACTTTATACCAGTATTTCCCTCCCTAATGGTTACTACGCCTCTGCAATTCCAGCATTATTTCTTTCTAGTTAATAATCTAGGTGTCAGTGTACTGTTTGGCCATTCCATGCAGTTTTACTTTCCTCCGACACCTTCTGTTCAGGCTGGAGCACTATAGGCTTTACATCATGTTCGCTACTGAACCACACATATATACAGACATAATTTATCAATTTACATTCAATTTTCATTTAAAATATTGAATATTTCAAGCTTACCACAATTCATGGAAATAATAAACAGTTTCGTTGACTGGCAATGAATATAGCACAACTCCGATCTGCCGATGTCCCAGGCTTTATTTTATAAAAAATATACACTGGTGCTCAACGCACTGCTTCTTAGTAGGTTTATTACAAGATGTGGCAATGAACAGACGCTCTGAATTGAGTATATTCGCAGCTCTACCCAATCAAACCATGTCTACACATCTTTTCAAAAAAGTACCCCTTTTTACGATTTCCCCTGACAACACAAGATAGTATTTATAGCCCGACCAATCGTGTTTAGTCTTACATTTGTTGCGCTCCAATCAAATAGGAGTTAACATGGTAGGCTATTTCCGTAACGTAATGTTTTTTCAAACACGTTATAAAAAAAATTTATGAGCAGAAATGATTTCATGCTGTCAGGCACCCCCACTATTTTATTTTGGCCATAACTTGGTAATTCCTAGACTATTTGCGTAACGTTTTACATATTCTTTGTCAGCAAACCCTAAGGAACCCAAATATACGAATTTAATGGAGCCAATATGCATTTTCTTCTAGGATAGTCGTGCTGTTACTACCTTCTCACTTCCAAACTAGAGGGTGTCTGGGTACTGTCATGTTTTCAAACGTAAACCGGTATAATGTCATAATTCCCAATAAGCGTTTTTCAGGATTTTAAAACCTAACTCTGGTATGGGTAGTGAATTTTATCACTGTCGATTTGAAATAAAGTTAGTGCATGTGGCCTTACACGCGTGATGGCAGCAATTGTGTATCGCGCGACGCGTGTTTAGTGTTGCACGTGTCCTTGCTTTCTGCCTCTCCCTTCTCTCTATCCTTTAGTCCATCTGTCTTTTAGTTACGCCGTGTATAAAATGGAATGAATGAAATATTAAATTTAGGTCATTGATCAGCTTGCGTATCTCAAGGTTTTTCCAAGAAATACAGTACACGTTTCATTGAAGAAAGCGGGTAATAATACAGTAGGCTTTTACTATCAACGTGAAAGCGTTACAATTTGCAGACGAAGTAGAAAACAAGGGGAATTTCGAGTACAGTCATTGTGACAGCACTGTTCTTTACCATTCTTCTTTCCTTTTATTAAATTTATTTGTTAGGCTTTGCATTTACGTTTTAATTTATATATGGGGATTAGAATAATTCACGACAGTGGCCACGTATGATAGAGAGAGAGTGAATATTTTTCTTGTTACGGTAACTTGTACCAACCTGGTTATTTTGCTTTTAAAATTGTTTACTTTACTGAGTAGCACTTAGTAGGAACTTTGTTTACCTTACTGTAACATAGTGCTAACTTTTGACCTTTGGGGTTATTAACTTGTTGGGTTCTTTTCTCTCAATAAGGGGAGGGCACATGTATTCTGATACTTTCTTATGTATGTAATTCTGATCTTATTTGATCTTTCTTTAGATATTCGATGTTGTCAAGTTTAATAGCAGCAGTAGTAGTAGTAGTAGTAGTATTTGTAGTGGAAGTAAAAGTAATAGTAGTATTTGTAGTTGAAGTAAATGTAATAGTAGTAATAGTAGTAGTAGGAGTAGTAGTAGTTGCAGTAGTAGTAGTTGAAATAGTAGTAGTAGTTGTTGTAGTAGTAGCAGTAGTATTTGTTGTTGAAGTAAAAGCAATAGCAGTAGTAGAAGCAGCAGTACTACTAGTAATAGTAGTCTTTGCCGTGGCTGTGGTGGTGGCTGTAGTAATAATAATAGTAGCAGTAGTAGCAATAATAGTAGAAGTCGTTGCCGTGGCTGTGGTGGTGATAGTAGTAATAGTAATAGTTGTAGCAGTAGTAGTAGTAATATTAATATTCGAGCCGTGGTGGTAGTAGTAATAGTAGTAGTAGCAGCAGTAGTAGTAGTAATAGTAGTAGTTGTAGTCATGATGATGGTTGTAGTAACAGTAGCAGCAGCAGCAGCAGTACTAGTATCCGTAGTGGTAGTAGTAGTAGTAATAGCCGTAGCTGTGGTAGAAGTAGTAATAGTAGTAGTCGTAGCCGTGGGGGTAGTATTAAAAGTAGAAGCGGTATTAATAGTTGTATTAATAGTAGTAGTAGTGACTGTAGTTCTTCATCTTTTATCATATAGTCATTATCATAATCGTCATCATATTTTCTCCTTGTTCTTCTCCTTCAGATGACACCGATTCTGAGATGTTCAACCATATCGCCTCTCGAGATCTGCCTTCTTATACTTTTAAAGTTTTTTCGCTCAGCTAGTGCTTCCGCACAGTTCACGTATGTTGTCTACATAAACTATTTTTATTCTACCTTGCCTTCTGACTTTGACTGCAGTAACAAACTTTAAAAAAAAATTTTTATATTTTGCATGTGTGCTGCAACATTTCGTCCAAAAAACGAAATTTGAAAGAAAAAAAAAAAATACTGAAAAGCATTTGCAGCAGCCCCTGTGGCACCATGAAAGAGGCGACTTATTTATGTTATGCATGGGGCTGGCAAACTCATCATTTAAAACAAAGTGCTAAAGAAATCAACGCTGCAAGAGCACAGAGCTATTTCGGGTCAAGCTTCCTGCGAGCAGATCTGCTGTGCTCCAAACAAGCTAAAATGCAAATCCTATATATAAAATCCCAGCTTTTTCTGTCAGTACATAAGAGAAGCAACTTTGGTTGAAAGTTAGACATTAATTGTTTAGTTTCCCTTATATGTACTCTTCCGAAAATAGTAACACTTACCAAAGAAGAATGCGCAAATGACGGTGTGCACTAACACAGTTATATAATGTGTGATCACGTATACACACACTGGGATCTTCGCTGCTTCTATGTAATTCGTATACTGTGGTGATGCACAGTGGTTTGTTTTAATACTTTTGAATAAGTAAAATTGCTGTTAGGTATTGATGCTTTTGAATTTAATTCCCGTCTTATGACGGGCTTTTACACTAGGAATGATAATAATTAGCAACATCAGAATAATAGTAGTGATTGTAGCAATAGCAGTAGTAATTGTTATAGCACTAATAGTAGTTTAGTACAAATGCTAGTATGCTTACGTACCTGACGTCACCATGCTAGGAATCCCCCCGTGAGTTCTCTCATTGTTCGGCTCTGGGCGCTGTGGAAGTCGGCCTGCCAAAGGCGGGAATGCCCTACCCACAGCACTATGCATGGTACAACTCGCACCCCAGCCCCAGCATGTGGTGAACAACTGGCTCCTGTCCCTCGGAACGGCGGAGACAATGCTGGTGGGGGTTAGGACAGCGATGAGTACAAGGCACGTTAATGATAATGGGGCGAGGCTTGACACTCGTGTGGTTTGCATTCTGTGAAACTAAAAGAGTAAATAAGAGATACAGGAATGTTCTGTTAAAATAAATACACGTAACGGCTTACTTTGACATCAACTACGAATACAAAATGCAAAAGAAGCTTTCATTGCACTGCGGAAATTTATGGTAATATAAAAAAAAATCAAGATGAAGATAACAATCTTCAACTCAAAATCCAAGACTGCCCTATTATATGACATCAAGATCAAGATAACAATCTTCAACTCAAAATCCAAGACTGCCCTATTGTATGACTCTGAAGAATGTGGAACAACAAATAGGGCATGCTCTTCTGCATACCTATTACCACCATTATGACACTACTATTTACTTACTTGGTCGTCCCAGTTCTGCCGTGAGGTGTAGAGAGATTTGGAAGAGAGAGCGCCATATTATCCTATCGGCTGTCTTCCTCCTGGCTTGGTTCCAATCTAGTCCTCGGTCCTTCAGAGATTGCATAATGCTGTTTTCCCAGCTGACCCTGGGTCGTCCTGTAGGTCTGGATCCTTGGCTCCTGGTTTTCCATACTTGTGATGGTAGCCGATCATCTCCTATTCTGCAGACATGGCCAAACAATCGTAGTAGGGGCTGTCCTTATGACGATACGGTTGTGCGATCTCACGTCCACTCCGTTAGTATCACTTTTTTCTTCACTTTTCTCTTCCTCTCACTCATCGCTTTTATTTGGCATAATTTTTGCCCTTTCATTCATTATTATGTGGCATATTTTATGCACCTTTTTTTCTCTCTATGCTGAATGTAGTAAGTGAAAGTCTCTAACACTCCAGTCCCCTACGGAAGTATTTGCTATAGGACTGTCTTTATCTTGTTTATCACTCCTCATACTATTTAAGTTCCGCCAGGTGAACTGTGGTATTATCGTAACAGTACCCAGTTATCAGACCGGTCACCCGCTTATCTCTTTGAATCCGTCTGACCACCTTTGGAAACGCGGCGATCCAACATTTGAACCCAGTGAAAAGCTGATGACTGTGTTGACACAAGCTTGTGTTGTGCGTACGATGAAAGAAGACAACATTGTATGACCAGACATCTGTCTGGCGGAGGCACGCAGATAAAGGCGATAATTGGATAACCTGTCCGGGTAGACATCTTGGCGGAAGACATTACGCCAGGAAAACATGGTAGCAATATTGTGGGAGGCAGATAGGTTCAGCCGAAACAATATTACGTCTTATTATAAAGAGGTCACGCGTGGATATTAAAATTAATATTTAAAAAACGCGAGGTGATATTTAAAACTTCCCCACCCAAACAGTGCTAGAGAGATTTGATTGATTTGATTTGAGATGCCGGAATAAACAATGCATTCTGTTGGAAATTTGGCGAAAACATCATCTGTGATTTGAACTAAAAATGAGAGATATAATCTAGCGAACTCAGAGACACAGAACAGACAGCTTCGTAACTTCAACCGAGCTACTCCCAAGAAGCGAGAAAGATAATGATCGGACCTAGAATTCCTATATCAAAAGTGACAGAGTGACAATATTTGGGCAACTCTGAAACCCTAAGAGAAAACACGCATATTTAAATACACAGACTATTAAACTTCAGGACCAGGACTTTATAAATAAAAGACTGGAAACCTAGGAATTGGATCATCAGTCATAAGAGAAATAATATCCCAGACCAAGTGTATCGCAGAACACCCGCCGAATAGGAATTACAAGTTTCCCAAGCCAAGTGATTCATAGAACACCGTTATAAGAGGAATTTCTCAGACGAAATTGATTCGAGAGCATGTGCACCGAAATTGCTCGCGTCCATCTGAAAACTGCGCAAGGAGATTGTGTATTCCCAAAAAATTATGGTTCGTGGTTACAAGCCATCAGACGATTTGTGGTACTAACGCCGCTAGTGTGAGAGAAAAGCATAAACCAAGACGGCTTACAGTGGAAGAGGGTGTGGAGAAGGCTTTCTTCATCACAGAATTGATGAACCACAGCTGAAGGACTCACTCATACAAGATAAGTGCTAACTAAAAGGCACCAGTAAAAAGACATTTCAGTTAAACTTTAAGTAGAAAGGTAAATTCCCACCTACGTCTCAATGACGAGAACTTTATAACTATCTAAATTTCCACTAATCTTTCCATATTTATTTTAACCTGTTAAAGACTATTTCACTATAAAATTTGTTACCTGTTGTTTTAAAACTAAACAATTATAGTTGATTAAGTTATATGTATGAAAGCAAACGTATGAACCAAAATTATTAATCTATATATAAATACTTAGACATATATTTACATTAAACAAGAGCTATACCTTATAAGAGGGATGTGACGTACGTCTAGTTTGACAAGGGAATTTTCCCTGATTTGATGGATGATTAAAGGGACTTTAGCTTTTCATAACATTAGAACCCCTGAACATCAGTATTGTTGTAACTATTCATCAACGAAGAGTAGCGGCTATGATCAAAGCAGTCAAAGACGATCCCCAGAACAGAGAAGCAGAAATTTAGCATCTCCGTGCGAACACTGAACCGTTCACAAGACGGACACGAGCGGTCAGAAGAAAGCTTCTTGCAGACTTCGCACCTCTGTGGCAACCGGCAGACTTGCCCGAAAGACTATAGAACGGGAGAGACGGAGCGCTCAGCGTAGCGGATACGATCTGAGGAATCAGGAAACTCACCGCGAACGAGGATAGTCTCGCAGAAATTTCACATCCTCGTGCGAGCAGCCTGAGACAAACGAAGATCGGAAGCCAGTCGGGCCATCGCGGTTAGCATGGCGGCTAAATAACTTCGACTTCCCCTGGGATCTGAAGAGGCTCCAAATTTTCACACGACCCATTTAACTTACATTCCTTTTAGATATATACAGAATCTGAAAAGGGCAACTTTATCATTCGTCCTGACAGAATTCTAAGAATCACTAGCATATAGTTAAATTCCTGCTAGATTTCATCTAAAATTGTTGGCTATTGGAGTGAATTCTTTTTCTGTGCAGACGGTAATTTATACATTAGCTTCGAGTGATCAGTGGTCTAGTTATTTCATTTTTATTTCACTGGATTGTGGTGTAAATTTAAACTTATTAAATAAACCCATTTTCAAAGTTCTAGTGCAAACTAAATGTTACATCTATAAGTTTATTTCCTAATACAATAGCCGCGTAAATTAATTTTGCAACTGTTAAGGGAATTATAACTTTAATACAGTTTAGTTCTGTATAAATAGATGTGCTTTTAACTATTAACCTCACGGAGAGTTTTTTCTTGATTTATTAATTAAAGACGCGAATGCAGAAAATAGTCTAACTGTAAATGTATCGCGCGTTAGATCTTAATATGATTTTATTGCATTTCATGTTTTATCTTCTATACAGAATTGATCTTTCGACCTTGCATCCCAGCAATTAATTAATTATACACTGGGTCCTGCCAACTCAGTTCGATTACTCCAGTGACTTATGAACATATTTGAAATTTAATCTTTGTGGCGATCCTGTTGGGATTCAGCTATCTGAAGTATACAGAAACAAAGCAAACCCAAAGACTGTTTTAAAATCCCAATTCATAAAGTCGTTTTATAGTTATCAAACTGGAAGAAGAACAGTTGCCAGTAGCAATATTTTACTCACTGCTCTATTTGTGAAGAAGAACATAGACTTCCCTGACACTGTCTGTCAAGCATAATCATTGGATTTTACCACCCCCTGATGAACTTACCTCAGTGTTTTTGTAGTTTGTGACATTACGGCAAAAGAAAGTTATCTCCACCAGCTGTGCCAATCTTAGAAACCGCACCATACCTCACACCTAGCCAAGTGCCTGTGCCATTCATTAGGAACTTTTATCTAACAAACCAACAGTAGCCTTTACGCTTCACCGTCTGGCGATTTTTGAGACTATTAGCTAGCAGCCCACCTGACACAGAAGAAATAAAAAGACAATTTCTATTGTTCTACGGTATTAGCTGCAGTTGTAAAATTCCTAAAGTGCCAGAATTCACAACTTGGTAAGTCTCTGTGTGTGACTGTGTGTGCTGGCCAGCCCAAGCGTGTTTTTGAATGACAGGAGATTTAATCTTTTTTACCCTTATAATTAGTTCGTCTTAGTATTAAGGGGTATTGTATTCATTGTACGGGATTTCTCCTAGCGGGATTGTTTAACTGTGTTCATTCCCCCCTTCCGTAACGTTATGTTGAATAAAGGGAAACATTAGAGAACACTAGCTTTTCCTCTACCCCCTTATCACTGTAACCCCTTGCCTCAGAGTAATAAATTTACCATTGGGTTAAATTGCCTATCTCTGATCATCATCATCATCCCCCCCCCCCTCTCGTCTTTGGGACCGGGTCTTTTCTGTTAGTAAATACAAGCGGGAAAAGGTGTATTGGATATTTCTCCTCAAAAACCCCTCCCCCCTTGTCATATTTGTATTCTGTAACCTTTGATTTCTGACTCATCATCATCTCAGCCCGTAACCCGTCATGGGTCGTAGGGGTGCCATGGTGGAAGCATCAGCAGACAGGGTCCTCCACTGCTCTCTATCCTCAGCAATGCGTACAAGTGTGGAAAAAACCGTGTCCTGCCCATTCTTTGATGTTATCAGCCCAGGATTTTCTCTGCCTTCCTCTTCTCCGTTTACCTTCGACTGTTCCCTGAAGGATCGTTTTCGAAAGGGAGTCATGACGAGTTACATGCCCAAACCAGGCAAGCTTTCGACGTTTCACTATTGACAAAAGTGGTTCTTGGTGGCCTGCATAGGTGTTTATCTTCTCTCTAACATAGACATTTGTTTTGTGCTCTTTATAGCAAATGCGCAAAATTCTTCTATAACATTTATGCTCGAAAGCCTGAATCATTCGCTCCGTATCTGCAGTGAGTGTCCAGCCCTCACACCCATACAAGAGAATAGATAATACAAGTGATTTGTATAATTTGATCTTCACAGGAAAACTGATGTTACTTTTCTAGATCACATTCAACCTTGTCATGGCAGCTGAGGCCATCTCAAGTCTTGTCTTGATTTCTTTAATTGATCTTCCATCACTACATATAGTGGACCCGAGATATTTAAAGGTGTTAACTTCTTCTAACGTTTGCCCATTTAACGTAATGTTGGTCGGAACATGTTTCTTATGGCTATTCACCAATATCTTGCTTTTTTTCTATATTAATTTCCATCCCATACGTTCTTGTTACTTTCTCCAGTCTAGAGGTAAGGTCTTGAAGTTCTGATTCTGATCCAGCTATTAGATCAATATCATCAGCAAAACGATTTCTGACTGTAAATTGATAATTATTTGTGACTTGATTTTATGATAATAAAAGTATTAAAAACTTTATTAGCATTTTTGTGTCGGCTGGTCCAAATCCAACATTCCTCATATCCGTTTTCGTAGCTGTGATTCATGTACGTTGTGTGTCAGAATCACCAAATCGGTGTGTGTGCGCCTGAGTGACTGGAACTGACAAACAATTGTTTGTTCAGAAGAGTGGTAGGAATAGTTTTGAGAGACAAATATTGTCGTAATAAGAGACTGTCCTTACTCTTCCCAGCACTTGTGAATCTACTACCTCACTTTCCTAAATCCTTATTCTCACAGAGCCTTCACTATCATTCTACACTCTAAAGGGACCAAATTCCATCAGAACTCTCTCAGAAAATTACGACAAGGGATTTTGTTGGATTGCACCAACTTAGGGCTTGAACGGACTAAACCATTGCTTAAATCCTTCACAAAAGGCGGCGGACCAGATAATAAGTTTACAAATTGCTCAGCCCTAAGCAGCTTTTGTTCTTAACTTCTGGGAATATCTTGTGAATGCTCCCTTCAGGTAGAAGTGTCATTAATCTTCTATCTACATCTCTGCAAAGAGTAATCTTGCGCAGGTAGATACCTTGAAAGCCAATATTAGATACTCTTTAGTTTTGGTCACTGTTGGACCACTACTGCAAAGCAGGAGAGGCAATCCGTGAACGTCCTACTTGGGTCTGCAGGGCCTGGATTTTGAGGCCTTGCCGAATCGTCTGGTTACGAAACATATGTCTTCTTGTTTCTTCAACCACATTCCTCATGTACCTCATTTCTGAGGTTTGGAGCTGGCTTTTGTGGGTTGTAGTCATTGCTCATGACTTGCATCCATACGTCCAGACTGGGACATAGGTGGAGCGGAATACAGCTATCTTCTTGCCAACTTCTCTTTTGCTGAGGAATCCTCGATTTATGGTTTGACTAAGTCTCCCAGTTGCTGCTCTTCGGAAGCTAACTCTTCTTTGACGCCTCCCTTCCAGTCCATAACAGCTCCGGGGTATTTAAACTGGTTGACCTGCTCCAGGGCCTGTTCTCCCAGCTTAACCTGATGCCGTCTTTCCTCTTGTGATATCAGCATGGTTTTTTTTTTGGGAGCTGCTGATGACCATTGTGGTGGGTTTAGATGTCATGAATGTTGGTGTTATTGTTATAATGTAACTGAGTGAGGTCAAGCTGTGAAGGCCTCTTAGTCTAATATATAATAAGGGTGTGTTCTCAGAGAACCTTTCTGCTACCACCCTAAGATCTCACTCAGACTTATTTTTAACTAGTATGTCTGACAGCTACGTCTAATGTCTAGGGTAATGAAATTGTGGTATAATAAAATGACAACAAATACACTTAAGAACTCTATGAAAAGTAATTAACAACACCCAGAGTTAAGTTTAAAATGTGAAATCTTTTTTACAATTTATTGTTCCAGTATCACAATTTTGTGTATACCGGAATATTGAACTCAAAATGATAATTCAAAGTATTTACATAAAATTAATTCAATTTATAACTGAGTATATTCTTATTCACAACTGTAATTAAATGTGTCAATCTGGAACAGTGTCAATTTATTCTTGCTCCTATGAATGGGTTTTGATTACAAGAACGTTTGTCTTCATCACAATCTGAATGATCTAATACACATTTGGGAACTGAGAGTAGTTGAGTTTGATATATCAAGTGCCCGGAGACAATTTCTTAACTGAGTGGTTCCTGGTATGCAGGATGAATTTTGGTTAGATCACCAGCCTCCACTGCCAAGTAAGGATTCTGCTCTTGCAATATAACACGGAGGCACACAGTCGATACTGCCTCAATTTTTTAGATGCAGAAATATAGACAGGTATAGGTTGACCTGGGCTCACTTTGAGTCATAGATGAAACCCTGGAACGATATAAATGCGTCCTACTCAACCTCTCATATAGCTCTCTCTTTCCCTAACTACTAAACATTTTTAATCATATTCAGACTCAGCATGGTAACCAAACAATTAGTTAACGTTCTTAATTGGTTGTATACCCCATTCATGGTCAAATAAACTTCAAACTACAATTTGACACTTTCCTTGACAAAGGAAACATTTTAAGTTAATAATATCAAGTCATGTACAATCACGGTGACTTGCTGAAGAAGACGGCCAGTGGTTTGCCTGGTCTTATGTCATAATATTGTACAACAATTTCCCCATTAATATTTAATTTTTCTTTCTCCCACAATGTCAGAAAGCCTGTCTGGCTTTTCTACAACATGGTAATATATTTCCTAACAATTCTGTGAAACAACTCAAAGTTTGATGTTGACTTCCCTCTAGATACTTCTACCCACATAATTTTCATACATATTCAATAATACATACATAATTATAATATAATGGTGATATAAATGTTTTCTTTCTTACCGCATCAGAGAAATATTAACACTAATAAGTTTGATTTGCGATAAATATGGTCAAATCCAGATCGCTTGCTGGTGCAGATCAGCAAAGTCAAGATAGTACTATTATCTTGCTTGTAGAACAACTTTAGTGTATAAAATTTCTTTTACAAGTGGCCTCGAACACTAACTACAAATTAGTTTTATCCCTCCGTTAGTATATTAGTCTCCAGCCAATCAGGGACTGTTTGGCTTCTAGCGTCTTTTTATTCAAAACTGAACTCAAATTTCAAATCTTGGACTAACTTCCCCTCTATCCCCACTACAGGGCAAACTGAGAAAGATTCAAGTCTGTTCGTCCATCTGTCTTCGTCAATATCTCAGTTATATCCTAAAATTTTATACTTCTGACAAGTAATTAGTGATCCTGTTGCTGTCTGTCACACAGTGGTTTTATTCTTTTATTTATTATATTCACTATTATCGTTTTTATTCTTCATTTCCTCAAATAACATATTTTCATATCTTGCCAATTCACATCTGTAAACACGAACTCGTGACACTAGTCCTATACTCCTTTTCTGCCCCTATCCGTACTGTATTTTCAAAAATCTCCACGTTAAATCGTAATTTTTTTCTTTTTTCTTAACTGTCGTTCTCATTCAGAACGAAACAGCGCTTTTGTAGTACGTCACAAAAATTCGACAATGCGTTGGCCGCATGTTACCTTATAGTTAATTTTTAGCCCGAATACGACTGTGTGTGTGTTTTGGGCTGTGTCGCATCTAACAGCGTGGATATATACATAGAACGGCAGGTCGAGCGAAGAGGGGTTTTGCAAGGCGTTGGTAATATTTGCGTTAATTCTTACTGCAGTTTCGTTCTACACTTCTGGAAAATGTCCGAATTGCTACTATTGGTGGCGTTAAAGTTAAAATCGTACGTTAATTCAGAACGGCAATTTGGTGTCGCAGTCTTCTGGCGTTGAGGACGACGGTAGGCAAATACACACGGGCGGGTTTATTTATTATCATAGAAGTAAAATCTTACTGAATTTATAAAAAGTGGGCTATTTTGAACTGTTGTCCATACAGATGTCACTTTACGACAACCATAATTCTCTTCTTCAGCTCTTCCTTCCAGATTTGCAGGTCGGATCGAAGATAAGCTTCAGATTAAGCGATCTAGGCAACATCATCGGCAAATGCCAGCTCTGAAATACAGACCTGTCTCATCTTACCGTACACCACTGAATACTATCTAGTCCTCTCCTTGCATGCTTTGATGATATCGTCCGTGAAGAGTATGAAAAGTTAAGATGACAGAATGTCACCTTGTCTTACACCAGTGGTGGTCCTGAACTGTTCTGACTTATGGTTTTCCGTCCTCACATAATTTCTGCAAGACTTGTAGAAGCTCTGAATAACATGAATCCGAGGTGTTGGAATGTTTTTCTTTGCCAAGCAGTTCCAAAGTTTGCTCGAGGGGACCTTGTCAAACCCCTTTCTCAGATCCAAGAAATAAAGATGCATCTCATCTTTATACACAAGTTCCTTTTCACTCAGCTGAGTGTGAAGTTAAGGTCTTGACTACTTCAATTTGCTCGGAAACCACATTGAACCTCATCCATCTGTGCCTCAGCTAGGCGTGTGAATCTCTGCTCCAGGAAGCTAGAGTAGATTTTACCAGGGTCAGTGAGAAGAGATATGCCACGATGATTTCCACATTGTCGGTTGTCACCCTTTTTTATTATGGATGTTATGATGGCAATCTCCCAATCCTTTTGTATGGTCCTGTGGCACCAGGCTGCCTGTAAGACTCTCAAAAGTAATTGGTTGCCTGCTGCTCCTATGTACTTAACAATTTCTGGTGTTATACCAACATGCCCTGCTGCTTTTCCCATCTTGATTTTCTGCAGTGCTGCCTTCAGTTTTTCAATCTTGATGCCATATTCGCAATCATTGGTTTCCTCTTCTGTGATATTGCTTATCGTTCCTGTGCTTGACCTTGCTCACCATAAAGGAGCTTTGAGAAATATTCTTTCCATTACTTCCTGTAGGGCAGTGAGCAATTTGTCTTGCTTGTCCTTTATAAATTTAAGAAGGCACTGTTTTTCCTTCCTCGTGTTCTTTAGGGTCTTATAGAACAATTTCTGGTTTCTTGAGCCTCTTTTTCTAGCATCTCCAAATTCTTCCCAGAAATTGTGTTTTGCTGCTAGCACCTTGTTCTTTGCTTCTGTTCTGAGTATCACATATTCTCTATATTTCTCTGTTTTTACTACTGTGTTTTAGGTTCTAAGCATTGCTTCCATGCCTTTTTCTTCTCTCTTATTTTATCTTTAACTGCCTCTGTCCACCAAGGTGTCCTCTTTCCCTTCTTCCCAAGTCGGACGTCACCACATGCTTCTGCTGCAGCTGCCTTTATGACATCCTTGAATTTAAGCCAGGGGGTTTCCAGGTCATCATGTTGTTCTTCTATGTTTCTCACTGCTGTACTATTGCTATTAATCCTACTTTCCTATTCAACGATTATTGCTGCCGACACTGCTAATGATTATACATTTCAAATTTCAAGTCAGTCCCATTGTATGGCTCTGAAACGCAGCGAACAATGAAAGCAACAACCACAAAGCGACAGATTTCCATAAATATTTGCATGCATAGGATAGAAGGATTGACATAGTATGATAAGATCACTTATGTGGAACTGATCACGAGAAACAGCCAAGTGCCAGTGGACCAAGATAAGACATACATTGAGGAAGTCATTTGATAGCATTACTAGACAGTCCTTGTTCGGGAATCCCCAGCATAGGAGATTTAGTGGGAGACTAAGGAACACACGGAGAAGAGAGAAGGCAAAAAAGAGATGAAAAGGATTAAGAAGTCATGGAAAAACTTGTGGTTCTTAAAAAGTGTTGGCCGTTGGCTATAGGAGGTCACGAACTTGATCCATCAACATTCCTAAAACTTATATGAGTTCATAAGTTCATCTTCCGTGGGGATTTTGCTTCTCCTTGCAAAATAGAAAAAGTGAGAGAATCACTGTTTAAAAAAGAAAAACGTAAGGGGATGGGGGAGAGATTTAATAAGTCTTATGGCACTGTGGTCTTTGCATGGCGATATAAATTTTGCTGATGGCTTAGCCCTTCTATCATATAAATCGAAAGTTAACGCAAGACAAATTTGAATACTGGATGAGACGTCACACCACGTGAGTTCGAAAATGCATAGATAAAAGGCAAAGGTCATGAGAGTAAATGGGGCAATGATATATTGCACTTGCAAAATGACTCCTACAAGATGCGGATTCATACATTTTTTTTTTTTTTTTTTTTTGGCAGCAATATTGACAGAGTTGAAGGAACGGACACTGATATAAAAATAAGAACACAAGAAGGCAAGAGGAACATTTACTGCGTTGGGAAATATATTTAAAACACAGGAAATAAAATCCAGCATAAAAATAAGAATATTCAACTCAAACGTCAAGGCAGTTTTATTGTACGGCTCTGAAACATGATAAACAACGAAATCGACGACCAAGAAGAGGGGAATATTCATTAAAAAGCGCTTGCGTAGAATCATCATCATCAGGTGCCATCTTCACATCGAGGGTCGGCTGCAATGGATCTTCAAAGTCTTATGTCTGTTGTCTTGATGGTGCACTCTGATAGACTCTTTCCTGTCTCTTGTCTTGATGGTGCACTCTGATAGACTCTTTCCTGTCTCTTGTCTTGATGTTATATTCCCACTTAAAGCGATGGCTTCCTCTTACACGTTTGCCTTCAACTCTTGCTTCTAATATGGTCTTCTGCAAGGTGTCTTTTTAAATGCCCAAAATATGTTAGCTGTTTATTTTGTATTTCTTTATCTTTTCATACCTAGATTTTCGAGGATCTCTTTATCTGTTTACTCTTTCCATGAGGCGTGCCCGTTTTTTTTATATCCACATCTCAAGGGCCACAATTCTTTCTTCTAACTGCATGTTCATTGTCCATGTTGCTACACCATACGGTAATGAAGAATATATATATATATATATATAGCAAGGAGCCGCGGTAGCATAGTGGTTAGTGCACTGGCTTCCTAGCTCAGTGGTCTATGGTTCGATCCCCAGATGAGGTGGGATTTTTTTTAGGCCGCAAACGGCTCCTGGGTCGACCCAGCCCCAATTGGGTACCAGAGCAACTCTGGGAAGGTTAAGGCGGCCGGCGTGATGTTGACCACATCACCCATAGTGTGCCGATGGTCAAGAAAATATGGGCCTAACACCATATTCCCAATATGCCTCAATGGGCGTGTAACGGGATCCTTTACCTTTATATATAGCATTTGATGATTGTCAGTTTTAATTAGTGAGTTAATTGTCTAGGTGTCAGTATCTGTGTCGTATTGTTCAATGTAACTTTGACCGCTCCGAGAGGACTAGAATGGACCAGACCAGGAGGAAGACAGCCGATAGGATAGTCTGGCGCTCTCTCTTCCAAACCTCTACACCTCACGGTAGAAGGGGAACGACTAAGTAAGTAAGTAAACCAGCTAAAAGAATTACAAGACAGTTCTTATTCTGGAGTAACCAAAGTGAAAAAAAATAGAGGGCGATCTAAACACACGTGGAGGATGGACCTGGAGACGAGCTGAAAAAACGATATAAAGAGGACATAGACAGAACTTTCCTCGTGCAGTTCTCGGGAGGGGGGGGGGGTGTCTATGAAGGGGCAAAGAAAGAACAGAACTACTAGATCCTCATGCATGTCGTACAAGGCAGCTGCCGATATTAGCTGTGAACGGGACTGGCATCTTCGTCATATAAAACAAATTGTGGCAGAAACCAGCTCTGTAAGAGCATGTAAATGTTTGGACTAGCTACAGTGGTGGTTCCATGTTCTGTAGGGAGCGCAAAGGAAAATAATGATGGTGATGATGATGGTGATGATGATGATAATGATGGTGATGATGATTATGATGGTGATAATGATGTTGATAATGATGATGGTGGTGATGATGATGATGGTAATGATGATGATGATGGATGATGATGGTGATGATGGTGATGATGATGATGTACCTAACGGAAAGCTCACGAGAAAGTTTACAATTGCTAGCGCTATGTTTGAAGGAAAGGACTCGCTGACCTAGTTGTTTGAAGAAATACTTTGATTAAATGGCATGTCACAGGTGGCAATTCGACGCTCTCCACTTTCAAATACGAAAAATCTATATTCGCAGGTCATTATTTCTCTTATTTACTAATTTTACATTATTCATAGTCATTATAAAAATCAATTAGGTCCATGCCGGGCAAAACTTGATAGATAAAAATGCACCACGAAAAGGAGCTTTATGTTAAGTGTCGGCTCTCTACGATGAGTTGAATATAGAGATTTTGAGCATCAAAGATTTGAATCGTGACAAATATATAAACTTTATGTGAAGTTAAATAAAAGTGATTAATAAAAAAGACACACGACGGTTCGACCTCTCTTCATCAGAGAGACCAGAACCATTTGACAAGTCACGAACTTATTGTTGCGAAATTGGTCGCACTCAGTAGAATTTTTATCGCAAAATTTGCAGTTCTGTCATACTACAGAGAAACTGCATTATTTCATACTTTGTAAATTCATCATCACAAGTTTCTGTTACTTCCTGGCAACAAGGGAACTGTATAATTGCTCTTTTAACTTTTTGTTTGCGTGCATTCAGGTAATTATATCAGGGTTATCAATCGTTCCGTGTTTTGTTTTCTTCTTTCCCTCGTTCCGAACCACTGAATTTGTAAACAGCACAGTCTATACCTGGGCTTCTTAATCTATTTTATGTCACGGAAACCTTTGATTGTCGCGTCAAGGCTATGGACCTGTTCTTAGAGAGAGAAAAATGTACATAAACGCATAATTAAAAATGTTATAGTTGCATCCAGTTCTCTCCTTCATGTGTATGTGTGTGTGTTTATTTTTGGTCTTCCCCTACCTTTCTTACCCCGAGGGTTCCAGAACAAGGTGTGCCAAGTAAGGCTTTTATCTGTTTATTTTCAATGTGTGTCTTATCCAACGCTAGAGTTTTCTCATTACTTGTTGCTCCATTGGCACACGTCTTATTTTCTCCATCAGTTCCACATTGATGATCGTTTCGCACCATTCTAATGCTTCTGTTCGGTGCTAGCACCTAATTATGGCAGTCTGTATCTTTCTGATAGCAGCTTTTGTTGTTCTCCATGTACACGATCCCCTAGAATCCATTCACGGACCCAAACCACAGGTCAACAAGCCCTGATCTATACCCAAGGCCCAGTATTACTGACTGTAGTCCGGGAGCACTATCTTAACAATTCATACTGATCCAGTCGTACGTTGTGATTATGTAGTTGTTTTCTCTTGGGCTGGTACCTCTTCAGTTATGTGTGGGCTTTAAGTCTTCATGTGCACAGCTTACCAGATCATACGGTATTTTATATTTGGACATGCTTCATAATATAACCAACGATTGAACGGGGAGCACCTTGCCAACAGGAGCCAGGAGTTTTTTAAAATGTAATTAAGTAGACATATTCAGACAATAGTCTGTTCTCTTTTAGGGATACTTAAATTTTATTTTATTGAATTGTTACATATCTTTGGGATTTTTTTCCAACTCAACAGTAATAATTTTATCGTTTGTCACATAATAATTGGGTCGATCTTTTTTCCTCTCCGGCAGTAGTCAGTTACATTTGTTGTGAGTACCGATTATGCGCAATTCCCGCGGTCGGCTCACTTTTTTTCTCGGCTATCAAGCAGAAAGTAGCTATTTTCTTATCAATTTTACACTCCCTTCAGCGATAATTGATCATGTTTGCCTTGCTCTTCTCGACTTTGCTAAGATTAAGACGTAGGTGAAACCAAGATGGCCCGGTCAATATTCGTATAGTGAACGCGTATCATGTTTACCTAGGAGTGTCCCGCGATAAATTACACTGGACAACAGCCAAAATGTATCCGAGACAAAAGTAGCTGTTTGTAACTAGTTTGGACACGCTGATCACGAATATGAACTTAAAAATCGCGAATTAGCTCTAGTTTTCAAGATTCGGGGGGTGGGGGTGTTCAGTAGGCTGGTGGCTTCACCTTCCCGACGCGAATGACCCAGTCCTTCTCTTTTCTATAGCCCTGGCGCGTAATTCCCCACGTGATGGATAGCCTTGAGCGCCAATTGGATGACGCAATCTGTAGCAATCATTGCAACCACATTTCCTCCTTCTCATCATTTGTGTTGTAGATTCTGTGAGTGCAGACGTGTCGATCAAGATGCCTCGTGAATGTGTGAACAGGGCGGATTATTTTTGCTATATTTGCGGACAAATAACTTTGCTATCACAAAGGCGACCCATTATACCGATGATAAAGAAAGCTTACCGCCTTTATTTTGGTTGTGAGATCGGTGACCAGGACCACTATTGGGCCCCACACATATGTTGTCAATCCTGTGCAGCGAATCTGCGCTGCTGGTTAAACCAAAAAGGACGATCGATGCGTTTTGCAGTTCCAATGGTGTGGAGGGAACCAACAAACCATCTTAATGATTGTTACTTTTGCATGACTCCTCCAATTGGACATGGTATTTCTAAGAAGAAAAAGCGGCATGAGACCTATCCGAATATTCCCTCTGCTATGTGACCAGTGCCTCACGGGGAAGAACTTCCTGTTCCGGACCCACGAGAATCGTATGCTCTGGATGATGAAGAAGATAATATGACCAGTGGACACCCGTCACGTGTGAAAGCATCTACATCAAGAGATCCTGATTTCATGCCTATTGAAGAGTCTGCACAGCCACATAAAATTACACAGAGTGAATTGAATGATCTAGTGAGAGATCTGGAATTGCCAAAAAATAAAGCAGAGCTGTTGGGGTCCAGACTGCAGCAATGGAATCTTCTAGAAGAAAATGTGCATGTATCTATGTTTCGTGCTCGGCAAAAAAGATCTGCTTCCATATTTCAAAATGACAGATAACCTCATTGCTTGCGTTGATATAGTGGGTCTTGAAGCGAAATCTGTGAGATCATCGCTAAATTCAGTAAGATTTTAGTCCTATGATAATAAATAAACCCGCCCGAAGGTGTCTGATGATTGTCATCTTCGACGCCAGTAGAGCGCTGCCTTTGGTGCAGTGGGAATGCTTAAAAAAATGACCCGCCGTAAAATCTAACACGCCTTTTAGTTTCGGTTTCGAGACGTACAATTAACATTTTAACATCTTGCCCGATCTGCTGTACGAAACTGCGGCAAGTCTTATAATTAACGATCTGCCAGAACTGTGACACCCAAATCCCGTTTGAATTAACGTAGTATTTTAACTTTAACGCTATAATTAGTAGTAACTCGGACATTTTTCAGTAGCAGGAACGAAACGACTGTAATAATTAACGCCAACACTACCAACGTTTTGAAAAAACCCCTCTTCGCTCTGCACGCGGTTCCTTTACTATAGACACGCTGTGGGCAAAGCCAGCAGATATAAACACACAGACAGTTTAAATTCTCGCCGCGTTGTGTATTTCTGACGTCACTCAAACTAGTTGGTTTATTTGAATAATGAAAAAAATTATTGAGAATGAGGGGGGAGATGGCCGACTTGTGTCAAAGTTATATTTGACGATTGACAGTGAAAAAACTGAAAGTCTAAACCATAATGAAACTGACCATAAAAATCATATAATAGGATAGCTTAGTGTCTCCTGAGAAATAATATTGATGCGTGATGCCATATGATGATGGATGGTATCCGCATGTCTGGTTTTGTGTAGTGTGCAGATGTGTTCAGTCAAAACAATGTTCATACAAAAATAACAGGGCAATCCACATAGGACGTCAGCAAACTCACGACGTATAAAGTCAATGATTCTTGAAACAGCCGTTGACGTTTTTCTTCATTATTTATTGTGGACGCCACAGTGACAAAATGGTTACGCGAATATGTAGGCACATCAAACAGTCATTATCACAGCAACATTCAATACAGCAATAGACGGTAGACAGCATCACAATGATGAGTCAGATGCATGTTATATTTCATAGTGCTGTAAATGTAGTCAGGTGAAAAACTCCATCCTTTTCTATAACAGCCAGGAGATAACCAGATGTATGAGATCAGTTCACTCTCCTTAGTCTGACTTCAGCAAGACAGACACGTCTGCCGAAGTATAAATAATGTCCTCAAAAATATCCTCTAGATAATAAAGGTTTTCCAAACCTAGTTCATTAAACAAAGTAGCAAGTAATGGTCCTTGGAACATGCATCAACCGATGCAGTACAATACAGCGACATGTGAGCTGGGAAAACATCTCGTGACGACGACTTTCGAAGACAGGCTATGAATCGAAATCGCTCACGACCCAAAATCGATAGAGTTAATGAAAAAGTCAATTTACCTTGCCTTCAGGACATACACAGAAATATCACGCCTCCCGACATGTGGGAAACACTAGAGGTATTATCTCGAATAAACGAAATATCCATTAAGAGGACTACACATCCCTGACAGAACAAAAAATAGCGGAGATCCCCTCTTCAACGAGGCATCTCTTTCGCCATTCAAATCGCTCACTCCACTAGTGGTGGGCGGAAACCGATCGACCAAAAAAAAGACCAGTCATGCGCAGTCCAGCGCAAAAAGACCACAGCTCAAAACTTAACTGCATTCAATACCAACGCGAGAAGACAAATGCTTACCGAGAAAAGTGACTATAAATTTCAAGCAGTTGTTGCCCTTGCGTTATAAAATAGATATTGTAATAAAACGATGTTGCGAGAATTTATCACGCAACAAATATGTTTTAATATATATGGTAGTCCAATTATTAGCCAAGTTATTGAGATAATACTATATGTCTACGAACGCTAGGACGGACAGACTGTTGTTCTTGCTCGTTTAGACATAACGTTATTGGGGACGCAAGTTTAAAAAAGAGGCATTGGAGTAATTCAAATCCGATTGGGTGGTATAAGAATATAGGAGTAAAGGGGGGAGGTAGGAAAATGGTAACTAAAACTAAACATCTTTTTGTATTGGCATAGCTAACGCAGACTGACCAATGGACTACGAGACACATAGTTTGTTTGGAATTTTTTTTTTTTTTTTTTCAAAACTAAATTCAAAATTTGGTAGTCGCCTGATTTCATTGGCCAGCTCTAATAGATATTGGCCAAAGGCTTAGGGGTCTCGTGGCCATTTGACAAGAAATTTTTATATCAACAAGTACGTTGAGATCAGCTGTGATAAATTTTAAAATAAATACTAAATTCACAGTCTGGACAGAGCAGAGAAAACTGAGGCCATATCTTTTGCAAGTCAACGTTATTTGTGACATAATTCTTTGAATTTGTGGTAAGAATGCTTTATGTATTAATATGCTTGATTAAAACTGCAAAAGTTAGATACTGCTATTGGGAAAAGTGAAGGACATGCCGGGAGCAACCATTATTGAGTCCTCACATTGAACTGTATTTGACTGTTGCATATTGTTATGATTATGTATTAATATTATTGTATTAGAAGATGTTAGTAAGCCTCTGTGTTCCATGAACACTCTTCAACATGCCTAAAGTGTTTATAATAAAGAAAAGAAAAATCATACAAAAGGAGATGTGGTTACTCCACGTTATTGGATTGAAGAAAATTATGTAAAAGTACAGTGGCGTATCTGCCATAGGGACCTGAGGTGTGGTCACAGGAAGGTGTGAGTCATATAAATTAGGGGCTGGTGCACCTGTATGCACACGAGGCTGACCCCATACCATCATGTGTACAATAGTGATAAGAAATTGTGATCAGATGTGAAAAGGCCAGGGTGTCTTTCATTGCAGGGTTTTTTATTTCCTGTTACCAGCCGGTGACAGGAAACCTGATGAGTGATTGTAAAGAAAAAAAGTCTCCTTTCAAAAGTTTTTGCTGTCAGCAGATAGCCTGAAGGAGCTTGTGTGTGCCGATCTATATATTCTCTGCAGCGACATACTGACTTGTTATCTTCATACCAAGAATCCCAGGTGATGTGTTAACATCTGACACTTCATTCAAATAAAAATTGTTATTTCCAAGAATAAACAGAATTATATGGGGCGTGATGAAACAACAGCTCCTCCAAACAAATGACTAACACTAGTAGCTATTAAAGTTTTAGTCTGTGAATACACCTACAGGAATAATATAGTGACATTATACTTATCGGACAAAGAGTCCAAACATTTTAGTTAATCAGTATATGTAAAATTTATTTTCCTCATTTTCAAAGACCTGTCCAAAAGAGATGGCAGGACAGGCAAATTAAATTGTACAAAGAAAAAAGCATTCAATTTTAAAGAAAACTTTAACCACAGTCTTATTCATTTCCTTATAGTGAGTTAAAGTGTATTGTGTTGATGTACCACCATTGTCATTTCACCCCTAGACACTAGTCACATCAGACACCAGCCACTAGAATAAAAATACGGACCGTGTGAGATCTAGGAAGGTAGCGTTAAGTTTCCTGATAATACATCATCATCATCATCTTTTAGAGTCAGGGGCCTACATTTGCTTGACCTCACACGGTTGGCACAGACACAGCTTTCTTTCCTTTTAGGTAACATCTTAACCTCCCCAGCAAATTACACATGCTGCAGGTCTGATGGCAGCACTACACCTCAACTACAAAGACGACGATTGGAGGCTGTTCATTGATTCGTCCAAGTTGAGCTTAAAAGCTGTGCTGCTCCATAATGGTAATGTTTTATCATCTGTTCCACTCGGGTATGCAGTCCACATGAAAGAAACGTACATGAAACAGCTGTTACACACCATCAACTATGACAAGTATAAGTGGCAGATTTTTGGTGACCTGAAGGTCATTGCCATCTTGATGACGCTGCAGTAGGGTTACACAAAGTTTTGTGTTTCCTCTGTCTGTGGGACAGCCGTGCCAGGATTCCCACAACAAGAAAAAGGATTGGCCCCCAACTACAATCACTTGAACCGGGTGAAAATAATATACTTAACGAACCACTTGTAGAATCCCACAAGATCTTGCCTCCCTCTTCTCCACATCAAACTTGGACTAATGAAGAATTTTGTAAAGGCCATGGATCGAAATGGGGCAGGATTTTTATACCTTCGTGATAAATTTCCAAGACTTCTTCTTCTTCTTCCGTCCTTAGCCAACGACCGGCAAAGCAGTCAGTGGCCATTACGCCTAGTGGCGTCTTAAGGGCAACAGCGAATAGATTTTCTTTGCCGTTGTTCCCATCACACCTAATGGCGTCTTTAGGGCAACGACAAATCAATCCGTTTGTCGTTGTTTCCGTAATCAAAGTGACTGGCAAACGGGTGATCAGCCCGTTGGGTTCTCAAGGCAGTTACGCCGTCAAAAAAACGTTTCGTGTTCCACTACGGTGTGGAACAATTTGAATTTAAAAAAACCAAGTTCCAAGACTTAGTGAGGCCAAAATCAAGGAAGGTGTATTTGTCGGTCCATAGATACGTCAGCTCTACCGAGATCAGCGTTTTGATGATATCCTCACAGGTGATGACAAGTTAGCTTGGAATGCTTTCCAGCAAGTGGCCACAAACTTTCTAGGAAACAATAAGGCTGACAATTACCAGGAGCTTGTATAAACCCTCTTGCAGCGCTACGAACGACTAGGGTGCAACTTGTCTTTGAAATTACACTTTTTACACTCTCATCTGGATTTCTTCCCTGCAAACTGCGATGCTGTCAGTGATGAGCATGGGGAACTATTTCATCAGGACATTACTACCCTCGAAAAAAGGTACCAAGGGAAATGGAATGCAGCAATGCTAGCAGACTATTGTTGGACCCTTGTGAGAGATGCTCCAGAAACTCATTACAAGCGACAGGCAAAAAGGCGTCGCTGTGAATCATTTCCGCTATGAGCATTATTATCATATATATATATATATATATATATATATATATATATATATATATATATATATATATATATATATATATATATATATATATATATATATATATATATATATATATATATATATATATATATATATGCAAATGTGTAAAACTTGTTTTATAGATATTTAAAAAAAAACTAGAGCTAATCTGGTGTTTTAACGGCCATTTTCATATTCAGCAGCCCAAACAACATAAAGGTAACTTGCTTTAATCTCAGATACACATAAAAAGTCAAAATTTGTTGTCCAGTGTTATCGACCTGTCGGCATGCGCTCGGCGGAAACGAATGACATAATCATTTCCTGTACACCTTGTTACAAAGACATTACTTTAGATGAAAGTAATACCTTATTTGTAAACATTGCCGAGAGAGTGATGGGATGTTTTCATTCCACGTTTGGAAGACACGACCATTGTATTAATGCACATAAATTTCCTAGTGGAAATATTTTGAATTACCCCATCCAAAACATGCATGTGTGAAATTATTGGCCGGCACTCGAGATGTAAACAAAACTATATTTCTGATTGGGGCCTGGTCTAATAGTAAGCAACACGGGCCAGGAACGAGAGAGGCAATATGACCTGACACGTCGGTCGGTTGAAAGCACTGTGAAAATTCACCTCGCGCCAAGAAGGCAACCAGACCTTGCCAGTGTTAAGAATAGTACCAGACCGGACTTTGTTGGAGCATATTGAGGACTTAGAGCCCAGGAAAACGTTACCATTTAAACATGGAAAACCGAAATCTGAGGGAACTGAAACACAAGGCAAAGTGGGAACTTATTGCTAAAGTTACAACACCCCAGACCAAGTGTAAGAGGCCTCTACAAGTGCCTTTATTTCTCTGAGCCAGCAGTCTGTGAGTCTAAATATTGGTATTTTCATATCTTCTATATCCCACTGACTTATGTCTCCGCTTCTCTTCTGTTTTTTGTTGTTGTTGTCTCCATCTACCTATCTTACCCTGGGGATTCCAGAACAAGAATTACCTTATAATGCTATGAACAAGTTTCCTCAATGCGTATCATGTCCATCACCAGCGTATTCTTCTCATCTCTATTCCATTTGCATTTGTTTGGTTCTTGTCATCAGTTTCAGACTGGTCTATTTTTGCTGATTTTGTTTGTTTGTTTGGTCTTAAAGTTTCTACAAGATGAAGTAGTTGACCCCAGACCCAAAGATGAAGTAGTCGACCCTATACCAAAAGATGAAGTAGCCGACCTCATACAAAGAGATGAAGTAGTCGACCCCAAACCCAATGATGAAGTAGCCGACCCCATACCCGAAAAGGAAGTACCGACCTCACGTCAAAAAATGAAGTAGCTTACCCAATACCCAAAATTGATTAGTAGCCTTTTACATGGCAGGTCAAAGTGTTACTATTCTTTGCTCCCCTGTCCGGCCGCATTAACATTCGGGACTGCGGGAACTGTGTTTTCTTTTGATTCATGTTATCCATTTGCTCCGGAACTGATCTCACCAAGTGACCACATCGAAAAAACTAAGAACAGATCAGAGGTTACAAAATATCTTGATGAAAAGATCGTTTTAAATCATATTCAAAAATAGTTATCTATATTAGGACCAATTGATACGCCATTTTTTATTTATTTATTTTTGTAGCTTTGGTAGAAATACGGTGTATCTGTTAAATGTCAAAGAAGAAATAAATACAAAAATAAACAAACAAACAATGCAAAGCAGATAAAGGCCTAATACAGTAGTACTGCAAAATGTCACAAGGCAAAGAAAAAGGTCATTGCAAAGAATGTAAATTTACTTGAATGGTTCTGCTAATTTGAAAGTAAGAAGATTAAACAAGAGGCAAAAACTATAGAAAAAAAAATAATAAAAAAAGGCAAAGAAAATTAACGCAAGACGAAGCTGCGCAGTTTGTCAATATATTGTGGAAGAACGAACAACAACAGTGTGAGAGCTCACCACGGACTGGAAGCTGTGCATGAAAATAGTTGCCCACGCCTGTCAACACATCACTTGTAAAATCATTTAATTTATTTTCCTGTCACTCACAAATATAATTTTTTTTGTTTTTCACAATTAAGACTGTGTACTCAGATTACTAAGACATTGTTCTTAAGTGGGCCTTACAGCTTGTCAGGATGGCCTGGATAAGGCCAGCGCATCTACTTGACTTAGGATTGAAGTAGTATGATCAGATCACCAATTTGGAACTGATAACAAGAGCCAGACTCGTGGCCGTGGAGCAACAGACGGCAAGAAGGCGCAGGAGGTGGACAGAATAAATGTTGAGAAAATATGTTGATAGCATGAAGAAAGCCATTGTTCTAGAATTCCCAGGGTTGTTGTTGTTGTTGTTGCTGTTGTTGTTGTTATTGTCGTTGCTGTTGTTGCTTAACTAGGGATGCTGAATCCCCCAAGGAAAGGGAGGTAGAGGGAAGCTGAAAAACACGTGGAGGAGAGAACTAGAGACAGAAATTAAAGAAATAAAGAAAATAAGGAGAGATCTTGGGCGGATGGCACGGGGCAAGAGGCCATAAATTTGTTGAAGGCGTATGCTCGTTGGGGAGCGGAAAAGTGGGGAATGAACGAATGATTTTTCTAACTTGACTGTATGGGGATTCATTTTAGTGGACAAGTTTTAACTCAATCACCGCTCGCTCTCTCTCTCTCTCTCTCTCTCTCTCTCTCTCTCTCTCTCTCTCTCTCTCTCTCTCTCTCTCTCTCTCTCTCTCTCTCTCTCTCTCTCTCTCTCTCTCTCTCTCGCGCTCTCTTTGTCTTTGTGTATTTTCGTCTGTATTATTAGTGGTGACTTTTAATCAGTTTTAGTTCGCGACTTCTCTCTCTTTCTCTCGCCCTGTCCCAGTTCTCTTAATTGTATTTAATTTTCAGATCTGTTACTGTATGCTTTCCCGCGTATTCTAATGTCCTACTTTATTGTCATTTTCTCCTACATATTTATCATACACCATCTTGTTAAATTTTCTGCTATTCGTCTTTCCATCTCACATCCTTAGTTCTGCAAACCAGGCTTGAGCGCACGTTAGTTCTGTAAAACAGGCTTGGGCACATCTTAAATCTGTAAACCAGGCTTGGGCACACATTAGTTCTCTAAACCAGGCTTGGGCACACATTAGTTCTCTAAACCAGGCTTGGGCACACATTAGTTCTCTAAACCAGGCTTGGGCACACCTTAGTTCTCTAAACCAGGCTTGCGTGTGTCGAGATCGACTTTCTCAATGAGGCCTCAGTTTATTAAATACAAATTGCATTTGTAGCTACTTTTATAGTTTTTCAATTGTAAATACCGTAATATAATCTACAGCGGCGGATTATTCATTAAGCCCCCTAGACACGGGCTTAGGGCCCCAGGCTTACAGCGGCCCCGCGAAAAAAAAGCAACGGCGTCATAACGCACAGACCTCTACAGCAACGGCACGTGCACAATAGTACGCTCGTGCTTGTAGGGTAATATACTACTGGACAAACGTTAAGGGCCGCCATTCAGTTTAGACAAGGTTTATATAATTCTTCGTGAGCAGGGTCGATTTTCCAAATGTCCGGTAGCTTGAAATCTCTCAAGAAGTCTCTGAATGGTAGAATGGGACACTGCTAAACGTCTTGCAACATTACGAACAGATTGACCATCCTGAATCCATGCCATGGCTCGACCACGGTCTACAGTGCTGAGACTTCTCCTTGGTGGCATGGGTAATGCAGTGATCATTTCGACCACTTGTCATACTGATTTATTGCATACCAACGGTGAACACTCTTTACAGATGATCATTTTCCACGTTCATTCAAATTCAACTCACTTTTTCACCTTTTGAACTAGTGGGGGCGTGTTGCAAAAACCACGAGTTTTTGCAGCAACAATGGCAATTTTCACGTGCGGGTTAAAGTGACCCAATTTTTGGACATTTAAAAAAATTAACCTAGTGCACACAGAAATGTATACACATTTCTCTGAGCTCAGTTTTAATGACATTTTCACTTGTCTTTACAGTTTGCCAATCAATTATATAAACCTTGTCTAAACTGAATGGTGGCCCTTAACTTTTGTCCAGTAGTATAGTATCTGTACAACAGTTTGTTTATAATTTACTTGTATCCCCGCTTTATTTTCCTTTTTTAATTATATTTTCTTTGCAGGGGCCTCACTATCTTTAACAAAATGTAGGGGCTGTAACGAAGACTTGTGTTTTTTTCTTTTTTGTACAAATTATTACTATATTAATAAAAACATTTAGCTGAAATCAATTCGTTTTTTTTCTTTCTAGTTTTACTTTTTAGAAGATTGGAGAGGGCCCCGAAAATATCTTAATAACCTAGGGCCTCAGGAGTTCTTAATCCGGCCCTGATAATCTGTAAATAATACAGTAACGTACCATGTAGAACCCGAGAGTCACTGAAACGGCAAATAGAAAGTCGGAAAACTGCGCCATCAAGCATGTCGTACAGTTCGATTAATATGATGAGGTTGTGCATTGGGGCTGCCAACCTCATCATGTAAAATAAATTGCCACATAAATCCCCGCTGCAAGAGCATGTGATTGCTTAGCGCAGGTTTCCATGCAAGGGGACCACCTACCAATGACGGCTCATTGCTCCGTACGGAGCGTAAAGGAAAATAATGATGATGAATATAGTAACTCTGTCACGGGTTGTCTCCCCTTGCTCTGCAGTAGTGGTCCAACAGTTGCCAAAACCTACAGTATCTAATGTGGGCCTTAAAAGGTGTCTACCTTTGCACACGATTACTCCTGGCAGAGTTGTAGATAGAAGGATAATTATGCGTCTACCTCGAGGGAGTGTCCACAAGATATTTCAGAAGTCAAGAACAATGCTGAATGAGTCTGGGCATGTTAACTTTATATCTGACCCGCCGCCTTTTGTAAAGGTAAAGGTAAAGGATCCCGTTACACGCCTATTGAGGCATATTGGGAATATGGTGTTAGGCCCATATTTTCTTGACCATCGGCACACACTAGGGGTGATGTGGTCAGCATCACGCCGGCCGCCTTAACCTTCCCAGAAGTTGCTCTGGTACCCAATTGGGGCTGGGTCGACCCAGGAGCCGTTTGTGGCCTAAAAAAATCCCACCTCATCTGGGGATCGAACCATAGACCACTGTGCTAGGAAGCCAGTGCATATTTAAGCCGCCTTTTGTGGAGATGGATTATCTTCTAATTAGCTCGTTCAAGCCCCCAGCTGATTTAATTCAGTGAAATTCCTCTTATTATTATTGGCTCTTCAGATGTAGATATAACTACATATATTAAAATCAGGATTCACGCGTGTGCCTTTCTCTCTGTAATAATTAATTTAACTATGAATTTATTAAAACAACATATAACACATTTAATAATCAATTATTTTGGAACAAATATAAATAAATATAAAATGGTAATTATGAGAAATTATGGATCATCGTAGATCTCGGTTCGGGAGATGAAAATAAAGTCTTTTGATTTGGCCTCATAAACTTATAACTTAGTTTCCAAATTGCTGAAAAGTTGGTGCTGCTGGTTCCGTCACTTCGTGTCTGTGGCAAGGGCACGTCTCCAAAGGATTCTGAAGGTAACCGCATCTGGTCAAGGCATGGACCTTCACCACCTGTGGAATCTAGGTTTCACGTGTCGATCTCAAGCTTCGAACCACAGACTAGTACAGCTCGTAACGTGAGTAGAACTTCAAATGGTCTCTTCAATCCGTACCACCAACTTTAGAGGGAATAAAATAACACATTCAGCCGCTAAGTATTTGTTTTCCTGATTTAGCTCAGGCGCCTTTCTCCGCTGTCAGTCTCCAATTTTTAAAAAAATCAGAAATTGTACTCTCCCTGAGTGTATATCATATAACTCAAGGAATGTGATGAAAAATTACCATGCTTTTAGCTAATGTAATGAAACGATTTCAACTGGACAGCGGCAAGTGGCTTGTGCCTGAAGGAACAACTTTAAGCATACATACAACTCATTACAAATGATAATGTACATATGATACCATCATCATTTCCTTCCTTGCTCAACGGAGTCTCGGATTACCTCATCTTTTGGTTCTTCCGTGAGAACTAGCATGAAGCAATCACCAGCGCTTGCTGTGGTGGTTCATGAATACATCCTTTTTACATGCTGAGATTGCCAGTCTAGTGTGAATCTTTAACACCACTAGCAAGTATGAATATGTCAAATTCACAGCATAAAAAATATGTTACACTCACCTCAATAATTGAGAAATCTTAGACTTCTTGCTCAGTAGAATAGTCCTGGCAACTTAACACAGATGCCTCGAACACACGTCTGGGGATTATTTTTATTTCAGAATCCCTCTGTGACTTGTGAGTGGTCATGTGGAATACTGGGTTCCGTATTAATGTTGGCGAGTTTTCTACAGATGTACAGAGAAGTTCTTTATACTTTTTGTCCTATAAATTCAGAATTCAACTCTATTCTTTTCTGTGGCAAGGTCCGAGCTGTCTGCGTTGACGATTTCAGGAATGTAGTGCCGTATGTCAAACTTTGTCTACGTTATATCGTAAGTTCTCGGCCGACGCTTCCACCTGACGTTTTCTGCCAAACTCCCAATCAGCGCCGTTGTTTATTGGCGCCTTAAATGACAGCCAATACATTCAAAGTTCATATAATAAAAAACTTTTCCCCATGCAGTATTCTGTACGACTCATGCGTTTGAAAATTTCAAACAGTCATCCTCCGCATATGGAGTTGCTACATCCGACAATTCTTGGTAATGTTTACGTTACAACTTCTTACATTTTTCCTGATCATAACCAGGTTGCCCGGAAAATTCCTTACTTCATTCGTCCTGCTCGCTCTTCCAGAAGTCTTCCAAGATGCGTTTGTCTATAATCACCTAACCTTGCGGTCGAGTCAGAAGTAATTATGCAATCTTAAGCAAATACTTCGTGCTCGCATTTACTTGGAGTCAATGTGGTATTATTACGTTTTAGGGACTCAATTAATCTCTCATGGATGGGCGATACGCTTGTCTGGTTCTCTCATGCATCGAAGCGTGAAACGCGAACAATGACAGTTAAGGACAAAGAGTGTGCTAACAATGGAATAATGCACCAAATTCAGTACGCACAACAAATGTAGTTCAATACTGCCGAAGAGGAGAAGAGAGCGTACAAATTATGTCACAAACTCCAAAAGCGAATGAAATGAAAAAACGTACGGCTCATTTATGACACATCTTATATCACTATATGAAAATGTTAAAATAAAACACGTGTTAAAGTTCATTGGGTCAAATACGGGTCATTTAGTTAGTAAATTAATGGCGTTCCAGTTTATATAAAAAGCTACACTGTAAAGTTCTTAATCAGTCTTAGAAACATGAGTACAGTTTAAAACTAAGTGTTCCGTTTTAGATGCGCTTGTGCCTTAAGGCGTTAGGGCGAACGAAGATGTTTTTAATTGAAGTCAAAATAAATAAAAATATGTGCAAAGAAAATGATATTACATTAATTAACAACAAATTCTAATAAACATGTACTATTTCAGTACTAGTATTACAAAAGATGCAATGTGATGATAATTTGCACTGATTCACCTCAACCAAGTCCTCATTTTTCGGTACGAACAATATTATACCTTTAGAAACAAACGATTTAATTAAAGAATTAGAAAAAAAGGAAAATTATATATCTGTTGGTCCAACTAAAATCTCTCAGCGGTCCACCGGTGGTCTGCAATCGAAGTCTTGCCCACTCCCGCTCTCAATCTATTATTTTTATCTTTCTTAAACTCCATTTTTCTAGAGTGTTTTTTTCTAATTCGCCCCCATCTTTACACAAAGCACAACGATTATTACCCCATTATTCCCGACTATTATCTCCCTTATCGCAACCAACCAGTTTTAAACCGTGGTTATTACAGAAAATTGGACGTCATGAAAAAAAAACTCTTACCGAACAGAATAAGAGCTCAAGATGAGCTTGCCCTTCGAATTTCAGAGTTAAGACAGTATAATTTCATCTGGTTTCACTCCGTTGTTGTATGTTCGATCTACTGGTGAAAACGACGGGACCTAATTGTATAACGATTCCCTATACAATGTTATATCACATTTTCAGTCTGTATGCCTGTTAAAGTGGCCATTTTGTCCATACGGGAATCCGTGACAGCGGCGTCAGATACTTCCATGTATCGGTCCTATAATTCTTCTTCTTCTATCACATTTTAACTCACAAAGGAGCATAGGCCTTCAACAAACTTATGCCAAGTCTTCCTGTCCCGTGCCATCAGCTCAAGGTCTTTCTCTGTCTTCTTCATCTCCTTCGTGTCTGTCTCCAGTTATTTTCTCCAAGTGTTATTTTGTCTTCCTCTACATCTCTTAATCTGTTGATTCCTCAACAGTGATTGACTTGTAATGCTATCAACAGGTTTTCTCAGTGTGTGTCCTATCCATCTCCAGCATCTTCTTCTCATCTCTTGTTTCACTGGCACTTGTCTGGTTCTTGTCATCTCTTGTTCCACAAGCGTAAAAACTTTGAAACACTTTACCAACAACATGTAAATACTAACCTATACAAATATATCTGAAATATACCACCTGCAAACGAAGATCTGGAAACAGAAAGGGAACATAGAACTATGGACAGTGAAAATTTTTTCAACATTTTTGTCTCCCCCAGGTTCTCAATTTCTATCTTAAATCAGTGCTTTTAAGGAGTATCTCAAAGGTTGTTGGGTAACCTCTCAGGCAAAGCTTTTTTTCCCTAGCTTAAACAAGAATGGAGAGAGGGTTAAACTGTGGAGATACTGTACTTTTTTTTCTGCAGACCACACTTTCTGTGGCTATCTTTGTATTTTTCACTGTCCATAGTTCTATGTTCCCTGTCTGTTTCCAGATCTTCGTGTGCAGGTGGTATATTTCAGATATATTTGTATAGGTTAGATTTTTTCTTTCTTTATTTTACGCATCAACGTATTTACATGCTGTTGGTAAAGTGTTTCAAAGTTTTTACGCTTGTAAAAATGTTATTTGTTACCCATTTTGCGGATTTTGGGCTTACAATTATCTCGCGACGACCTTTCCGACTGGATCGTAGACCGTATTACACTTAACAGTTGATACTGATGGATCTAGATTAGAATATGAATAACGTAGCATAGGAATACATATGCATGGAAGTTCACGAAAAATGTTAGTATTACTGAAAACACATTTACCTTCATGAAAAAAATGGTAGAAAAAAAGCAAAAGGAAAAGAAATAATTGCAGATAATCCGTCTAAAAACTAACAGTTTTAATAGACTCACTGTCGGTAACTCAGGCACTTACAAATGTACATGAATGCAGCCGACTTGACATAGCGGAGAAATTACAGTTAATTAGCCATATCTAAATAATAGAGGCTGCAATATACTAATAGAATTGATACCTTCGCATGTGGGAATGGAAGGAAATGAGATGACCGGCAAGGAAGCAAGTAAAGGAAGAAGCAGCCCAAACAAAATAAACATGGGGTTGGCCAAAACGGAAATCAAACGGGTAATCAAAACTATTATAACAAAGTAATGAACAGAGGGAGCATTTCAAACAAAGCCAGAAAGGCAGAAACGCTTGCCATGCTGCTGAAAGCTCAAATACGGACATGTCAGATGTCCAGAGAGCAAGAATACCCTGCAATAAGAAACCAATTAGAGTGTAACTAGGAGCAGGATATTTTATGATAGATGTTATCTGCTAACAGTTAAGAAAATTGAACAACAATGAAAACCAATAATAGAATACCTGTAAGCACAACATCCCCCACCATCATCGCTAGAAACTGTGCTAAAAATTGATGTATCCAGAGAGCTACACATCATAGCAAATTAGAACGCTTAAAGATAAATAATGGCATTAATAAAATAATTTTCACCACAGAGTTTCAGTGCAAAAATTTGTTTAATACTAGAGCTGTGGAGTCAGAGTCGGGAGTCGGGGTCGTGGAGTCGGAGTCGTGGAGTTGGTCTTTTTTTTTAGGGACGTCAGAGTCGGTAAAAAATTTCCAGACTCCGAATATTACGAGACTTAAAACTATGCGTTTTTTTTTAGAACCAAATCAATTTATATTTAAAAAATTATCATATTTGAAAATACTTTTTTTTTGAGTTGTTGTTTTGTATTATTGTATGAATGAATGAATAGTTAAATTGTAATCTACGAAAGCCGTTGTAAAAGTCTGTTTACTGTCTGTTTAAGGCTGGAGATGTAGAGATGTAACGTTCTATTCGCTCCAGATGTATAACTGCCCGTTTGTGTTCGTGTGTTGTAAAGATGGCAGAGTGGGCGTGTCACAATGATGCGGTGTAATCTAGGTCACCGGCATGAGGTGCCGCCAGGGTATAGTAGAGACACTCATAGTGTCAGCATATATGTAGATACAGACGTGTAGTACTTGTATAAGACTGTGGTTGATCGTGTAGGTGAGTGAAATAGTAGTGCTGACAACACGAAGGCCGTATAGGCTTTGGACGACTTCACATAGACTCACACAACCATCAGTAGAAGTCAGTGAAGTAGGGAATTCTGCTGACGTTTACAATATTTATTCATGATGTACGATAATATGATGATAGACGAAACAGTCAATAGTACAGGATCATGGACATTATATGTGTAGTTATGAAGGTTAACATCAGGCATCACAGATCCCGAACAGCTTAGACCTGTAACAATGTCTTGACCAATATTTACTGTTCATGCAATAGCTCTCATCCCTGACTGAGCCCCGTCAGGTAAGCCCTAGCAAATATATTGCCTAATACTGGCGATATCAGTTATTTAACAAAGTCAATGCTATTGTCCTACAACTAGCAAGAGACTTCATTCTGGCCTCACATGCCAGGTACTTCATTCTGGTGAAGAAGATTGGCCGTAAATACGGACCAATATAATGACGACGAAATCAGGCAGCGGATCGCGGACCTCGATAATCAGGTGACTCTCAGTTTACATAAACTTCTGAGAATAAATATATTGCTGCCAAACAATATTCCGCCTGCATTGCGGATCCATTAAGTTGATTCTTAGGCTTATATGTATAACAGATCAACTTAGACCTAGTCTCTCAAATATGTAGCCATACTGGGGTACAGTATATTAACTCCTCGAGAGCTTCGCTCACTATGTCGCCATCAGCGATAAATATACCTTTAAGATCTAATCGAGACGAAAAAGATCGAATAATGTTTCAGTTACCTTCTCATAGAATCCTTACACTCTAAGGTAACACAACATAAAGAATCACTCAGGGAAGGAAGAATGACAAAACAGTCATTCCCAGAATTTCCAAATCCCTATCGAAACTTGGCAGAGAGAAATCTACGGACTGGTACATCCGTCTAAGCCTTAGGTACACTCTGCTTGAATCATCAGTCTCCCGGTCTTTGCGCCAAGACCTGCGCATGCCCAAAGAGCATAGACCAGATCGAGGCTAAACCAGACCAGGCGTTTCCGCCCAAACGGGTGGTAAAGATACTCCGTATATGGTCCTATAAATAGACTTAAGACATGTCAACTATAAGACATTGCCTGAGACAGGACAACATAAGACAGGGGAAGATAATCACCAGTCAAACCTGTCACAGAAAGATAATAAACATTTATCTCTCTTTGATCACATTAAACCAAACATAAATTAGGTTGGTGTTTTTTCTCACCGTCAAAAATGACAGCAACAGCCGTGTATTCATTTTTTCACACATATACCATACTTTTCCATATAACTTCATATAAGTGCTTAATTTTGTGCAATATGACTAGTAAAAAAAAAATTAAAAAACTGTAGTCGGAGTCGGGAGTCGGACTTCTAACATTTCAGGAGTCGGGTTCGGAAAAAAAATTTTTGCCCATTCCTCAACCCTGTTAAATACACTAATCATGAAAATTCAACAAATACAAAGCAGATATGTTTAAAATATAATAAAAATAAAAATTAATTACTGTAAATGAAATAGAATCAGAAGTAAACCAGACTAACAAATACAAGCAATCCCTGGACCACTAAAGTATTAACTAATTTCAGCGGCAACTACCTTCCAAAATAGTTTTTGTAACATTTTTTTCGTGTTTTCAAGAAAAGACATCTTTTGAAGAATTCTACTTTTCTGCAAGTTCTCTCTTGTTCTTCTACTTTTTTCTGTAGGCTTTATCTCCCTCTCATGTTTGCTAGCTTCATCGTGCGCTTTTTTTTTCTGCGAGCGTAATCGTTTTTACTATAAAAAATCCCCTCGTTCTCCTGCCTCTAAACTTCGCTCGTTTTCTTTTGCATGAATTTTTGCTCGTTCTTTTATTCTGGTTTCTTTGTTGTAAACTGCCTCTTGTTCTTCTTTTCTATAAACTATATCTGGATTTTGTTTTGTTTTGGTCTCTAAACTTCTTCTTTTCTGCAAACTATTGCTCGTTCTTCTTGTCTGTAAACGTCCTCTCGTTCTTAGTTTTTAATAAGTTTTGCTCGTTACTCTTTTATTTAAAATGTCGCCCGTTCTGTTACTCTGGTTTCTGTTCTGCAGACATTCTTTCATTCTTCTTTTCTGCGAGTTTACTTACGTTCTTCTTTTCTGGTCTTCTTTTTGTAAACTTCTTCTAGCTCTTTTTTCTGTAAACATCCTTTCTTGTTCTTTTCTGTGAACACCCTCTCGTTCTTGTTTTATGTAAACGTCCTCTCATTCTTCTTTTCTCCGAGTTTCTTCTTGTCCTTCCTGTGGCGTGAGGTTTTTTTTTGGCTCTAGGGTCAGTATAGTACTGACAATTACAGAAATAGAATTTCTGCAGAAAATGGTGAGGTCCCAGTGTCTGAGAGAACTACTGGTATCACAAATTAGTTACGGCTGTGAATGTTCTGATCTCGAAAAATTAGTAGCGAAGAGACCGACATAACTTGCCATCTCCGCTGTGTAACTAACTGTGATATTACGACAAGGAAACAGATTTTACTTAACAATGATAAAATTGACAAGTCTTCAAATACAATTTCCTTATTATTTATTTAGTATATACACTATCTACTCTTGTGCTGAAGGGTGAATGTTGAAAAATGGAACGTAATGAATTTGTAAGTTTACATATGATTTACAAATATTTATATTTATATAGATATGTAAATATATTACAACAAGTTTTCCAATTATAGGAACAAAAATTATATCAGCTGTGCTGTTATTCAATTATAGTACATGTATCAGCTGTGCTGTTAATAACGTATAATTTATCAGTTATAATCTTATTATTGTCTCTTGCTACGCTAATTCACTTTCTCGTCACTGACACTAGCTTTTGCTCACAATGCTGACAGAAATGGTACTAATGTGTACCCATCTCTTAAAAAGTTCGGTCCTTCTTGGTTTGGTTTGACACAAAACACCCGCTGATGGTCGTTTCGTTAGCCCACCCAAGACTGAGGGGGACTAAAGAGGTTGATCCTGCGCAATCACTGTGCTCCTGCGACGTTCCAGGCAGCTGGATGACACGACATACGACCTCAGGTTTGATTACACGAATAAAACCCTCTAAGATTCAAACAGGCCAGTTTTTGACTCGACTTAGCGAAGCAGGCTGCAGGTCGATGCCCTCAGGTAAGCTATAAATCAAAGCTGACAGCTCCTCTCTTCAGTCGGTCGTCTCTGGCTTCGTGGTCGGGGTTGCGTGTTTAGCATAAAATCTCGCCCGATTATATAGGCAGGTAAAATAACTTCTACTGGTAAAGGAAAGCGTTTGGTTGGTTCCTGGCGGAGCAAGCTGATTGGTTTCCTGCAGTTTCGTCTTTTGCTCGTACAGCCTAATTTTATTCAGTTTTCTTCCGCCATCTTGCGTGAACAAGATGGCCACGACCCACATTCGAAAAAAACAGGGCTCAAGTTTTTCCTGGCGTAACTTCAGGTAATTTATTCCGGCTCAGCACTGTGCATTGACTGACTGGGGCAAATTTGTATCCCGACATAATGATTTAACAAAGTAGTGGGGTTACACATATTCGTTTCACGACATAGCCCCATCCTTTCCTAGCTGTGACCTGTCATAGCTGAAGTGTAAACACCTGCTGTAGTTAATCCTTTTGCGTCTGTCCTTCCATAGTAATAGGGTGTCGACTTTAAAAAAATCAGCTCCTACATTGTCTCTTCCCGGAATGTAATTCACGGTAAAGGAATAAGGCGCCAGAAGCAAACTCCACCTTAACAATCTCGAATTTAACTTTTTAGATGCAGCCAAGAAAGTTAAAGGCTGGTGATCGCTTTGGACAATGAAGTGTGTCCCATACAGGTAAGGTGAAAATTTGTCGATGGACCAAATTAGAGCCAAACATTCTTTCTCTATGGTAGAGTAGTTCAACTCAGCTGCATTCAGCTTCCTACTGGCGTAGGCGACTGGTAAAAGTTCCTCCGGCTGGGCTTTTGATTTCTGCAAGAGAGTTGCACCAATACCTATACTGCTAGCGTCCGTCCTTAATACAAATTCCTGTGTGATATCAGGTAGCGTAAGGATTGGTTTGCTGGTGAGTTTTGCTTTTAGCTCTGTGTAAGCTTTTTCACAATCAGCATTCCATTGGATTTTATCAGGCTGTCCTTTCTTAGTTAAGTTAGTTAATGGTGCACACAGAAAGTTAAAGTGGGGTATGTACTTCTGATAGAACCCACATAATGACACGAATGATCTCACATCTTTCTTCGTTTGAGGTCTGGGTGCCTTCTTTAACTTCTCTATATTCTTTGGGTCAGGAGACATATGACCTGTAGAAATAGTGTGACCTAGGAATTCCAACTCCTTACAACCGATATAACACTTTGTTGGACGGGCAGTCAATCCAGTGGCTCTCAGTCTGTCAAACAACATGGAGAGCGCTACTATATGCTCTTCAAATGTGTTTGTAGCAACAAGAATGTCATCCATAAAGTTAGTGATATGGGGATTTTGTAGAGGTTCCAGCTATTTCCTCATCATTCTTGAAAAGATACTGGGAGCATTTTTCAGCCCAAAGGGTAGTACATTAAACTCGTAGTGTCCGTCTGATGTACTAAATGCCAGCATTTTCCTAACTTATGGTTTCACTGGTATTTGGTAGTATTCCTTGCTTAGATCTACCTTCGATAAATACCTAGCCTTACTCAGTGTAGAGAACAGCTGGTTGGTGTCAGGTAATGGGTCCACCTGAGATTCTGTGATCGCATTAAGCTTCCGGTAGTCAATACATAACCTGTGTTCACCACTCGGTTTTCTCTCAATAGCACCACACTTGAGCTATAGGGAGAGTCTGACTTCGAGATAATTTTCTCCTTCAACAGATAATCAACTTCCTCCCTTAGTGCTTAGGCTTTCGCATAAGGTATAGGGTATGTTCTCATGCATACTGGTGTAGGGTCTGTAACCTTCATGTTGTACTCTAACAGATTCGTACGACCTGGCTTATCTGTGAGCACATCAGCATGGGTTTCCAACACTTTCTGAACCATCTTCTTCTGCTCTGGAGTTAAATGTTGACTAATATTTACTTGAACATAATTGTAAAGTGCAATCTTTACTATCTTGTAATATGATACATTTATATACTTATTATGTTCGCAAATATTTTGTAAACAAAGTATTTCCTTTTTTTAAGTGCTTAAGGAGAAGTCATTTTTGAGTTACTTCCCTTGAAAGTAGTTCCGTCATCTTCGATCGGACTCCGCGGACGATTCTAGGCCTACTGCGATTTATTCTTTGGCTGGGTAGGAATAGATTGTTCTTGCTTCAGTATATCTATGGCCTGAATTTATACGTAGTGTTTGTATGAGTAGGACGAGTCTGTCTTATATATGGATATCTTTACATTTCTAAGTCGAACTATGTTGGTTGTCGCTAGAAAAGGTCAAAGGCTATGCAGCGGAAGTATCGCTAGCAAGGGGGGGGGGGGTCATGGCTGGGGTGATTCATATGGCTTGCCTGTCGAGTGATGTCGAGTTTTGTTGTAGCCGGCTTATCATGCGCCGCCGAAAAGTGATCTATCTATTGAAGTGATCTATAAGTAGATGGGGAAAAGTGATAGTCATTTAGACATGTTTGTATGTACTTTACCCCAGTGAGTGTTTATTCTCTTTTGCCAAGGAATGGCAAAGTTATATTTCGCATAGAAAGGTAAAACCACAATTTATTATGAACTTGGGCTTCGCCATCGTTGTCGATAAGCAGATGCACAGTGGTACTTTTGAAAAGAATATTTATTCAAAGGAAGATGACATTCCTATGTATCAGCACTGGATTATATGATATTATTCAATTACCTCTATGATAGAAGCTATGAAGAAATGAGGACATTTAACGAATGACCAATTTTGGTCTGTATCCAATAGTGAGTGAAGCTCACGAGAGAAGCACAGCCATGTTGAAATTCATATACTTTGTATTTATCGAGTGAGAAAAAGGGATGCCTGTACTATCGCTCGATGAACCAAGAGATCACTGCTACATGTGAGAACCCATGTCTGGGATTCCTATATCTTTATGAAAACAATATATATATGCGTTGTCAAACTTTACGTGAAGGGGATATCTATTTCGCTAGACGAGATTAGGTCTAGGAGAGCTTCCTAGTCTAGCCGATAGCCCTAAGATATTGGTTATGGTCTGACGTGCCCAGTCAGTAAAGCCAGATGATTTACATGATGGAACTCTGAATGCTTATTTACGAATGCTCCATTATGATATTTGCCAAGCATGAATGCTAACTTAAGATGATATTCCTGTGATCAACATTATGCTGTCTATGTCGACATTTTTTCCTGTAACCATACACGTACTGTCCAAGTGTGCGTCTCATTAAATGTTATAAAAAGACCACCGTAGTTCCAGTACTTCTTGAATTCGAACAGTGTGAGTATGAGTGAAGTACTACCAACCTGTCAACTCTATCGAATCATTCTACCATTCGCGTACTGACATTCATATACACACTCATTGTCTACACTCACATTCTTGTCGGAGCCTCATCACGTTCCAGGACAAGATGACCTGTATGACCAAAACTGTGCTGGGTTTAATGAGTTGACAATCGTTACACTTTACTACACCAGTCCCAACATCTACATTTATCAACTGGTGGACATTCACGTCATTTAACAAATAAAGCGTGATTCAACAACTAGTAGCCAGTATGAGTTAACAACTACAACAGAGTTTAACAATAATCCTCTGTAGTTGTGAGTGGATACTCCATAGAGTGAAGTGGTTCACCGTGCATTTCTGTTGCAATGGCTAGGGTCATGATATGTGCAGATAACTTCTAATGATTCCCTTGTCATAGTATTTTTAAGAAGATTGACATGATATACCTTCTCCTTTCCTTTCTTGTCAATCTTATAATTGGTCCTGGAAAGTTTCTCCAATATGACATAGGGTCCCTGCCATCCGATCTGCAATTTATTATTGCTGCTCGGCAACAGTAATAACACCTTTTCACCCACCTCCCGTTCCCTATCCTTTGCTTTTTTGTTGTAGTACGCAGCATGCTTCCTCCTGGCCTGTCTTAAGGTATCATTGGCCAGTTTCCAACCTGCTTTCAATCGAGATGTCAACTCGTTGACGTACTGGTATGAGGAAGTCACTGTTTCCTCTGCCTTTTCATCAGTCCATGTCCGCAGCAATGCTTCCAGTGGACCTTTGATTGGTCTTCCAAACAACAATGTAGCTGGAGCCAATCCAGTTGAATTGTGGGGTACTTCCCTATATGCAATTAGTGCAGCGGGTAAGTAGGTATCCCAAGTATCAGGTTTTTCACTCGCCAGCTTTCTAAGGATTGAAATTAGCGTACCATTGAACCGTTCTACTTGCCCGTTCCCTTGGGCATGGTAGGGACTACAATGATAGTGCCTGGCTTGAAATATCCTGAATACTTCTTGTGTTAGCTTTCCCTTAAACTGAGACCCATTGTCAGTCAATATCTGATGCGGGAAACCTAATCGGGTAAATATTGTCAACAGGGCCTCTGCCACGTGCTTTGAATCTATAGCTGACATGGCCACTGCTTCTCCCCACATAGAGCAAGTATCAACCAAGGTTAAGATATATGCATTTCTCTTCTTGGTCCTAGTGAGTGGTCTAACAATATCTACTGCAACACGTTCAAAAGGGGTTCCCATAATAGGCATTTCTCCCAGTGTTGCTGGTGGTGCGTCCTATGCTTAGGAGCTACTCTTTGGCATTCTGAGAACAGGATCTTACATATCTTTTTTATGTCCTCTGTAATTCCTGCCAAAAGTAGTGACAGGCTATCCTTTGTCCAGTGGCCCCTATTCCCATTATGTCCACTGAAGGGTATAGCATGTCCTCTCTCGCTCATAACCTTCTCCCTGTAAGATTTTGGCACTACAAGCTGTCCATGCCCTTTAGGTCCTGTTCCAGCTTTTCTGTATAGTAGGCCATTCTTCATATACAAGTCTCCTTTCTCTGGAGGGTTATGTGCTTTAGGCAATTTGCCAAAACAAGGCTTCAAGGTGCTATCTGCTGCTTGAGCCTTTTTCATCTCTTCTGGATGAGTATTGATAGGATTCTCCTCCATTTTTCTGGAGCTTTCCCTGGTCTGGACTGTTGCCATAACTACAGGTTTTATAGGTTCTCCAAGGAAACCATACCTACACCCCAAAATCAAAGGGTAAATAGGGTCGTCCATCACTGCTGCTTTGATTTCTCCTTCCACATAGCGAGATCGGGCTATGGGTAATGTCATGGTTCTTGCTCCCTTGATCGGTCCTCTGATTTCCACTGTTTCTGTCGTTATCTGGTCAGGACTCACTAGAGAAGAGCACACAACTGAATAAAAGTCCAATCCTGTGTCATATAACACAGTACTTGAGTGCCATTCACGGTCACTTCCTCACAGACAGGGGGATGATGGAAGTCTTTCTGACTTACTGCCAAGTTCTTCCATTCCCGGCTTTCCTGTTGTAAGACATGCAGCATGATGATGGAGGTTCTTCTCATTAAAGTCAAGTTTACACCACTTTCCTTCCTTCCGGATAAGGTGGTCTTTTTCCGATCTTAGAGGTTTTTGTCCTTTTGGTCAAATCTTTGTTTGGAGTCCTTGTGGTATGGTCCCTTTTGTTCATATTTTGGTATAGTTTTTGTGATGATTTAAAGTTTTCACCCTGCTGCTTCTTCTTATTTCCCTAATAATTCTGCCTGAAAGCTGCTTGATATCTCTCAGCAACAGTTTACAATATCTTCCAATCTCTCTGCTCCTTGTTCTCATGATAAACTTCCTCATTTCTTGAGGCATGGGACTCTTTTTCCACTTGCTCCATCATTATCAGTTTCTTTCAGATCCTGACACTTTCCCTAAACTACTCCATTTTTCCAAATAGGTTTCCAATCTAGCAGAGAATTGGTGATAGTGAGTTTTATCCTGGAAGAAGTTTAGCTGTTCGGAATTTCTTTCTATATGATTCTGAGTTCTTTTCATATCTCACAAGCATGTGCCTGTTTCGGGATTTCATAATCTTCCTGGTCATCTCTTGAGAGCTTCAAATATACATCGTAGGCAACACCTCTCAATCCCTGAGATAGTTTAAGACTCCAACTTTTCTTTCACTAAGCCATAGGCTAGTGGCAACGTCTTTCGTATCTATCCAGGGTACGACTCAAATGGCGTCTTTTTTCTCAACAAATGGGTCCAGATGAAAATTCATGGCCCCACTTGAGGGTGCTCTGGCTGGAGCTACTCTCAGAGTGAGGTGAGCTTACCACGCATTATTGCCAGTATTTGCCTGAATTTCAAGCTCTTTTAATCTCAACTGATGGTCTCTCTCTGCTTGTAATTTTCCTTTCCTCAGCTTCAATTTTTCTTTGCCTCATTTTCAGCCTCCCATTTCTTGGCTTCCAATGTCTAATCTTTTAGTTTCTCTTTCAGCTTCTCTGCTTGCAAAACGCCTTTCTTTCAGCAGCTCAAAATCTCTTTTTGCTTCTCTATCAGTCTCTAATTTCAACTTTCTTTCTTCCCGATCCATGTGTTTGTCCACTTCTGTTGTGACATACTGTAGTGAGAGCCAGTCACCTGTCATATTTAATTCCTTTACCCATCTGATTACATGATTTACAGTCCTGAACTTCACTAGATCAGCACATGGCGTTAACCATTTCGATAGGGTATGTAACAATTTTATCTAAAGCATACCAAATATTATATTTATACCTATATTACAATATTAAATGCAACAAATAATTTCCGTGCAACTTTGTGAGCATCAACTTATTTATTCTGAGTAAACTAAAAAAATGGTACTCCTGCCTATGAAAACAATAAAAAACCTTCTATATATTGAAATTTCTCCCCCCCCCCACAATATAAAAAAAAAATTTTTTCCCTATGTTATCTATGGAATGGCACAAAAAGATAGAGTGTTACAAAGTTGAATAGACTAATAAATAAGGCTCAAGTTAACTACAGAAACTATCCCAGGAATCGAGCCCCCAGTGTGGCGTGAAGGTATTTATTTTGGCTCTAGGGGGACAGTACTTATTACTGGACAATTACCAGAATAGAATTTCTAACAGCCCGAAAATGGTGTAGTCCCAAGTGATCTGAGAGAACTAAAATGGTATCACAAATTAGGCTTTCGGCTGTGAAAGTTTTCTGATCTCGAAAAAAATTTAGTAGAGAAGAGACCGACTCTGATAACTTAGCCACCTCCGCTGTGTAGCTAACTGTGATATTACGACAAGGTAAAACCAGAATCAGATTCTATACCGTTACACAATGATATAAATTGACAATGTCTTCAAAATTCCAAAATAATTATTATTTACGTTTATTTTATTACGCTTTACTTTTAAGATATATATACACTATCTACTCTTGTGCGGAGGGTAGCCAATGTAATCGAAAAATGGAACGTATATGGAATATTGTAAGTTTACATATGATTATACAATTATTACATATTTAAATTTGTTATGTAAAACATGTCCTGCATCATACATTACAACAAGCCCAATTCGGTCAAATTCCCCATTATGCAATTTGGAACAAATAACGCATTATTATCAGCTGTGGCTGTTAAATCAATTATAGTACCCAGGTCAGTAGCTGTCATGACCTAGTCTGTGGGCAATTACCTATAATTTTAATCCTATCTAAAGTCTTATTACATGTCTCTTAGCTACGCAAAGTCACTTTCTCGTCACTGACACTAGCTTGTTGCTCACAATGCTGACAGAAATGGTACTACTCATGTAACTCAATTCTCTTAAAAAGTTCGGTCCTTCTTGGCCGCATTTGGTTGACACAAAACACCCGCTGATGGGAATCGTTTCGTTAGCCGCACCCAAGACTGAGGGGGGACATAAAGAGGATGATTCCAGTGCAATCACTGTTAGAATCACTGGGCGTCGGTTTAAACCAGGCAGCGGGATGTTGGAAATTTGACTTAAAGCACCTCAATGTTTGTTGACTAGATAATACATTACCCCTTTAATGATTCAATACTGGCCAGTTTTTGACTCCGACTTAGCGAAGCAGGCGCATGGTCGTATGCCCTCAACGTAAAACACTAACAGAAATTCAAAAAGCTGAACAGGCTCCTCTACTTCAGTCCGGTCCGTCTCTGGCGTCGTGTTCTGGGGTTTGCGTGTTGTTTTCAGCAACCTAAAAACCCCCCCCCACCCCCCCCCATCGCAGCACTCAACGATAATATTTTGGCAGGTGTAAAATAACTTCTTACCAGGGTAACACGGAAATATCGTTCATGGGTTGGAATTCCTAGCCGGAGCAAGCTGAATTGGTTTCCTTGCAGTTTGTCGGGGTATTTTAAAAAAATCGTAACTTGCCCTAATATTATTAAAAACCCATGTTTTATTCTTTCCCCACGCGCCATGCTCTGAACGTTGAACAAAGACTGGGCCACGACCCACCATCCGACCCAACAACCATCAAAAGGGATTAATATTTTTCCGCTGGTCGTTTTCAACCTTCAGGTAAAATTTAAAGTCGTAACGGTCATGCAGCAACTGTGCGTTCCACAAAAAATGGCTGGGGTGTTCTGATATTCGACAACTCCCGACCCACAAGAGTGATTTAAACTACCCCCAGTAAGTGGGGTTACCACACAATCAAAAGTTTAAAATCACGGAAACTGTTCCTCTCTGTACAATTCCTCTCGTTCCGTTATTTTGAACCAAAATATCCGATTTATCCTCTTGTTCAAGCTTTCCTGTGTGTCTAAACTTTCCTCGAAATCGTTCTTGCTTTTCTCCGAGTTTTCTTCTTGTCCTTCCTCACTGTTAAACTTCGACCTCGTTCTTCTTTTCTTCACGAGTTTTTCCTCTTTGTTCTGCCTGTGTGGTAAAACCTTCCTCTCAGTTCTTTTTTACTCCTAGTTTCCTTTCTTGTTCTTACCTCGCTGTTAAACTTCCTCTTCGTTCTTCTTTAAGAACAACAGTAGGACGAGTTTCCTCTTGTCCCTTCGCAAATCTGTAGAACTTCGAACTCTCGTTCTTCCTTTTCATTCGATTTTCCGTCGTACTTCTTTTCCTGTGTTGGTAAATCCCGACTCTCGGTAATCCTTTACTGGATCGTCATCTTTTGTCAAAACAACCGTTTTTACTCAAACGGTTCTTCTGTTTTACTAATTGCCCCACGTTCTTCAACATTTCTCCGTTCTTGAGTTTTTATGGCTTGTAGATCCTGTAACCTTCCTACTGTTATTCCCCCCCCCGCCATGGTTGCAAAACCCGTCTTATTCCGTGATTCTCCTCCTCGCGTCCTCGTGGTTCCTTCTTTTGCCTGCGGGATTTTTATTGTTTCGTCTGTATTATTATTTCGGTAGTTTGCTTCCCCGCATCTACTGTATGTGTTTAAATGGGGGGTAGAATCCACTCGTTTTGTGTACTTCTTCTTTTGTTATATGCCCCTCCTGCTACCCCATCCGCCGTATTCTTTTCATTCAAACAGCAACCAAGCCCCTTACACGCAGCTATATTTCAAACCAGTTTGTACTCTTTCTTAAACGGGTTATTCAAAGTTTGTTTTTGATACTTGAATCTTCTATCTCTGAGCTCAGGCCGCCACGCGTTTCTGACATATTCCTGTAACTCGACTGCCCTAAAGTCCCGAACCGAAACTGATTTTGCGATCACGTTGGTGAGTGAATTACAATAACTTTTTCCTTCCAAACTACCAGTTGGAAGCGTGGCGATAGGTGGGCGATCTGAAAACTTTGAGCGTTCTATGAGCCAATAACTCCCAATGCTGCGGATGGCAACATCACTGTGTGTCATCCCCTGATCATTTGTGCTATCGTCTGGTGTATTTTGTCTATTCCGTCTGCAAAGACTATTGGTTATGAAACCTCGTAACCCTGAAATACACTAGAATTCTTACTAGCGCGATATCGATGGGTCATTGTATCTGGGTGTATTCTCAACCGAGTTGGGTCAAATCATTCACTCTAATTTTATGTCTAACTAGGTATGCCTGGATGCAAGAATGGCTACAAAGTCTCCTGCAATTTTTCTAAGGATGTCTCACCATTTCTCATGACCGTATTTAGGGTCGTCCACCAAATACACTCTAAAATCATGCGAAATATTTGCCATTTTTATGTCAGCCCCCATCAATTCCCCTTTATTCATTGCTTCGTCACAAAAATTCAAGAACCCCTTTTTTGGTGAAGTCCAGAAATTTCTTGGTTTCACCGGATTGCATCCCTTAGATCTGCAGTAGGTGGTCTACCAGATGGCCACACCCAACAGCTCACGATAGTTGTCCTAATATTGGGTCTTACTCAAAGTTGTCCTACCTTCACAAAACATGATTACTCCCTTGGCATAACTTGTCAACTAGAACGGATAATGGATCGGCTTCTATCTCCATGGGCTTACTTTTTATCAAGATGTTTATTCAGAATTCAAGCACAATGCTACATTAGGGCAGTGCACTATTTAAAATTATATCTGGAATCCGGCATCGCTTTTGTAAAGAATTAAGAAATGGGTTTTAGGCCCGTTCAAGCCCCCAGCTGGTGGTAAATCCCAGCGAAATTCTTTTATTAGTATTTGCTATTTATGAGATGTTAATAGATGTCTATAAATTATTTAAATTTATAAAGTATAAAGATATAAAATAAGATGTTATAATAATATATTATAAATATGTAATTTTATAAATATTGTAATGTCCATTGGTTTTTTACGTTACGTACGTACATTATATGTAAACTCCATGTATTTATGTGGTAACCGTAGGCAACGGAATTTTTAAAGCCGTATGACCATTTGATTAAATTTATTTATTTTAATTAATTTCTAGTATTCTCCTATATGGCATTTGATTTTTATTAATTATCATGTCCATCCTATAAGCAAAACAACAAAATTTTTAAATGAGCAAAGATTTCTTTATGTAACTGTATGTATCCCCTATGAATTTATGTACAAATTAAAAAATGTGTATGTGGTAAAACCCTTTATGCCTGTATATTTTATAAAATCATTTTATCTCGAATTAATTATTTATGTATTTAACGTATATCAACACGAAACTCACCCATCATACAAACATTTTTACACGGACACATATAACAACGTATCAGCGTACCTATTTTTAAACATGAGCTATACTCCCCATATTACATACATACCCCCATTATACAAACAATAACATCAAACAAACTAGCCCATGCACATCCCTTCATCACCCCAACACACAACACAACCACACCCCCAATACACCAAATACCCCCACCTGAACACACACCCACCCCCAAACTTTATTATACCCCAAAACACATACGACAACCCGCTCACCCACCCCACCACCCCTGCATCATATTTTTATACCTTCCATGATTTAGTGTTACCCGTCCCGGCTAAATCCCACCAGATAACTGTGTGCTTTTTTTCCTCATTTTACCACAGAAGTAGCAATCCCTAACTTATTATTTATCATAATATTCGTCACATATGCTGTTGAAACCAAAAAATTTTTATATAGCAATGAGGCTAATAGAAAAATATTGTCCGATAATTTGTCAATAACCCATATTTAAAGCATTTTTACAGAACTTTGCCGATGTGAATTAAGCATGTCGTTGAAAATGGGCGGAGATTTAACATGGTGCACCATTAAATAGTGGCAATGACTGTTTATTGCACATTTATGCCCCACTTGAATTAAATTTCCCATCCCGTCCCGTTTGAAGCAAAGGAATATTTCAAACAAAATACAACAGAAATCCCCCCCTCTACTGGATACCAAAGTGAAATGGCTCAAATTATACCTGGGATGGATATACTCAGTCCCCCCCTTTGTTGAGAAAGAAGGGTCCGCTGCAATGAAGCGTTGTCTCTAGATTACTAAGTTGAAGCATTAGCGAAGCTTTTCAACCCTAGCCCGCCCAAATCAATTCGATTTGGGCAAGTGAAAATTGGGTATTCCAAAATTTTTCTACTGTTCACGAAATTGTGCACAAAAATTGTGGCTTAGAGCCCTACAAGGATCCCAGCTGGTGCAAAGTTACAGCCAAAATGATATAGCCCTGGACGGGCACCGAGTAAATAAATGCAATGCTATGTACGTCGATGATGACAATGAATTTTCTCAATCGTGGCACCTATTCTCCCTCCCTCCATGAAGCGACTTTTTACAATTGTGGCAGTGTTAGTTCATATGGCAATTATTGTAGAGATATGGGGAAAATGAAAAAACCACATGTCTTAATGGAAACATGCCATGAGCGAGACAGCCCTAAAAAATAACGTGTTGGTGTGCCAACCTTAACCTCGAATTATGTGATCGGCCATTTTTATTCGCCGAAGCCACCACAAAAAAAGAGGAACTAACCCTAAACATGTCAAGTAATTATATCAAAATTTTTGGAAAACTAGTTGAATTGAAGGTTTCATATTCCAGCAATATTGGTGAGAAGCGCTATCATCGTTTTTTAAGCCAATGAATAAGAAACTACCGTCATCCAATTTCCGAAACTATGGGGATTGAAGATTAGGTCCCAAAAAATTGGCCACCAAGGTCACCCAGATTTTGACCCCCCTCCAAACCTAATCTTTAATAAACCTATGTTAAACAGCTTTGTCTATCATTACTAGCTCCGGTGCACCCTGGATATTCTCTTCGGCCTAGCGAATAATTGACGCTTGTGCATCCGACTCACACCCAATGATGCTGTATGAAACCGTGGAGTTAGAGCATAACGAATACCGTCTTGACAACATTCTTACGAGCCATTATCTAGAAGGTGTTCAATAGTCAAACTGAATAAGAGACGCTGTTTTGGTGAGTAGTTATTTAATACTTTAAAGAGGACAGAATATGAAATTGGGGTTTTGGTTTGTTAGTCTTGGTGATGAACTTGGATCTACTGATACTTGTCTCTACTGTTGGGGAATTTTTTACTGAACTTATTGGTTTGCCCATACAGAAAATTACAAATCCGATCAAACGACTGCATTATTAGTAAACTAATAATTGACATATGTATATTGGTAAGTGCATTTGCCAGACAAACTTTAAAATATATTAAAATAATTTTTAATATATATATAAACTATAGATATATTTATTTATATATATATTTATAAATATATAATTTATAATTCTATATAATATATTATAAAATATAATATATATTATATTCGATATTTATAAATATTTATATAATTATATATAAAAATATTTAGAAATATTATTTAAATACCCAATAATATAAGATATATATTATATATAAGCCTATAAATATATTACAAAAATAAAAATTACCGATTATACTTTATATAACATATATTATATTATAATATATATAGTACAACCCCTATCCACCATTGTAATTTATAGTATTATATAAATAGAAGCCTTGCTCCAAGAAGTTTGCTTTCCCAAACCTAGAATAACTGAATCAAAAATGAAGGTTTAGTTTTTAAAATAACATTGTAAAAAAACTAGCACAATATTCAATTATGTTTTATACAGGGTTAACATAGCGATAGAAATGATGGTGATATTTTAGATGTAAATAAAAATTGTCTTCATTGAGACTTGGTTTGAGGATATAAAAAAACAATTGCCCTTTTGCTGTGTTTCCTTAATAAAACTTAGCTGGTCTAAGTGAGTCATGCTAGCCGTGGTTTCGTCAATTTTCTTTTGTTTATGAGGGCACTTCTTCACACATACTTGTCCAATTTAGGCGGTTAGTGCTGATTTCCTGCTTTTAACTCAACAATAAACTAGTGACGTCGAAACTTTAGTCTTGCAGCTTCGTACCCCACGAACAGTCTGATACCTTCGTTTAACGAACTTTAGGACAAAAAAAATAATAACAAATGCCTCTGCTAAGTACATTTGGTGCAAATTTAAAAGGCGCATTGTCTCGCTGTCCACCCACCAATGTTTAGCCTCTCTAAAATAATTCATTAGTTCTACACAGCGTATACTTCAGGGAAAAAGGATTAGAAAATCACCAATATTCTTCTGCGGTTATTAAACTGGGTAAAAAATATGTGCTGGATAGCGTGAATGCAATGACATTTTTAATGAATTGCAATTAACAAGGTACATACATCTCACAAAATGATATTATTGCACTTAAGGCACATGCAATGTAATCATCACTCATATAATGCTCCATTCTGAGTCTGGGGTTTGCTGCTGCTTTCGCGTTCCTGCGTGAATTAGCGTAAACAAAACATCAGTGATTGCTGTAGTGATTTTATGAATTTTACTATTTTTATTATGTTCGAGGTTGCCAGCTTCATATATAACCACTTAGCAAGAAAAACATGTCAAATTCACATTTGTAAAATAAATGTTACTCTTACCCCCAAATTAAACTTTTGGGACAACCCAATCTCCTGGCACAATGTTTAGAATGGACATCAGCAAATTACTTTAGGTCCAGATGCTTTCGAATCACTTGGTCTGGGAAATTTTAGTATTCCTCTTATGAATTCCTCTTGTCGGCGTCTGTGGCCTAATGGATATGAACGCAGTTTCATAATCCAAATATACCAGGTTTGCGAAACCAGCAGCTGCTAGGCGTTTTGTAACTGTAGCAGATGGCATTTGTGTGGATTTTTTACAATTCCACCATATCTTTTAAGTTTTTAGGTTACCGTTCAGAAAGCAATGGCAAACTACTGAATGAAAAAATAATGCATAGAAAATTTACAAACAGCATAATAAACGGCAGTATAAGACTGAAACAACCCGGGTAGCGTTGAGCTGGGATTATACGCTAAAAAGAAATAACATCTTACAGCAAAAAAACTTTACAATTTATTTGACTTATACAAGTGCGTAATGACTTGCAGCTTCACACACACCGTTCCCTTTACCTTTTTCCTCCACACTTTCCTTTAATTTAGGCCTTATTTCTCATTTTTTGTCTTGTTCTTTGGAACACATCATATTTTTTTTTTTTTTTTTTTTTTCCCCTTAACCAGCGGCCCTTTGGCTTTCAGCCCTTCGGCCCAATGACATGTCATTGCGAGGCTGGGGAACCTTAAGGAGCTATTCCTTCCATCCACAGGTTATTTTCTTTAGCAATGTGCCTTTTCTTATTCAGTCAAAATTTTACGAAACATCATATAGAACAAGTGTTATTCTCCGAATCCGCGTGCAGCATTAATGGACCTCCGAGGTTGTTTTTTTTTTTTTTTTTAATTTTAATTTAAAACAATTTGCCTGGTTGTGGCGTTCAACCTAGATACAAGGTCCGTCGCTTATGTTAAGTCGCATGTCCAAATATAAGAGACAGCGTGCTTTCTGTCTCTTGCCTTGATAAAATACAATGATAAGCTTTTTCGCGACTATTTCCAAATGTTTTCTAACCCTGTACAAGAGCTGTTATCCTCTTTCTCCCCTGGCTCAGGGGAAAAAAATCTGTGTCTACGCATGTCCAATACCTTTTTAATCATTGATAGTTTCCTTCAGTGACGTCTGTTTTCTTCTGTGTCTATAAGGCACATGCTATTATATTTTATGTTCACACTAATAGTGGGAGCCGCGGTGGCGCGGTGGTTAGTGCACTGGCTTCCTAGCTCGGTGGTCCATGGTTCGATCCCCAGTTGAGGTGGGATTTTTTAGACCGCAAACGGCTCCTGGGTCGACCCAGCCTCGTGAATTGAGTACCAGAACAACTCTGGGAAAATTTCAGCGGCCGGTGTGATGCTGACCACATCACATCTAGTGTGTCGATGGTCAAGAAACTATGGGCCTAACACCGTATTCCCAATATGCCTCAATGGGCGTATAGGTCGACCCAGCCTCATGAATTGGGTACCAGAACAACTCTGGGAAAGTTAGGACGGCCGGCGTGATGCTGACCACATTACCTCTAGTGTGTCGATGGTCAAGAAACTATCGGCCTAACACCGTATTCCCAATATGCCTCAATGGGCGTATAGGTCGACCCAGCCTCATGAATTGGGTACCAGAACAACTCTGGGAAAGTTAGGACGGCCGGCGTGATGCTGACCACATCACCTCTAGTGTGTCGATGGTCACGAAACTACGGGCCTAACACCGTATTCCCAACATGCCTCAATGGGCGTGTAACTAATAGCAGTAGTAGTTCTTTCAGTCATGACTGACTATGGGAATGCGCCCCTGGGGCGATAGCCCTCATCTGCTTTGTTTCTCCTGGTGTTCCTTTCAGTGTGGTCTTTTCTCCTCTACTTGCTGAGATGCCTTCTTTTCGTTCAACCTGAGGTGCCGCCGTATGGGACATCTCCACCTGGTGCGATCGGGCCGTTTCATCCTCCCAGGTTGCTGGATTTATGTCCAGCGCTTTCACATTACGTCATTGTAGTTTAGTAACAATTGTACATAACACTTCATGATTAGTCTTTAATTCCTATTTATATCTGCACCATGCTGTTGTGGTCATTCTAGATCTTCACTTTCTTCTATTTGACCTATGCCATTTACTTTTATTATATAACACCCTCATGCATGTCGTACAAGGCGACAAATACGAGGTTGGGCATAAGGCTGGCAACTTAATTATGTACGACCAATAATCACCAGATATAAAGGTCTTTTATATCTGGACATACACCTGAATATAACCGAGTTGGTTGAACGGGACGCGCTTCGCCAAAACGGGGAAAATTTTTATTTTAAAAAAATGATGTAAGACAAATTGCAATATAAAACACCACTAGAAGAGAATGTGAATGCTTTGTGCAAGGTTCCCGCAAGAAACCAGCTACAGTGGTGGAAAGATGCTTCCTTAGGAGCGCCAACGAAGATGATGATAATGGGGATGATGATGAGGAGGATTCAATGTTATTATGCGTTCATAACCGTTGTGAAATTGAGGAAGTATAAAAGACGCTTACTGGAAGATTTAAGTGTTAAATTATAGGATTAAAAATTATAAATTTGAAAGCCAAATTAAAGTATGCATTGATAGGAGGGACATGAAATTAATACAAAACAATACCAAAAAAAAATAAACTACCCAGGTTCGTTTAAAATGTTGGAAGGAGTCAACTCAAACTAGCCTTGAGTAGCTGCTTTTGAGCGGGAAATGAGACATGTCAGATAAGGATATTTTTTGTAACACTCACATGTTAATAAGGGATTCTGTAAAGGTCAGTTTTTTTTTTTTTTTTTTTTTTTTCTGGAGTCAAGATTTGGCTGTTGTCTGAAGCGCACGTTTGACAGGGTCATGTCTTATGATATTAAGATTTCAACAAATAACATTCGTTATGTTAAAGTCAGTATATAGTCCAATCATCTTGTATTTCCTATGTTAAAGATAAAAATTGACAAGATGTCAGAGAATATACCAGCTCTAGATTATGACCAGGAGAGAAGGCGTTTGTACTGCTATGATTATTACTTATTTATGTCACGCAAGATTTTGATCTCTCGTTTTCCTTCAAGGTTAACGAACTTTCCTTCATGTATAGCTCATGTCAGACTGAGTAGCGTGATAGATTGGTCAATTGTGGAGCAGGCTAGTATTTTTTTTTAATGTACGCCCGCTAATATTCGAGGCGAAATCTCAGGTTAATAAGTCTAGCCTGAGACTGATTTTACGCGAGTATCCCTTTTTCCCTGTACACTGACAGGTGTCTTCTCGCCAATCAGGCAGATACTCGCCGATTTCGGAGGTACCCATTAGAGCTGGGTCGGCTCAGGAGCCGTTCAGGTTATTCCAGTCCCTGGTCGAAGACACTATTTCAAATGTCTCGCCAGGGCTCGAATTATTCCAGTCCAAGTCTTGGTCGAAGGCACTCTTTCAAATGAACTCGCCAGGGCTCGAACCTGGATCACTCGATCGCCAGCGCAGTGTGGTAACCACTACACCAGCGCGGCTCCTGCAAGCTAGTATGATAGCAACTATTCATTTATTCTTCTTCTTGTTTGCCTCTTACGGAGTATGGTCCCATCACTGCAGCTGTTCTTCTTGCAAGAAGCATACATAAAAGAACACGCGCCTGCAGAAGTGATTTCTCTATCAATTTGTTTTACATGATGAAGTTGCCATGTACAACTTTAAATTAATCGCCTTTACGACATGCCTGAGAGAGCAATACTGTAGTCATATTCTAGAATGATTTTTTTATAAATAAAACAACGCAGTGAAACTGTCAGTAAATTTCAGACAAACGAAATTTTGAAAATTCAAACCTCGGTTACTGAGAGACTTTTTATATGCAATGACAACTAATCAGATCGAAAGCTCATTAATATTTGGATATGCGCCCTAATATAACCGACTAGGTTGAACGGGACGCGCCTCGCCAAAACGAGGCTAAATTTTATATTAAACAAAAAATATGACCAAACTTTGCTTTCATCATGTGAACATTTTTGATTGAGTAAACACATAAGACGTTGAAAATTATTAATTATCTTGCTGTTAAGGGCAACATATATCGCTTGCAAACTTGTAATAATTGTCTGAGTTTATTTACGATGTTGAAGAGGCTTGAGCATTGCTTGAGCAAGCAATGCCATATTCCCGAGTTTATGAACTGTTGTTAAAAAAGAACTTGTTACTTGAATATGCATGCATATACTAACTGATGAGTTTATTTACTGCGACGCCGTGGACATTGTCACGCTGATATGATATGATATATATAGTGACTGTATATGTTTAACATTGTCACGCTGTAACGATAGCGACTGTATATGTTTGACATTGTCACGCTGGTATGATAGCGACTGTATATGTTTGGCATTGTCACGCTGTTATGATAGCGACTGTATATGTGGGGGCACCGTTGTATATCTTTGACATTGTCACGCTGGTATGATAGTTTCTATTAAACAAATGGAATGTAGAACATCCAGGTCACACACAAAATGATGCTTACTACCAGCTCAACAGAAGAGAACAAGTGGTAATCTTCAGACTCCGCACTGGCCACAACAGATTGAGATACCATCTATTCAACAAGCTAAAGATAGGAACTACCGATGAATGTAACTGTGGCACTGATAAAATGACTGCTGAACATCTGCTTCAAAGTTGCCCCTTATATGCGGTACAGAAAAAGTGCATATGGCCAGCGCCAGTTCCTTTCGTGGAAAAGCTTTACGGGGATTCAAATTGCCTCAAACTGACTACTGCTTTCTTTGAGAACATTCAAGGACGTCTGAGAGTGTACGAAGAAGAAGAAGAAGGTATGAGAGCGACCGTATATGTCTGACATCGTCACGCTGGTATGATAGCTACCGTATATGTCTGACACTGTCACGCTGGTATAATAGCGACTTAATATATGTTTGACATTGTCACGCTGGTACGATAGCGACTGTATATGTTTGAAATTGTTACGCTGGCATAGTAGCGAGTGTATATCTTTGACATTGTCACGCTGGTATAATAGCGTTTGTATATGTTTTTACTTTCATATATAGCTCTTCATTCTTCGATCATCGTTTGATATTAATGTTACCTGCGCTGTTTTTTTTTTTTTTTTTTTTGTTTTTTTTACAAGAAAGAAACAGGTGTTCGGCTTATCAGTGAGTCATCATCTATGTTTGTTGTCGTCAGTGAGTCATC